>VZRO01000258.1:67212-147293 GCA_013397915.1 Daphoenositta chrysoptera | reverse complement strand
AAAAAAAAAAAAAAAAAAAAAAAAATCTCTGAGAAACAAGCATATATTCCTAAATTTTCCCTATTTTTTTTTTTTAAATCTGGCTTCTAATGTATAACATTCCCAATTACCCTTTGAGACCATAATTTCTGTAAGAGTGATCAGTGAAAAATTTTGGAAGCCTTTTTAAAGGCTAAATACCTAAACCCACTGTATCATTCCTATCAGCATGTTTTTAAGTACAGCATAAACCATTAAGCAACTTGTGAGCAATGACTTACTTTAAAAAAACATATTTGTTTTTTCTCAGACTGTTGAATTACATTTCCATTCGTTGTTTTTCATGTTTTCCACCGACCTGCTCAAAAGCACAAGTTGCAAAAGCAAAGCCAACAGAGCTGGTTATTACACTAACACTAGGCTGCAGTCAAGCAGAATATTATTGCTCATCTCATGTTTTTCCAGCTTTGTACTAAAATGTGAGACAAAACATAAGATGATGTTCTAAAAAAGAAAACTCAGAGTAATATATTGGCAAAATGCATTAACTGTCATCCTCTGTGACTAATTTTGGGTTTCCTACACAACCAGAACTGCAGAAAACTAAAGAGAAAGGAATGAACATGGAAAAAAGGGATCTGAATTTTCTACCTAGTGATATCCTATGGTGAATTTTTTGCTACACTGTTAGTGAAAATTGGTAGCTTCTCCTATGGGAAAACAAATGTACAAAACCCCCAAAAATAGATATAGAACAAAAAATAGAGGCCTGCTCAGCCTCGAGAAGAGATGACTGAGAGGGACCTCATCCATGTCTGTCAGTGTCTGCAGGGAGGGGACAGAGCATGGACCAGGCTCTGCTCGGGGGTGCCCAGCAATGGGACAAGGGGCAACAGGCAGAAACTGATGCACAGGGAATTCCAACTGAACCTGAGGAAGAACTTCTGTCCTGTGCAGTGACCGAGCACTGGAACAGATCACACAGAGAGGGAGTGGAATCTCCCTCACTGGAGATGTTCCAGAACTATCTGGACACAATCCTGTGCCCTGTGCTCTGGGGTGACCCTGCTTGAGCAGGGAGGTGGGACCAGATGTCCCACTGTGGTCCCTTCCAAGCTCAACCATTCTGTGATTCTGATTCTATGATAGTGGAAAGCTTAACATAAAGGCCAGCATCCTTATTTAGGTGAAGCACCATGACCACCATTTCCATCACAGATTGTGCCCTCCAGTATTTCTTACTCAGGGGTGTCAATCTCGTCTATAAACCCATCAGTCAATCAATACCTTGATAGGTTCACTGCAGTGGTCTTCTATTTCTTGAAGAAGAACACACTCATCTACCACATGTAGATTAATAAAATCTGGTCTAATTATAATGAATACTGTTGTAACCTATGCTTCTTCAAGGTGACATGTTTATAAAACATGCGATGAGAGGAGACTGGAGTGGTTGAGGTCTGGGATGGGCTTCAGAACAGCCAGTAAAGACACACCTGTTAAATGCACACCACAAAAGCTTTAGAATACATAGCAAAGCTTATTAAGTCATCAGAATAGTGAAGATAAAACAGTTTAAAACGTGCATCACGATCACATGCCTAATATGCTTTTTCAAAGATTCACGGTAACATTGAACCACTGCTGTGTCAGCAGGAATCTTTGCATTAAAACTTGTTCAGAGATTAAGAGGAGACAGAAGGAGTTTTAGAGCTACAAGTTCATACCAGACAATTACATTTGTACAACAGCACAACAAATTTGTACAACAGCTCCCCATCCTTAAACTTTAAAGGGAAAAAAAAGTCTTAAAGGGTTACAGTGTAGGCAGGCTGGAAAATTAAAGAAGGCAAAAATTATTAGCTTCACGTCACTGTGACAAGTAAATCCTAAAGCTACCACAAGACAAAAAAGTATGTCTTAGTTACTCGAAAATGCCTATAGCATTAAAAAGAAAGCCATAAGAGATCAGGATGTGGAAATATTTCTTTCTTTAGCATAAAAAAATCAGCTGTGTTTTTAAGTTAAAAAAGAAGGTAAAGCTATTCTTCTTAAGCATTTGTTTACACACAAGCAAAATGTGGCATTTTGATTAAGTAAAATATCTGTAACAGTATCTGTATAATTGAAGTATCTATTATTTTCTTAAAAACAGGATGTATCTGATGATATATTAATTACTGCTCATTGGACAAGAGGGAAAATCCTTTGAGTGTTCCTGGGAAGAGTGTTCAAAATAAAAAGATCTACACTAATAAAAAGATCTACACCTACAAGAGGTGATTATATCACTTCTAGTTTTGTAGCAATAAAAATGAACTTGAAGCTGGTGTTCAACATTCAGAAGCTTCAAGGAAGGGAGGAAGGAGCACTTACTCACCTGGATGCAGATGCTCCAGTGGAACAAAATGTCATAGGTACTCAGTGGTATGAGAACAACGTGTACAGCTGAGGATACGTCCTTTGGAGGTAAATACTGCATGGTGGGGGGGAAAGGCAGTTTTGAAGACACAGATTTTCGACATATTTACATTAAGTCAACACTTCAAAGCTTAGAGATGCTGTTTTTCAAAATAACTGATGTATGCAATAGTCACATATAAGGGAAAAAACCTTTACTGCTTGGCCATGGCCTGAGATTCACCACCTCTATCGGAAACTGGCAATGAAAAGATGTTCTGAGTAAAATTAACCCTTGCATATCATCCAAAGCCCTTCTATTTCCTGCAGTATTCACAATGGTTTTTTGTCAGCTTAGGCTGACTCATAGATTGCCTCTCAGTCTCTGGGTGTTCTTTACCCACTGTGTCTGCCAGAGAAACGGCTGTGTGGAATACGAGGGCAAAACTGGAAGTGACTTCCTGGTGAATTTTGAGGGCTCCCTATAGTAAGTACAGAGACAGAAAAACAAAACGTTCAGCCGAGCTGTACTGTTTATATAAACCGATGTAAATGTAGTGAGAAAGTTCAGAAATGATCACAGGAGCCTCTCCATGGGCAGACTTGAGAGCAGCAGGCAGTAAAACTGATAACGCTGACACCATCCGGCAGGAAAGTCACAACAAAAAACCCACAGCACAAGGCTAAGAAGGCAAAGAGGATAGGTGTCTGACATTTATTGCATTTTCCCAGTCCCAAAGGCACTTATTTTGGTGCACCAGTAAAGTCTCACCTTATCTACACACATTTACTATGTAATTGGTTGTATATGCTGAATGTTTAAGAGTATCATGTAAAGTGTTCAAAAGCTCCACAAAAAGGCTATTTTAATTCTGCTTCCTTTATACTACTCCAGGTAATAAAAATACTATTGCATCAATAATACTACATGTGATAGCAGCAGGGATTTAAAAAAAAAAAAAAACAAAAAAAACTTGTGGATTTTTTTATGCCACATATGTCCCTAAACAATAAACTACTAAATGTTTTGATCAAGCTCAAAGCCTGATTGACTTTAAGAGAAAATAATGAGATATGTCCCAAAAGTCAAAATTACATTTTGTGCAGGCATCCTCTTAATTTGAAGTCTAATACACTAAGGAAAAATAAAGTCAGCCATGGAATTTTGTCAAAGGATGAAGGGTCTCTAAACTGTAATACTTGTAGTATTCATTCTTATTACAGTAAGTTCTTTTTAGACATAGATTTTATTATTCTTGTTTGTTTCAACTTTCAAACTCATGAAATGAACAGTTCAGTGAAACCAGTTCTCAGTAAGATGATGGCACTTAAATTCCAGCCTTCAACAGTCAAACTTGCTGCATACACTCGCAAGCCTGAAATTGTAATACACAGATTTTCATATTTAGCCACAGCTTGGTTCCATTTATGCCAATGTGAGCTGGACACAGACTTGAAGTGATTATTTTCATTTTCTTCTCTGTTAAAATGAGATGATGTCCACTTATTTTACATGCTTACTTTGAGAATGGAATAATGAAAAAGGAACATTTTTCAATGTTTTCAATACATTTACTCTATAAGGTATTTTTCATATCCAAGAGGAGCAAGTCTAGAGTGCAGTAGGAATACATAATAAAACTCATATTTTTCTCATTTTACTTGCCTCTTCTGAAATTCTTCAGGAAAGAACAAAATGCAAAAAGGAAAAGGAAAATATATGTAACAGTATATTGAAAGAAAATGGTTTTTAGTGTCAGTTAACAACAAATATGGAATCTCTTCATAATTGCCTTATCTACATAAGTTGAAATCCTTAACATATTTTCACTTTGGGAGAATTATATACAGTATTTTTGTATCAATATATGTGACTACTTATCTCTTTTCTCCTTCAGAACCAATCTACAACCATTCAAGTACAAACTCAAAAAAAAAAAAACATGAAGAGAGAATATGTCTGTGAGAAACTGGCAGCTGAAAGTTCCTATCACGACTTGCCACAAAGGAACTTGGAATTTCTAGACTGTGAGAATTCTGTCTGGCTATAGAAAAATCTTGTGGGAGCAGCAGATACAGGGTATTTTGGTCAGAGAAACCTGTGTTTAATTCTCAGCTGGAAGCCTGTGGCTGATTTAGCTGTATCCCTCTCCACTGTCCGACTGCAGAAAAATCATCATTGCAGCAGAGTCATGTACCCTTAAAACTAGTTATAGTCTGTGTTTTTTGGTTCAATGACTATTCAGTTATATATAATCCATGAGCAGAGTTCTAGGAGAGAAAAACAGAGGCACATGCATAATGAGGAAATACTCAAGCATGCAGAATTGGCCGAAGGACTGCTGTGTGTGCCCACACTCTCTCTGCAGCGTGCTAGAGAAGAGGGCAGCTACCAGAGGCAGACCACAGCCACTCTTACCTGTGCTGCAGCCTCCGAGCCCCTTTTCTAGACCTCCTGGGAACAAACTCTGGGCTTTTCAGAGGACTCTCGTAGTTCTTACAGACCTCCAAGGTACCTGCCTCTGTTGGGAGAGCTGTGGCAGAAGGCCGTGACTGCTGGTGAGCTCCAGCAGCAGCAGCCAGGACTGCTGAGGACTGTCTATGTGCAGGGTAATCCTGGTGCACTCCTTGGAGCAGAAATTTCCCCCACTGATCCAGTGACCCAGCCCTCCACAGGCCTTGCCTTGCTGAGTTCCCAAGGGAGGATGCAGCTCCACAGATGTAGGACTGCAGGAAATGCACGGGGATATGACTGGAAAGAACCCAGCAAAGAGCAACTAAGATGATTAAGGGTGCTGGCACGTCTGATTTATGAGGGGAGGCTGTAACATTTGGGACTGATTATTCTGGAGCAGAACAGTCCTCAAGGGGAATTTTATCAATACAAGGGCAGTCAAACAAGAGAATAGGTTGCCCAGCCACATTGTGGAGTCTTCAAGGATGGACACAGTCCTGGGCAAGGTGCTCTGTCTGACTCTGCTCTGAGCAGGACATTGGACTAGGCAAGCCCCAGATTTGCCTTCCTCCTTCAGCTATTCCATGGTTGCAAGGGACTTAAAGAGTTTCCATTGCTTCAAACTTTGGTCAGCTCTAGCACCCATGTGGAACTGCTGTCACCATCAGTCAGAGTGATTGTTTGCAAGTTTCTTTTCAGTCAAAAATGTAGAAAATTATAAAATTTGGAATGTCAAAAAGGAAAAAGCTATGTGACAGCCAGCCAGAGTGGTGATTCCATGGAATTACAGTAATCTTTATTGCATGAGGTGTGGGATAAGGGGTTTTGAAAGTGCACAGCCTGCTGATCTAGTGTTGGGCCCGAGTTTATTTCTGTGAGCATCCATCCTATCAATCTGAGGTAGGTCCTGGAGCCAGTGACCTGTTAACACTGCCAAGACATCCTCTGGGAAGGGAGGCAGCTTGTTCCAGAAGGAATCCCTAAAGGTAACAAGTTCGAATGAAGCACTGATGATGCAAAGAGAAAGAGCTTTGACAGAAATACAGAGCAAAGCAAATTAACAGTATGGACATACTCTGCCACAGAAAAGAGATTGCTGGAATGGATGTACAGAGACAGCTAAGCCACTTGCAGTTCCTGTGGCCCATAAAAGCTTACACACACCAGTGTGATTTTAGGCAGCGCGAGCTACCGTGGGGAGGATTTGAGGAATGAGGCTCTATCCATCACTTGTAGTTAACCATAGTGCTGGAAATCCCAGTGGCTACTCCCTGCAGCCACCTAGATGCACATCAGGAAGAAAACACCCTTGGTGCACGAGATACTTTGCCAGAGGTAACACCAAAGGACAGTTCACACAGTGAGCTCTAGAAGACAGATTTTGTGGCAAGAAGTAAACAGTGTGACCGGCTGGAGGCCCAGAAGCAGAACAGATCATAGATCAGCTTGTGCCTCTGGGGGAAGCTGGTAACCTAAGACATCAAGAAAGCAAAGTGTTCAGGACAGTGAAGGCAAGAAGAAATGTGCAAAAACTAAAAAGTGGTTGTAACTACTATTTTAACAGTCATGAATCTAAATTCTACACCATTTTAATGTAGCCTGATGTATCACTCTCTGTATTACATAGATAACTCGATGACCGTATTTTGAAAACTCTCTTCACTTCTTTTTTATGTCAATCAGGTAACACAGATCACAACATCATTTTTTTAAGACTTAGTCTAGTCTCAGGGTAGTATATTCAGGAATTCATTCACATTGATACAGCATTGTTTGGCCTGTGAATTCCTACACTGTGCTCTTGCACATATTTTCAGAAGTGTTCCCTCACTCTCACTGTCACATTGAAAATGCATTGATTCTCAAGCCCTCCTCTCAGCTGCCTTCCTTGAGAGCTCATGGGTTTGCTACAGAAAATACTACTCCTCTGCCCTCATTTCTCCGTGGTCTTAATTTTATCTTTCTCTCCTGAAATTAATGATTTTATGACATTTAATCCATTTAATTTTCTTTTCACCTTCACTGTCTATCATTAACCCAGCTCCACAGATTGCCTTGTGTCTTTCTAAATCATCTCCCTTGTTATTATACATTCTTTTTGCTTTTTTTTGCAACCTTTGATCTTCCTTTATTTCTCCAGCTCTTTCTTTTACACCCAGATTATGTTTTTTAGTTAAAAAGAAAAAAAAAAAAGTTTTAATTCTGAGTTGCCTGTTTCCATTGAAACTTTCCTTTTAGCCTATTGTAATGTATTTCATTCTTTACTACTTGAAGGCTGCTTTTTGTCCCTGGTAGTATCCTATTTACCCAAGAACAATGATCAGTTAAATATCACAATATTTTATGTGGGCGTTGCAGAGAAATAAACAATCAAGTATGCTGATCACGTAGGTACTGAAATGGCAAGTCTTTCATAAGCACTTCCAGTGAAAACTGGCACAATCTGGACATTAAATTCCAAGTTAACAATACACAAGGGATTTATATTAGAAGCTTGGCTTTAGCTCAAGTGGAAATCTAAAATATTTTTTTTCCTTTTCATGTTACTTTTGATATAGAATTTATAACATCAGAGATCTGCATTGTAAAAATGGCCACTTAACAACAAATTGATTTTGAGAGTCTGTAAAAGAAATAGCTATAAATGAGCTACATAAACTTTTACAATTTGTCATTGAAATGAAAATAGATTTTCACAGGTAGAACTAACAAAAGATGCAATATGTGTACTGACATTTGTCATTAGTGATGGATATCAGCAAGACCACTTGATAAATGATGGGATAATTTGAACTAGAGTTCAAACAAAACTGGTAAACCTTGCCCCTTAAAGGGAAAAACAAAATACCTCTTTTAGTAGTGCCATGTATGCAGTGAGGTTTGTATGTATGGAGAAGAGCTTATTCTTGATTCTGGAGCTTTACCAAAAGACTCACTAGAATAGTGAGGTTAGCAGGAGATTATTTCCTAGAGTGAAACTTTCAGTGATCATTTACTTTTCCTCTTTTAAGAACAGTGGTGGTGCCTGTTCTATTAAACCATCTTTCTTCATATTTAATTTGTAATACAGATGTGTGTGATCTGGCTTCCCCTGGCAGGTATTAAGGGCAGTTCCTAAAGTTTAGGTGGCAAAATAAAATCTATCCTCATTGGATATATACTGGAAACTTTATGAAGAACTTCAGGTTTAAAACAGGATGTGTCTGCCTCATATACTGTTAATGTCACCTCAAAAATCAGTCTTAATTAATGCCAAGCTCTATTCCTGAATATTTATTTGTTCTTGTGTATACCAATTCACCCAGGTCCTTCACAGCAGATTGTGAGTGATTAAGAGGACAGCCCTGAGCTAACCATACCATGGTCTCAGTGCTTTTTTGTTAATTTTTTGTCAAACGCATCATCATGCTTATCTTTACCATTTTCCCTTATCTTTTCAACACTGTGTGCCATTCTTAGCTTTTACTATTTGTATTGCACTCGGATTGTTATTCAGTCTTGGACAGTTTTGCAATATGGAATTAGATAACCATCATACTGTTTCAGATATGTCCGTATTTCCCTTCTGAAATTTCTGTGTCATGGTTGCATTAACAATGTAATTAAGTAACATGTCAACACGTTGAACCTTATGCATTATTCATCATTTGTCGAGCTATGATCCATCACAATGGCCTAGTGGGAGCTTTCAAACCACATCATTCGATCAGCTTAATCAATTTACTGCTGCAGATTAATGTTGCTGTGCTGGTGAAAAGCAGACAATTGCAAAGTATATAGTTTTACCCCAAATTCTCCATTATAATTTTGCATATGGACTGGACTTAAGTACATATGCATGCATATATGTGTAAGTATCTGCATATACACAGCAGGACTCAACTAAGACTTCTGAAAATTTAACAGTACATATATGTATGTCCTGATTTCGCACCAATGCCCTTTTGCTAAACATGCCAGGATTGCTTTCTGCAGTGTTACTGTGACTTTCCACTCTATTCTGGCCTATTTTGACTGTTAATTGTGTGCAATGCTCATCTACCACCATATAGAACACAAATATTGTTGGTACAGTTGGTGCAGGCAAGATGAAGATTCAGTGCTGCTCTAAGAACAGCATATTGACATTCCTATATTGCTAGACTTATTAAAAAAAACAAACAAAGTATTTCTGTATCAATCTAATATTAACTGTATTCAATTACCAGTTGTATGAGTTTCCTCTATTTAATCTGGTACCATAAAGTTCTCTTTAAGAGAAAAATTTGAGATATCCTCTTGAATTACTTTTCCCCTCCTAGTCTGTGGCACTTTAGCTCTTGTCCTCCTTGTAGGGTTATTACTTTGTACAGAGTTCCATCTTTTTTTTCCATTATTTGGGTGTGACATGTTTAAAGTTTATAGAATGATTTAACCTGCAGTATAAATATGCCTTTGATTGATGAGAACTTATTAGGGTCTCTAGAATTCAGATTTGCTCAAGGCTGAGGCTTTACCCTTGCTAAACATTTGTTCTGAATAGAGGTCATCATGATCTGCCCAAAATCAGAATAAAACTAATTAATTAGGAAATTATATTTTAAAGGGAAAGGAAAATTACTTCTGTGAGATTATGTAACAATATATACAGCAATAGAAATAAACTTCTCATTTCCCCTCCTAATGCTGCATATAGAGTTCTACTTGGGCAAAGGCAGGTTAAACAGCTACTTTTAAGTATTTAGGGTTATAAAAACCAGGGCTCTCCACTCACATGAAAATATTGAAAATATATATATTTTTGAAATAACACCTACAGCAGTTTTCTGATGAGATGAGCAGATTGTTTCCAGAAAAAACAAAGCCAAAGCCTTCTCCTGTGACATCGGTACAGCATCCTTGTGTGTGTCTGTGTGAATGAACATGAGAACTCTCTCACGTACAAATTGTTCTAGACACACACCTGAGGTTGTTGGCAAGATGCAGTTAAGAAGGATAACCAACAAATGTCTCCAGAGAACTGGAAATTCTGAACTGTGAACAGTGCCTAACATTAAGAGAGCAAAAACGAACAGTAAGATTAGCTACCTAGTGTGAGCCAGATGTCTAAGAGTAAAACTAATTACATCAATTTTTACTTTTTTTTTTTAACAGATGATAAGAGCCAGAGAAAATTCCTTCTTTGTACCTAAGTGTAGAACTCAAAATCCTCTGGATGTTCATCTGCATAATTTGAGGGAGCTTGTACGCATGGTTTATATATACTTTATGCTACTTTTGAAAAACAGACAGTACACCTGATGGCAGATTTTTGGTGACTTAAATTACTAAGTGATTCTTGGAATACTCTATTATCAATTATTTTCCATTTTGATCTAAAATTGCTATCAAGAACTATTAAGACCTTGGCTCTACAAAGAGACAGGAGAAAAAGAAGGAGGAAAATTAATAGCTCTGTAAAGTCCTCTTGAACCATATTTGAAGTGGAACTAAAGATATGTTCTCCAAAAGTATGGTAGATAAGCACTCAGATCAGCAGGTACCAATTAGTGAAGAAATTCAGCAATTGTGTCTGATCTTTGGCCAAGAGTTCTGCTTGCCCTTGTGCTCCCTTTTATGCTCATACACCAGTTTTCACTAATTGTTCCATCTCTTGCTACTGCTCATTTACAACTCTTCTAGCTATTGCTAGGGCAATCAAGGTATTGCACCAAGCTGTAAGCTCATTTTTTGACATAAATGTAATGGGGAGAAAATGGCAAGCACTTAAAAAAAATCTCGTCATAGAAGCCAGCTAAGGTTACATTGCTTCTTGTCTCTTCCTTTAAATTGAGCAATGGAAGGGTTTGAGTTACGGTTTTCTAAATTACCTCAATTCTACATCCATCAAAGTTTTTAATCTTCGAAGTGTGTGATCTCCCTATTTAGTCTATAAAATGTATGTGCATATAAATGCATGCACACTAGTGCATATGTACATGTGTGTGTGTAAGAATAAGATATTCAAACCTACTAATTTGCCCTGCTCTTTATATTTGAAATAATTAGATATTTTATGTTCTGATCATTGTGAGGTGCTAATGACTTTTATAAAAAGAATAGTTGTAACCAGCAGAGTTAATCATACAGTACACTCTGGTTTTATAATATTAGGGTAGGATGTTGAACAAACCTATACATTTAATAGACCATAGACCATAGTCCCCTCAAAGCTTGAGAAATCAGAGAAAATAAAGTGTTAAGGTGAAAACTGAAAAAACTAGAAAAGCAGAAATGTGACTAGATGCTCACAAAAAGCATTATGCATTTATTGTGTGACCTCATATAATCTCTCAAACAAAATTTGTTCTATGCAAGCTGCATTAGAAATTCCATGTTTATTTTCCTTTTTAACGGTAAAATTTTTATAGTTTTATCTAGTCGTGTCTACTAGTATTTAATATTTTTCACATGTTGCTGCCAAAATGAGATTTTTAACTCCATGGGGAGAGATCACAAGCATGATTTTTCTGTGTAAAGCATCTAGCATTCTTCTGTCCACTATAAACCACTGGTTCTCTAAGCACCTTTGTTCCACAAAACAGACACCCATTAATTCTTCACACATTGTACCAAAAAATTTTCAAAATTTGGCATCAACCCCTCAAAAAATCTGTTTTATAAAAATTTCTGCTAGCCGAATGCAATTTATTCCGAATATTCTTTAAAAACCCAGAGTTTCATAAAGCTTCAGAATATTTGAGTGTCATTGATTCCTAATTCATCTGAACACGAGTAACTAATGTCACTATTTTTTCTGACTATCTGGAATAATTGCTGGAAAGCCAAGGAATTAAACGGTTTATTCAAGAGTCCAAAGTTCCTATCAGGTTTAGGTGGAGCTTCATGGAGTATCTCTTTATTTCTTTTGACCTGTCCATAATTTTCCTCTAATTTTAACCTTCTCAGACTCTTGATAACCCCTTGTGTTTGATAGTTTCTGGAATATCAAAAACCATATTCCCTTTCCAAATTCCATATTTCACGTCAAAGCTTTATTCTGCATAATTTCTCACCTGTTGTACTAACAAACTCTCCTGGATGCTCAGTTTATATTATGAACTCTTTATCAAAATTTATCAAAAAGCACACCATTTAAGTGGGAGATTTCCAACGTGTTGCCCAAAACAAAATTTCAGATTTAAGCAGAATCTATTCCAATTTAAACGAAAAAAATTCCAAACAACTATTTCCAACCTACCTGACTGTGCAGTAAACGATACAGGATAAATATTGGTTAAACCTTTTATACTCTTACTGCATTATTTATCTGAGACATTCAAAGTATTATCATTAATCATTCAATAGCAAAACAGAACTGCATAACAATTAAAAATAAGTACACAAATGAAACCTTGCATATCTTATTTGGCCTATTTATACTTTCTGCAGATTTTAAATAGCAGTCAACATGGCAATTAAAGGAGAGGAGAGGATTTTACAAAGAGATAATATTTAGCATCAGCCTAGGCCAAAAAATCCCTGCTTCATTTTTCCAATTAGACCAATAATAAGTCTTTTCTGTAAATCCTGCATAATTATTTTGATTCACATTTTCCAAAAATTAAAGCATTGATCTCTGGCAAGACTTTTGACAAGGAAAATGTATAATGTATATTTTATGTATGTTAGCAGATTAATAACTGGTATTTTCTTATTAACTGTTCTCTTTATCTGTAGTTTGCATTCTGGAAATTTGATTATATGCATATAATTATTGTGATCATACAGTACAAAAATGTGTAAAGAAACAGCGGCTCTCGGTGCTTTGGAATTAAAAAATAAACAAACAAATAAAATATAAAAAACAGAAAACAACCCAATTAAGTATCTTTTAATGGGGAAATTCACACTGCATCTTTTTCTGAACAGCATGCACTTAAATAATGTGCAAGATGAAATGAGCCTAAACCCACAACTTCCCTATAGGCAGCTCTCCTCCTACTGCAGCCCAGGGCACTCTTCGTATCAGATAATGCTGACCATTATCTTGAAAAAATTATTCATTAACAACAAGCACTGTTGTTAATGACTAATTAGCACTATAAATAGCATTATGCATTTACCAGTATAGGTTGACACATTCAAAAAATACAGGAAACGAATATCCATCTTACACAAAATGTTTTCATGGGGTTTTTTATTTAGAGATTATATTGAATGACTGTTGATGATTCTGACAGAACAGTGAATGAAGATAGGTTTGAAATAGAGGATAAATATACTTTTTCAAATGTTAGAGGGCCCCTTAAGAAGCTTTGAAAATTTAATGATTTAAGAAACTGATGTAAAACTTATATCCTTTATTGGTTTGCCTCCTCAGAAACACCTTTCACAAGGAAGATATTAACATATTGCAGAAATAGTCTGTGTGTATTACAAACTACTCCTGGGAACCAAAGAAAAAAGTAGCCTTCCATTTTCTGCTTCTCTCATCAATTTTTGTGCTGGTCTTTTAAAATTATTTTCCATAAAATTAAATATATCCAAAGAAATATAGTAGCCCACTGTCAGGACAGACTTTAAACGGGGACTTACCTACAAGTCACAGAAGGCCCTAAATGTCACAGTGACTCGCCTTTGCCTCTCGGTGTGATCCCCGCCACTTCTGTTCCTTGGCCTCCCTGTTACCATGGCACAGGTTTTGTCCAGAGACTATGGAAACCAAGGGTAGGTTCTGTGTCACGAAGTGGACAGCTGAGAAACCTGAGCTTGTGCCAAACAAAGCACTAATGACAAGTGCAGCGAAGTCGTATCAGTGTGAAGTTAATTATCTCTGCCGGGACATGCCAATAATCAGCAGGACTGCCTGCCCATGCTACTGCAGTTGCATGGCTTTTCCAATTTAACCCAAGGAGCTCTTCCAGAACTTGCTTGGGCCTCTGTGGGAGGAACACAGAGCATCATGCTGGGCTGCCAAGGTGGGCTTCAGAGTTCCTCAATGGAATGCTTTGAGAAAATCAGAAGGAAGGTCCTTTACTGTCACAATAGATTATAACGTTTTATTCTGAATTTAGGAATGAGCTTTTCACAGCACATTCTTGAACTGCTGCTGTTCTGAGTTTTCTGTTTATTCAGCTTCTATTATATCTTCATTAACAAAGTGTCCAATGCAGCATGCCCTGATTGAGTACTTACGCTTTAGAAACCAGATTTTACCATATTTAAAAATTTCAGCTACAACTACCCATATGTCTGAGCTTCAAAGCAATAGGCTGAAATTTCACTGGAAGAATTTACTTGAAATTTTGGAAAAAAGTCCTCTACAGCCTTTGTAAGTCTGTGCTAAGGCTTAGATTTTATGAAGCCAAACAAATGGTTGGGCAGTGGATGCTGAAATCAAAGCAAGTCCTCTGTGATCTTCAAACCTTTGAGCTTAATGACTTGACAAAATTCACTGCCACAAAATACATGCAAAAAATACCAGACATATATGCACATGCACAAAATGAAATTCTAAATACTATTAAACTCTTAGGTAGTAGTCCTGTCCTTGAAACAGAAAAAAGAATGAATTTGAGGACTATAATTTTTTATATATATATATACACACATATATATATATAGTCCAGCTACTCAACATTTCTCTGACTCTACCTTTTTTTTTTTTATGTATATACCTGGGCCAGTTGTCTTCCCTGCTTGTGCTAATTACTATCATTCTTCTGCTCTGTTCTAATTTTTAAGTAATCCATTTTTTTAAATTCAATCTGTTTTCCCTATGCTGTTTCCTATCAGCTGTAACATGCAGAACCAGAAAGATAATCATGCAAGGAGTTTAATCTATTTGCAAGTAAAACACCTAGTTTGAATCACCAATTCCATTTTTACCTAAACCCTGTGGCCTGGTGCACCTATTATGGCAACAATACACACCCATAAGGTTGATTTTTTTTTTTTGTCACAGACAGCTTATTTTAAAATAAAATATGCATTAGGTTTTTTATTTGTAGTGACTGCTGTGATTTGTGATTTAATGAAGGTAACTCCAGATGCAAGAGACATACTGTCTGCTTGATAGTATGTATTGGTTTGAAAACAAACCAGTGGGAGATCGTAAATCAGAATAAAATTCAATAGGAAAAATTAAAAATAAGTGAAATAATACAAGGAAAAAGCACTGACAAAGTCAGATACAACCTGACACCCTGTTAGGGTGGTGGTAGCAGTCCAAACGTAGTAGCTCAGTTGAAGCGGTGATTCAGCAGTCTGGTCTCCAGCTGAAGGTCCAGTGGTAGCTCTTGTCCTCTGGGAAGCCAGTAGACCGGGCTGCTTGTGGTGTTTGCAATCCCAGTTTATATCCAGGATGGAATGCTTGTCTCCTCCCTCTGGGTGGGGCATCCCACAATGGGATGATGTAATTTTGCCAGTCATGTGGTAAGGCCTTGATTGGCCATTAACACAAGATTGTTCGGAACGGGTTATCTGTGAGTCATGTGGCAAAACCCATTAACAGGAGATAGTCCGGAGGGTGGAGGCAAGGAACACCACCCACCTGGCTTCAACATTTCATGTAGATGGTAATAGAATACACTGCAACACAGGACATAGTAATTATGTTAACTTATTACCAAGAGCAGAAATGTTATCTGGCTTTGTGTTACATGAAATAGTTGCTTGGTGGAGTCAGAATTGTAATTGTGCTTTTTATTATAAAATAAAACCATGACATGAGTTCTACCATTTCTCACAATGCACCAAATGCTTCACCATCCCAATCCCAGCAATGCGTTGTTTGCAAATGGGAAGAACTCATCTAAACTCAACCAGCTGCAAGAATCTAGTTCTGTTTGTTTCATTTACTGAAAATGAGTCTTTTAAAAGATATTAGTCTGACTTCCCTTCTTTAGTATTTATTTCCCAAAGAGCATTGAACTGGAGGCTCAGCATTTTAATATGTGAAGAGAACCTGAGGCTCTTTCTACCTAAATTAAATGAAACAGGTAGGAACCATAAGATATTGCATATTATTGCTTAATTGTCTGACAGGTTCACTGAGCATTATTTGCCTAAATGATTATTTTCCATATCTCCCATTAACCACATAATTGCTGAACTGCCCTATGGCTTCTGTTTTTCTCATCTACTGCCTTTTCATTGAAACCTGCACACTTGTACTTTTCTAAAGAATTTTTTGTTGCCTTCATAAACAGAAATCCTTTATTTTAGTATTTTACCATCCCTTTTGTTTCTCTCCAAACACTGCTTCTGCTTTTCTCATCCTTTTTCTGTGTTGCTATTTCCTTTCAGTAGAAGCTAATTCAATTATCATTTCTTCTAGACAGTTTTTTAATTTCACCTACATTTTGCTTCTGTGTTGATCAACAGGCTGTCCTAAGTAAAAAAGTTATATCAGGCTGGTGTAAATAACAGCTGTAAAAGTCCTTAGCTAGCTAATGTAAGTAAGCTAATGCCAACTGCATAATTAATAAAAATATTAGGGTAAGCAGTATTTATGACTCAAATTAAAGCCATGGTTAATAAGAACAAGAAGCTGGGAGATTCTATGCATGAGGTCAGTAAAAGCTTCCTCAAGCTGCGCTTTGATGGTGTTTTCTGTTCTTAGTTCCAGAGGTCCATGTACAGACATGTAGAGCCAATAACTGTTTTTAATGTATGTAGGCAACCTGCTGTATTTTCTATCTCCCACAAATCCTGCCAACTTGAAATAGGCAACAAGGTGAAATAAAATACTTCTATCATGTTCCAGAAGGAGAGCAGGCAGTCTCTAAACAGTTTATGCATGAGGAATTGTCTACAGAGTGTCAGAAAACCTGCCATGAAACAGTTAAACTGGCATCCTAGAAGCAGAAAATGCTCACTTTAAGCAAGCATTGAATCCTATGCAGATTAAGCCTCAGAGTTTAATGAACTTTCCACTGCTTCTCTAGTAGGTGCTATGTATGTGACTAATTTAATCATGTTTTTCCTGTGTATAGGCAAGTAGAAAAACATAACTCAGTCTAACAGAAAGTCAGTTTCAGTCCTGTTCTGTGATTTTTATTTTTACTGAAGTCTTTTTGCAGAAATCATTGCACGTCAGAAGTCCTGAGGATTGAAAAAGTAATAGCAAGTTACACAGCTGGAATATAACCACTCCAAATTTTTTGTTTACAAAGTCCCATTAGCCATAATTTCATCCCCTAGATCTCTTATTACATAAAAAGGTGTCTGACAGCCAACCTAGATGGTTTATGAAATCTCTGTACTCCCATAATTCCATGTTAAATCTCATCAGAACAAAATACTTGTTTACCAACTTGAACTGAGCAAACATTTTAAATTTTCCTTCTGCGCATGTGTGTGCTAGTTGCAGACATGGTTTTAAAGGAAAAAAAATATATGTGCGTAACTTTTATTGTCCACACAAACCTGCCCACTAGCCACAAGGGAAATTAATTCACCTGCAGAAAATACTCATTTTGTTCCACTCTGCCTACCTGAGATTGTTGAGTGAATTGACAGAGACAGACCTTGCTGAGAATTGCAATATACCACTAGGAAGCTTATTTGCAGAGAACAGACATTTTATGCATCCAAAAATGTTTTTGAATTTAAAACCACAAACAGTTTTAGTCTGTAGCAAATTGAACCTTGTGCAGACTTAAAAAAGGTCTGGTTGAAAACCTATGCACATTTTGCCACTTATAATAATAAAATGGAGCAGTACTTGTATATTGTGGATGCTTACATCACAGAAATAACTGTTTATCAGCATCTTGACCACCATGTAGTAGCCAAAAGGAAGGTTTTTGTTCCCATACTTCGTCAATTATTTCAAAATATGATTCAAAACTAACTATTTGGGTGCTAGTACTTCTGGCTGAATTTACACTCCCACTGCATCCTTTGCAACACCATGGAGTCAAAATCCCCACTGTGCTATACCATCCTACATATACATACTGTACCCTGTGTGGTGGGAGCATCCAGTAGTATTAAGACACTCTCCAGTGAATTTTCTGGCTGTGAGATCCCAAAGGCTGGTGTGGCCTGCTTGTAACAATCCTATTCCTTCATATCACAACACACTGCCTTTCTTCTTCTGCACAGTGAGCTTCTTGGGGGAAAAAAACCAGGTAGGACATGTAGCCCACACATGCACTGTCCTGTCCTGGTTATCATGTCCATTAGGCTGCTCCCCCATTCCAGGGGAAACCACGGCAAGAAACTCCCTGTCGTGCTGCCCATGACACACTTGGGCTGCCCTCCACGAGTGGCCACCTTGAAGCTGTCATACCCATGTGGTCTCTGAGCAGCCTCAGATCAGCTGCAAAGAAGACAGCGAGAGACCTCTTCCAGCCCCAGCAGAACATCCATGGAACACTTCTGAGGCAGCCTCCGAGATCAGGCATGGCGCTGCCAGGCTCAGGCAACATTGCCTGCATGAATAAGAAACCAGGACAAAATGCCAACCCAGCAGAACATGTACATGAGGTCAATAAGGAAATCCCCAAAGAGACTGACGAGGCAAAACAGAAGACCTGTCTGATGAGCCCACAAATCAGAAACTATTTCAAGGAAAAACTCACATGGAGGAGAAGGAGAATGGGGCAGTGAGTAGGTGTATGCCATGCAGCTCTCCTTTTTCTCAGAATGATGCTGTTCCAGAGAAGTTTTCAACAGTCTCCAGCAAAGGACTGAGGAGGGAGACCACTGTGCGCCCTGTGCTGCCTCCAAGCCCAAGTCCTGACCCATGGCTCCCTGGAGAAGCTGTAGCTCTTGACATTTGCTCATGTGCATGGGGATGGACAAACCCCTAGCCCAGGCCCACAGGGAGATGTGGATGTGGATGTGTGGCACCAGAGATCCCTCTCCTCTGTGCAGTGACACCTTGCCTGAGGGCTTGCACAGCTCTCTGTAGGCACCTGCCTTTAGCAGCGGGAGGCGCCAATCCTTTGAGTTAGAATCACAGAATCACAGAATATCGAGGTGGAAAGGACCCACAAGAATCATTGAGTCCAACTCTTAAGCTCCCATCAGCTCTCCACCTCCTTTTGGCGCCCTCCTGGCTGGCATTCTTCCAGGATGCAGAGACACAAGAGGTGCACAAGGGTCACACAGAGTTATCAGGGCACATTTCAGCTGTACTTTACCTTCATGTGAACCACTGTATCTGGAATTAGATGTCTTGTAAGGCCAGCTATAGAAGACAACATCCCAAGCCAGTACAGAGCCCTGAAGAGGCTGCATTTGACCTGTCTTTTGAGTCTCCGTTCTTAATGCTTTTAACGACACATTTTTTTATCATTCTAGTGGTTCTGAAACAACTTTCCAAATAAACTTAATTGTCTAAGCATAAAGTATTTGAACAGGTTTTTTGTTTTACTATTTTTTTCCCTCCAGCTCTTACTAGCAGAATGTGAGACTGGTAACACAGACTTCCTGTATTTTTTTAACATTGTGTACCAATGTTTACCATTGCCAGAAAAATGCTCTATAATGAAATAATACCACAAATAAGTTTCTAAGATGAACTAACTAACTAACTAACTAACTAACTCACTAAGATGACCTTACTAAAAACTTCTGCCTCATTTTTACACAACTTTTCTACAACTATCCCCATGCTCTCACAACAGAGGTTTTTGGAACGGAACTTTACACCAAGGATGAGGCATTGACAACTTTGCTCTTAAACTCAGGAGAGAGCCAGCTGCTGCTCACAGGCAAAAACGCTACACAGCAGAGCCTGAACGAAGATCTGTACCTGGTGTGATCTGCCATTTCTCTTATAATCAGTAAAATTCAGATTAGACAGAGAGGTAGCCCTTAATAAATATTCATCAGGGCAGTCAGTGAAAGTAGGATCACAATGCACAGCAAGAATGTGTCTGTCCTAGCAATGACATCTGACTCTTCTCTTTCTTTTCAAATTCTTTTTCCGGTTTGTCTTGGATAAAAATGGATAATGTGAGATGAATAATAGAGAATGAGAAAGTGGAAAGGCACCATCACAAAGCTCATCAGAATCCAATAAAACCGACAGCATATGAAGAGTGCATTAGGTTAGAATTTAAAGACAAAAATGATTGCAAGGAAAAAAGAAAATTGTAATCTTCATTTGCAATTCCAGACCTGGAAAGCAGAAAGTTTAAGACAATATATTGCTGAAATACTCCAGAAGCTTGGGAGACTTTTGACAAGAAAACTTATGAATATAATAAAAGGTAGATGTCAGGTTTTACTGGTACATACTGAACTGTCTATGATATATAAGAAAATAGAAGCCCAGGAATCTTCTAGGACTTTGCAAAATTTTAATAAGAATCTTCATATCGATGTGCATGGAGAAGAGCTATAAAAATGCCATGTGTTGCTGACACACACAAATCTACCTGCAAATTCCCAAGACAACCTAAAAGAAAGACAGTGATTAAATCCTCCTAACAGAGATGGGACAAGATAAAGAGATTAACCACTGTCATCCCCTGGCTGGTACCAATGAGACACATCCGAAACAAGCACATCCCTAAGCAGAATTCAAGGAGTGTTGGGAGGGGCTTGAAAACAGATGTCACCTCATCCTCTCTGCCCACAGAGAGGGCAGACTGCCCACATAAGGGCAATTTTGTGCCTGATAGCTTGGCAGACTTGCACACCTCTGGGTTTTGGTTGGTATGAGACTGAGTGTGAGACTGAAGTCAGGTACAGCAGTAAGAGACTGCAGAGAATTCCGTAAGTTGTAGCTGTACATATGTACTTACACATATATATTTGTATGTGGTATGCATAATTTAATAAGCAATTCAGCATTTATTCATTCAGGTATAACTTGTGGGATGAAATGATCCATCAAACTAAAGGGCCATTTCTACTGCTAAAAGCACAGAAGAAAGCCACAGTTTCTGAGCTGGGTCGATCTTATCCTGACAGGCAGTTCTAAAATAGTCCAAATCAATTTCATCTGTTCCAGCACATAACTGAATACCTAATGATATCTTTCGGTACCACACTGCAGGCATCTAAATATAGACCTCTAAATGTGGCAAAACAACTCAAATGCATAAAGACATCTATGTCTTGATCAGAGAATACCTGAAACATCTGCTTAGATTTGCCATATATGACAGAGGATCAATGGAAGATATTCAAGAGGGTATCTTAGGGTGGAAGGATACCTTAGGATCTCTAAAATGCTGCTAGACACCTAATTTTAAGTATTTGAATTATTATGTATAAAGAACATTCAGTTCTGAATAGGTAAATAACTGATGTCATTTGGGAATTTGTGGGGGTTTTGAGACATCCAGGAAGAGCAGGCTGATGACTTACACATTTGCTTCGAGACTGCTGTTCCTCAGTGGGGCTCCTCACAACACCTGAAGAGCCTTTTTTCAGATACTTGAATCCTGCTTTGGTCAACTAGATTTATACTAAGTGTATGTAGACAGAGTCAATGCACTTCTGAAAATCACAAGAATGTCTTTCCTTTTTGTTTTTTTTTTTTTTGTTTCAATTTACATATCCTGCTACCTGGCTGGTACAAGAAGATAAACATTTCTGTAGGACTTATGTCTTATCTGGCAGTTTTTTGTATATTCTTTGGAAATAAAACAGCTAAAGGGGTCTCAGGCAATCCCACAAAGCCCTTACACACTCACACCCGTGCTTGAACACCCACATTTTTTTACCTGCACCCTCAGACTGGCCTGTGCCTGAGCAGGGTAAGGACAGCCTGGTCCAAGAGAAGTGGCAGATGCCACCCTTTGATAACTTTTGGGGTCCTGCTCACAGAAGGTGAGTCAGGAGCTCACACTGTTAGACGCCGGAATGCAACCAGCTCCAGAACGCGGATAAAGTGTAAGGGGCAACACACAGATTCATCAAGCCACAGTAGAGACCCACGCCTTCTGTCCATGGAAAAAAGGTCAAGGAAACTCTGTGTAAAATCATGCAACTACATTCGCAACATTTGAATTTATGTTTGAGAGATGCTCAGAATTAATAGGGAGTGTATACAGGTTTAATGTAAAAACTGCTATTCCATGGGTCATTAAAATTTCTGTGATGAACTAAGTTTTTTTCTGCCCATGCCACAGACCATATAAAATGAAGTATTTTGCTGAACTAGTATTTTCTATCATAAAAATATTATTTTGCACCAATATTTTTCAGTAAATATACTGATGTATATTTATTTTTAAAATAAGTATTTCTTTGAAAGCTTTTAAATTGCCAGACCACCCATAGTTAGGAGGTATCATGGGATGACATGACTTCAGACATTTCCAGTGCCTATATGCTCCTATTTAAGCTCGGTCAGTTGACCACAGAGTAAAATGAAGAAACGAGGCCAACTTACCAATTTACTCCCGTAGCATGAACTCCTATGGACTGGAACAGGGTGGTAAAAAAGAAACATAGTAAGGATTATTTTTACACTTCACCTCCATAAACTCCTATTTAGATGCAGAAGAGAGATTTTGAAAAGTAACCTCTGCCAAGTTCAGGACACCAGATGTCACACTGGAAAATTGCCTGGTTGATCTGTGGCATTTGCAAGCAATGAGGGGAAAGGCCATTGCATCAAGTGAATGAGGACAGAACTATAAAGAAAATAATTTGTGAGTACTTTATTGAATTATGATATGCATACAGACTGTGGAAATTGGATTTCTCTAAACCTGCTGTACTTGAATTTGTAACTTTAACATTCTTTCAGTATGTTTGTTGAGAAATACTGCAGTAAAATATTAATCAAAACAGATTATGATTGAAAATATATGTTCAGAAAAACAGTTTTTGGTGGATTTGCAGAACAAATATATTCCACACAATAAGATTTCTCCAAAATGAAAAAGATATTTCATGAGCAAAAATCCAATATACATTCTAAGAAAATATTTACATTTGCTTTTTTCATTACTGTTTTATGTTGTCTTTTGACGTATTAACAATTGCACATAATCTGACAGGCTACAGAGTGAGAGATTATATTATAATAGAATGAAAAAAATCATATAATGTAGAAAATATTAGAGAAATTTATAATTCTGTTCACATTTGGGTAGCCAAAGGGAGATTCTGACACAGGCTAAACATAATGGAGATGTGCCTTTCAGGAAAACTTTATGGACAGAGGACAGAGATGTTCAGCAGCCCATATCTTTATTTTCTTGTCTCCCTTCTAGTGAAGAAAATAGAATGATGAGTATTTGGAGATTTTTACGTTCAGCTGGAGGAGACAAGTCATATTAAAAGAGCGTAATGTGTGTTCATATTTTCTGTTTTCCTGACAGATGTTTTTCAAAATTGATTTTCCTGCAAAACCAGTAATATCAGTGAAGCCCATTTATTCAGAAGTTGAATATATTTTTCCTAAATTTAGAATTTTTTTTATTTTTCATAGTGCAGAAAACACACCATAGGACTAAATTTATTTTCTCTTGTGTGCAGTGGCATAACTGAACGGAGCAACACGCGCCTACTTCCTGTGTATCCCTCAAGGTTTGGGAAGCATATTTGCTAAGTGGTCTTGACTTCTATAGTTTCAGATAATAAAGTACTCACATATATCAACTGAGAAAAAAAACAGAACTGTCATGCAAGACTTCAAAATGTGAATCAAGTGTCTTGTTAAAATCTTTAAAGTAAAGGTCTCATGTCACGATGAAAGACTGTTTAGGACATGACTGTCAGTATGTTCCTAAGTAAAATCCCACAAATACTTGTAAAAAGCTCTTTGATTTAACTGGGGGTAAATTAAAAGGAAAGAAAACCTGGTAAATAACATATCCAGATAAAATATTACAACAGCAAAGTCTATAGGCTACATGGGCATGCAACAGACTTTTTAAATAGTTACAGTCAGTAAAATATGCAACTTCCAGATGTTTACTTGTTAAAAATTGTCATTCACCTTTAAAATCCAATACTGTAGTATAAAAACAATGATCAAAAAGTCCACAACCAGGATAACAACAAGGAGTGATTAAATTATTTCATACATATCAAACACTTGATCTTGCAAGTTGTGTCTAAAGATATAAACAGATTAAGAGAACCACCTCATACCTACTGAAAGTTTTCCTGTGGTTCAACACCTTCCTTAGAAAGGGAGCACAGCTAAGTAGTAACAGCAGTTTATGAGCGTGACCCCATCCACCTCCAGGAAAACTCAGAAATAAATATCAGCCTTAGTAGCTTTATTCTCATATTAATATTACATGAGAAAATACAGAAATGGAAGAATATTTCTTTTGTACAGCAGCATAAAGGGGATAGGATTTCCTGAGGAATAAGGAAATCTGCAGGTTGGCAGGGGAATCAAGACCACTTTCCTCAAAGGTATGTAAAAAGAGGAAAAAGGTAAGATTTGTTTAGCCAGGCTGCAGCATGAGAAAGAACCCTTTCTCATGCCTCTGCATTGAGTTAAATATGGTTATTATGTGGAAAAGTGTACAAATTATCACGCTGTGCAGCTACAAGATCAATATGGTTTGCTTCTCATCAATCTCAAAACACATCCACTGCATCACATCTTTGGAACACGTGTTCATTTATGGTAATGGAAAAATTATAGGTATTAGGGATTTTATCTTCGTCTCCAGGGAATTTAATTAATATAGGCTCTACTAAATATTTAAATTGTTACTGGTGAAAGATTTTTGTGTTAAATGTGTTTGATTAATTTGTTTTACCTACCCATTTTTACAAGTGAGTTGTTATTATCATGTATGAATCAATCTTTTTTCAATATGTACTTCCAATCATTAAGCAGATGGATAAGTCACTGAGAACAGCATGGGTTTGGGGGAATTTTTTTTCATAATGGGTTGTAAAAGAAAATGTTTGAAATCAGTTTTCTTGTAATTATATTTTATCATCCAGTTTCCTGTCTCCTCCACTTTCCACTTACAGATTCCTTTGGTCTGATAATGGAAAGTTTATTTGGTAACAGTCTTAAGATCAATAGTAGAGCTTGTACAAGATGACACATTTCACAATAATTCTATTAATCAACATTTTTGACAGTTCGGGGGAGAAAAAGAAAATGTGAATCTGCCTTTGAGATCATGTACATTTTGTTTAATCATGAATTTTGTCAGGAAAGAGAACTGCAATGGAATTGATAGTGGGCTAACATTTCCACATAAAGAGACTGTGACTTTGGGCTATACAGAATAATGATATGTCTTTCACATAAAATAAACTACTGGAGTTGAGGCAAAAAATTGTATCTTGGGCTGCATCAAAGCCTTGTGGGCAGCAGGGCAGGGAGGGGATTCTGCCCCTCTGCCCCCTCTGCTGAGACCCCACCTGCAGTGCTGCATCCAGCTCTGGGTCCTCCAACACCAGAAAGATGTGAACCTGTTGGAGTCAGCCCAGAGGAGGTCTCTGAAGATGATCAGAGGGGTGGAGCACCTCTGCTATGGAGAAAGGCTGGGAGAGTTGGGGTTGTTCAGCCTCTTCAGAAGAAAAAGCTCAAGGGAAACCTTGTAGCACCTTCCTGTACCTAAAAGGGCTACGAAAGGACTGCGGGGTATTTTTTACAAGGAGTGATAGGACAAGAGGGTACGGCTGCAGACTGAGAGTAGGTTTGGATCTGATATTAGGAAGATATTCTTTACTGTGGGGGTGGTCAGACACTGGGGCAAGTTGCTTGGAGAAGCTGGGGATGCTTAATCCCTGGAAGTGTTCAAGGCCAGGTTGGATGGGGCTCTGAGCAACCTGGTCTAGTAGAATGTGTCCCTGCCCATGGCAGAGGGTTGGAAAGAGATGATCTTTAAAGTCCCTTCCAATCCATATCAGTCTATGGTTCTGTGATTCTATGATTTTATGAAGGTCAGTGAAATTCTTGAGTGATTTCTTGATTTCTAATTAAACCAGACAGGTCTCTGATTCCTACAGAATTCCAAATAATGAGTCAGAATACACTGTCTCAACAGCTAGCATGCCAAAACCTGAAAGAGCTAAAACCTGAAACATATTTCAGGAAATACGGTCAAAATTTTATGTTTAGAATTAATACGTATAAGCAGTAAAGTTCACTGGTTTCAGGTACCCAAATGATTCAGTTGCCTGGAAAAAGCAGGTCTAATATAAAAGTGAAAGCACAACAAAGATCATTGGCAGTGTTCACTGTACTGCTTACTAGATGATGACATTTAACAACTGCTCAGCTATCATCTATGTATGAATGGAAATGAATTTTATTGACTTGCTAACAAGTGGCCTAGGAACATCCATTCTTCAGATCAAACACTGCTCAAGAATTATGTCTTACTGTAAAAAATGCCAGATAAAAAGTAATACACAATTAGAGTGCATGTAATATTAGTTGTAGTATTTCACCGCACAATATTTGTAAAATAGTTTGAATTATTTGGCTGATTTTTTGATCATTAATCTCAAATCTTTAGAACTAGTCAAGCTGGGAGAATTACAATGATCAAAAAGAAAGACACAGATTTAAAATACTACTACTTCAGTTTTGACATGAATTTTGATAAAAGGATAATCGAGTGCCACAAGTAAAACATTCCAATATTTGAGTTACATTTAAAAAATATCAAATCTACCTCTCTTTCCTTTTCAGCAATCTGCTCTTGGGTGTAGCACTAATAAAGATGACTAATTGTATTGAGAGACAACAGAAAGTATGACATTTTCTCAGAACTTAATGATATACGTATTCTAATAAAACCTCACTGGTATATCAAAACCCTCTGATGATGAGGATGATTCTTCAGCTCAGAGTTCCTGACTTTTTTCACAAGTGGCATTATTTTCAACACATCAGTCTATTAACAAGATTTCTTCCAAAAGTAAAAATGGCAGCTGAATAATACTTCTCTATGATTTCTTCTCACAAAAGGGATCTTTGTTATCACATACATACTTAAGACAGTTATTTGTGAGTTTTTCTGAATAATTAAATAAATGTATTCTTTCTGAAAATATTTCATTGAAATATCACAAAATTTTGATTTATACCCCATTCACACATCAAGAAATTTACACCTCCATCATTATTATTATTATTATTATTATTATTATCATTATTTCTTCTTCGTAAAACAGCTTCTGAGGAACAAGACCACAAGACCTGAATTCTGATGTGACTCTGTGGTTGTTTATTCTGTGCATTAGGCAAATGAAGCTGTCTGGTTGCTGCTGTGTATAGTTCCATTTAACTTCAATTAAACAAAGAGATTAGAGCTTGTTTCGGCAATCAGGCTGATTTGTAATTAAGTATAAAACTGTTATATATACAGTATTTATGATACTCTGTAGGAAAAAAAAAATAGAAAATGGATTCTATAACAAGAAAACATCTATAGGATCCGTTCTAGATGGGGCTGATAGGAGACAATAAGGATACATCCAGTGATAAATAAGTCATCTTCTACCTTTTCCTTTTGAAGTGTCTTACAAGTACCATTTTAATAGGCTACATCTATGTAATGATTTTTTCCTTCCACAGCTAAACTCCAGCTAAAGTGCAGCATCAGTTTCAAATACGTGTTTCTTATTAACACTGTGCTGTAATCCAGAAATGTGTGATATTGCAAGACTCTAAACATCACTTCCTCCATTCTAAATATGTAACCAAAACCTCACTTACAATATGATTCAAAACACAAAGCTTTACTACTATTAAATATATTTTTAGTCCTAAGCCAACCTTGTGTTGTGATATTTAACAAAAATAACACATGAATTACAGTAGCCATAAGCCTGTAGTAATATTAATTCTAACCATCAAGGTAGATCATAGCTCTATATCAGTCCAAGTTAAATAAAATCCCAGTTCATTACTAGAGCAACCTCTGAAATGGTTGAAATGCAAAATTGTAGGAAAAAGTTACAATTTTACTGCTGGGAACAGAAATTTATGAAGTTTTCGTAATATGTTTTTCCATATCATTTTCCTTTTCAACAGTTTTCATCAACACTTTTCATCACCTTTCATCAGTAGAACAAAAAAACCCTGAAATGAGATTGAAACCATCTTCTGCTTTTGAGTTTTTGTTTTGTTTTGCTTCAGGATTTTTGTCATTTTGGGGTGGGATTTTTGTGGGTTTTTAAAATATTATTATTTCACATTCTTTTTATCTCTTTTAATAATGGTTGTTTGTAGGGTTTTTGCATTGAAAACTGCCAATTATTTCCCTGAATGAAAGTAATACAGAATATAACCTAGGTTTAGAAAAACATATGAATACAAGAGAACAAGTGAAAAGAAAAAGTAAAAAATAAAAAAAGTAAAAAAGTATATGGTCAAGAGCAGATATGAACTGCAATCATCAAAAGTTAAGGGAACACAGGGATTCCCATCAATCAAGGATCAAACTACTTGCTTGTACTGCAACAGTACAAAGAGCATGAGGTGTTTCAGGGACAGAATTTCTATTTGTAAGATGCAAGAAATGTCACAAAAACTCCCCACCTTTAACTTTTAATGGAGTGGGGAGAAAAAAGCAAGAGCAAGAGATATTTTTTGCATTTCAGACACTTCTGTAATTCTAGTACTGCCACTCTATAATCTGGACAAGGCTTGATAACTCAGCAGTTCTTTTGTAATAGTCTTTGTTTATATCTTCTCTTAGAGAACAATCTAATAAACAATATCCTTTACAAAAGGCAGTGAACCACTTATGTTAACTGTAGCTCAAATATGCCTTCTTCAGAAAGATATTAATATCAGTGACAGCTATAAACCATACGGGGTTTTTATCTTATTTGGGATTTTTCCTCCTTTTTCTCCATTTTCTTTCTTTTTCCTGTGCTACAACGTATATAAAAAAAGGGGGAAACAGGACAAAAGAATAAAATATTAACAAAGCAAAAGTACTGAGAATAAAATTATTTTTTCCCCCGAAGTTTTCTCTTCATTAGCCTGGGGACTCTGCATAAAAGCAGCCAAAACCTTGTGATGAAGTTCTGCACTTTGTGCCTAGTAGCCTAATTTAACTACACATAGGATTATGTTTTGCAGCTTTCTGGCCCTTTGTTATTTGATGAGATACAGGAAGAAAGAGCAATTTTCATTATCTCATTACTGCACTACACACTGTTTACATCTATCTATGTAACCCCAAAATAAGGCTCTAAAAAGCAAAGTATAAATGCCAGTTAAATGTTGGTAAAATTGTAGTGTTTACCTATTAATTTTTGAAGTTTTAATTTCCATCAGGTAACTGCAATAACAAAGTTTTTTTATCCTCCTTTGCAGAAATATAACCCTTGATGAATGATTTACAAAGGAAAGAACCTAAGTAGGAGATCAAAAACATAATTTAAGCCGCAGGCAAATGATAACCCAAGCAAAACCATATTGGTTGCAGCCCTGCATATTTCGCCTTTCAAAGCATCAGAGTTTCTGTGTCCGGCTTTTGAATATTCAAAATGAACTTCTTGTGTTTTTGATCTAGTGAAGAGAATTTATATTTCAAAGCAAAGTACAGGAGTGCCACTTTGTCAGGGAGCATGGCAGGATGGGACTGAGTAGGGAAGTCATACTATTAGAGAATCTTTTATGTTGGAGAACACCTCTGAGGTCATTAACTGATATGAACATGGGGCGCTTGGGCCCTGAGCAGGGCCCAATGTGTCTTGGTTTGAAAACAAACCAATGGGAGATCACAAGTCAGACTAAAATTCAATAGGAAAAATTAAAAATGAGTGAAATAATACAAGGAAAAGCACTGACAAAGATACCACCTGACATGCTGTTAGGGTGGTGGTAGCAGTCCAAACGAAGTATCTCAGTTGAAGCGGTGAATCTGTGGAAGATCTGGTCTCCAGCTGAAGATCCAGTGGTAGCTCTTGTCCTCTGGGAAGCCAGTAGACAGGGCTCCTGTGGTGTTTGCAATCTCAGCTTATATCCAGGATGGAATGCTTGTCTCCTCCCTCTGGGCACAGCATCTCACAATGGGATGATGTAATTTTGCCAGTCATGTGGTAAGGCCTTGATTGGCCATTAACAGAATATTGTCTGGAACGGGTTATCTGTGAGTCATGTGGCAAAACCCATTAACAGGAGATAGTCCGGAGGGAGGAGGCAAGCAACACCACCCACCTGGTTTCAACTGTTCATGTAGATGGTAATAGAATACACTGCAACCCAGGACATCCTGCCACACACACTGCTGCTACTGAGAGAAATTATTCTCTAACAAAGAAAACACAGAGGGGTGGCAGATCCAATACCTGGGTTGTTTGGGTATAGAGGCTGTGCAGCAGCACACAGGTTGTAAGCAGAATCATTATTTTTTGTCAAAAGAAAAGTTAGAAGAAAGATGAAACAACAATTCACACCAAAAGAGAAGTTGCTTTTCCTGAGAATACAACAATTTCAGAAAATCCTTTAGGCAACAAATTAGATGATGTTGAAAGAGACATGAAACTTAAAGACTGTAGATAACACTATCCAGTAAAGACCTTAAAACCCCCTCACAATTATTTAGATTATAGAAAGAGAAACTGATAAGTAGTTTAAGAAGGTTCAAGGATCTCTACAAGGGAAAATAGTTGACTACTAATGGACATCCTCTCTAGTGAAGAAGGGGAAAAAAATGCAATGGCACCCAATGGACTTCAATATAGAAAAAGTCAGGATAGGGAAAAGGGCCAACATGTAAATGCATTGAAACATATCAGGTTCCTGTACATGTGACATGAGTGATGAAAATGTCTTGAGAATATGATTAAAAGCATCTAAAACCCCAAAAGTTTAAACTTCTCTAAACTTTTAATATCTAAAAATATAGACTATACATAATGAATGATAGAAGAGTACAAAAGGGTTTGCCCGCACCCAGTAGGCATGACCTTCACAGTTTACTTCTGTATGAATAAATAATTAAAATTTTCTAAATTCAGAATAATAAAGACTTTCCACTAGGCCAGCTATCTAAGCCCATGGGTTAGAGCTCTTGGTTTGTTGTTTTGTTTTTTTTTTTTTCCCATTGGTAGAGAAATATTTTATGTATAAACCAACAGATTATACGAAAATATCCTTTTATCTTTCTTTTCTTCCCTTCCCTTATAGCTGCAGATAGAGACAGAGGAACAGTCACTTAACTGGTTTTCCCTCATGATTTTCACTCACTATAAACTGTACAAGAATGTTATCAGTTAATACACTGCCCCAATGAATGCTCAGATTTATGAAAAAGCATAGACTTTTTCCTTCTCACTATAAGAAGCACCTCTATTATGAATCTGCTTCTTATTAGTCTTCACACATATCATGCATTAATAACCCAAAGACATCTTTAAAGAGAACAGCAATGAGTATTGCAAAACACATCACCATCAAAAGTCAGGTCTTTAGCAAGATATGACAGCAGTCCTTGCCCCATCTCCAAAGTCTTTCAGGGATTCCTCAGAAATTCCTGAGGCCACAGTAGAAAAGCTCTGGCTCTGTATCTGATGCTCTCTGTGCTGATCCAATTCCTGATTTGCTGACCAGTAATGTTGATAGAGATCACAGACGCGCTGTTAGTGGCAACAAGAAACTCTTGAAATGTGCATAAATATTAATAGGCATTACTTGTCTGCAAGACAGCTACTTCCTTTCAGGCTTGATTTCTGTTAGCTCAGTGGTTTTAGGAGTTTCAGCAGACTGTAAACAGCCCCTCTGATCCCTAGATTGTTTTTGTGGTTGTTTGTTTGCTGTGCCTCTCAAAAATCTTGCTTCTATCCCATCCCCTCTGCCTGTCATCTGCCTTCCTACTGTGCACTGTGGAAGTTATTTTTCCACTGATGAATTGTGTTCCATCTCAATGAGAATAACAACTCTTCCATTCATAGCATTCTCCATGATCAAATCAGCATTATTTTTAATGAGGAATTTAATAAAAAAATAAATTCCATAGTGCATGACATAGCAGGTCAACTGATGCTTCTGTTACAATAGCCAAATAGTTAGAAAAAGGTAGCCTGACTAGTAACATCCTAATCCTGGGGATCCTCAGGCAAAATGCTTATTTCACATAGAATTGTGTGTCATGGGAAGGATGGGTCAGATTGGAAGGGACCACAGTGGGTCATCTGGTCCAACCTCCCTACTCAGGCAGGGTCATCCTAGAGCACAAGGCACAGGATTGTGTCCGGATGGTTCTGGAGTATTTACAGTAAGGGAGACTCCAGACCCTCTCCATGTAATAGAGGTTGTAATTTCAATGGAAACAAGTGACAGAAAATTCCAACAAAATTTTCCTTAGAGCTTTTATTCCTAAACAGAAAGCTGTTATAAGAAAATATCTGTACTTACCCCTAGAGCCCTTACTCTATGTTCCCACTCTTTGCCTCTCCCTGGATATCAAATCTACTTTTTATCGAAATGTTACATTTACTAGTGCTTTTGTTCATCACAGAAGAAAATATTTGTCAGGATTAAGAGGCAGAGGTGGGTGTATAATAAAACCTGTACAGATTGACATATATTTAGCCAGGCAGCAAATAAAGTAGAATTTGGAAATTTCCCACTTGCTGTTCTACTGAAATTCTTCAAAGTATTCACTAGCAATTCTTGAAATAATGAGTATTAACAATGGCAATGATGGCAAAAAGGAAATCGTAAGCTTTCAGCAGATGGAACATTTTAAGGAAATTTGGAAAAAATATTAAAGTACACTTGATTTCTTTCAATTCAATGAAACTTTTTTTCAAAAACCTCTCACTGCTATTTCATAATATTCAGTACTGCCTAGAGACTTAATGACTGAGACAATGTGCTTTGCTTTGAAACAAACAAGCAAATAAATAAAGAAATTTTTAAAAAATGAAACCAAATATAAAATACTGCAGAAGTCACTTTTTATGGTTCACAAAGAGTGCAGTTTGTAAAGAGAAGAATGCTTATATATTCTGGCTATTTCCAACTTACTAAAGGCAAAGACCTATGACAATAGAAACAGGTTGTAATAGTACAAATCTCTAGTTTAAATGTTAAACTCATTAGCAAACGTTCTTAATATTTGCTTAGATGTTTGCTTAGTATTTGCTTTGCTTAATATTCGCTTGGTTGCGGTATCGAGTTTCTTCATCTTGGTAAGAAGAGAAACCCTATTTCCCTAAAACCAAGTGTGAAATTTTCTAAGGATCCTGCTCTAACATTAAAAGAATTTGCAGTATGTTTATATAAAAATAATCATTGTCTATAATGAAGTGGAAAAGGTCAGATTTTACTTGTTATTGATAGATATGTTGGCTTAGTTAGTCATGAGACTGGCCAACAAAAAGTGATGAATGCATAGCAGAACTGTGCTTCTTCATGCTTCCTTTCTAGTGCCCCATAAACCCTTAGTTGGATTATTTAGCTGCATAATTGGTGTTAGCCACAGGCTATGCATTACAGAGGATTTTCAGATTTACTCACCATAAATGTCAGGCTATTAATAATTTTACAGATAACTCCATGTATTAGAAATCACCTGTGTTGAACACAATATATGGAAATGAAAGGTCAGCATACTTCGTGTGCCTGTGCACAGATAGGTAGGCACATCTGTGTAAATGGAGTATTCTCTGAATATCAGACAGAATACTTTTATGGTCTCATATTTTTTAAATAAGAAATTATCTTGCTCTTGCTGAGAACAAGAGAACACAATTTCAAGACCTCAAGGTCTCCATTAAAGAAAACCATATCTGTATAATCATTTTTGGCACAATGAAACATTTTTAAAACTTTTCTGAAAAACTGAGATATATCAGCTTTAAATTACCTATAAATTACAAGACTGTAATTTTGTGTGCTCATACTTTTTATTCTTTCCTGGCTCTGACAGACTAATCTCTCTCTATTAAAACATATAGATATCCAAGTCAGATCTCAACAAAAAGTCAAAATCTACATTGTAATTCAGACTCATTATATTTTAAACCCCTGGAGCCTTTAATTAGCTATTTATTTTCCCTGTCTATCTCTATTCTACTTTTGTTTGCATTTCTATTATTTCAAAAAACCAGAGTTGGTACAGGTACACTTTTCATATTATACCAATTGTACAAGACAGCATCTCAAAGTTCAAATTCAACTCAAGAAACAACCCAGAAGCAGAAGCGAAGAAACCACTGATGTGAAAATTAAGTTGGGGAGGTCTCCCACATTTGTTTTATCCATTTTCTCACAATTTTATTTACAGCATTTAGTTGCTGAACTCTTAAGTCTATGAAGAAATATTTATTCAATGAAAAATATTAACCCTGTAATTCATGCAAGTGAACAAAAGTCACAGGTAGGGCATATGGTGGCTCCAAGAGATAGAGTAAAACATCTGTCACCCAGTGCGTTTCTCTTGCCTTCCTGGATAACCTTGCTAGTGAGTTAGCAAATACAGGCAGGAACCAGAATGGTGATTTGGCTGCTTTTATGTCCAGTAGTGTATTGCCCACTTCTTTGGGCATTTGGTCATTTACTCCATTCTTACACCTGCAGAGCACACAGCCACTGCTTATGTCCTGGGCCTTTCCTGCTTAAATATTACAGGATTTTTTAAACGAGTTTCAGTCTTCTTTACTATGGCTTTAAGTTATTATAGGCTTACATGAATGTTTCTGTTTTATTTAGGAAGTGATTTATTTATAGTGGCTTCATTACATCTTTATGCACTTTATTTTCTGTTTGTATTTTAGTTATACAATCCCTACCTACAAGTGCAGGGGATTAATTTTAGCACCACCTCTATTCTCTCCCTTGGACATGTTTCTGTGGTCACAAACAATCATGAATCTGTGCCTTGGGAAAAAAGGGATAGCAGACGTGCAACAACTGGGACTCACTGTGAACACACACAATGCTAAAGCTTTGAAGAGGTTTTTAACAGGCCAAGAAATGTGATCCAGACCCTCTGCTCAGCCCTGGTGAGGCTCCTCTGGAGTGCTGTGTCCAGTTTTGACCCCCTCAGGGCAAGGAAGACAAGGAGCTACTGGAGAGGGCCCAGCAGAGGCCAAGAAGATGATGAGGGGTCTAGAGCATCTCTCTTATGAGGAAAAACTGCAGGAGCTGGGCCTGTTTAGTCTGGAGAAGAGAAGACTGGGAGGGAGACTCTCAAGTGCCTACAAGTATTTCATGGTGCTTGTCAGGAGTACGGGGCCAGACTCATCAGTAGTGCCAAACAATGGAACAAGGGACAATGGGTAGAAACTGCTGCAGAGGAAGTTCCAGCAAAACACGAGGAAGAAATTCTTTACTGCGAGGTGACAGAACACTGGAGCAGGCTGCCGAGACAAGCTGTGTAGTCTCCTTTGCTGGAGATATTCCAAACCTGCCTGGGTGTGATCCTGTGCAGTCTGCTTTAGATGAACAGCCAGGCTGGAGTAGACGACCTCTAGAGGTCCCTTCCCCAGGCATTCTGATAGTCAGTGATTCTGAATGAATTATTGTGTTTCCTTAAGGATAAATTCAACTAATCTGGTCTGTTAAGGGATGTAGAGCTACAGGAGTTCTTATGTTTTAAAACTTAAATCCTTGCATTTATCCTTGGATTTATTATCCGTGTGTTCTCTATTAAGCTTGAAAAATCTTCAGTATTTGTGAGGCATACTCAGCTTTCTGGGGAAGAAAACTTTCAAGGAAAACATGTTTGAAATTAGTTTCATGGAGATTAGCTGTTCCCTTGAAGATATTTGGAGAAATTTAGATACTTAAGAGACATTTAGAAGTGTAATCTTTACTCGGTATTTTACTCTGCTATCAAGTACCTTGTTTATACACCTATTTAGATTTACTTTGAGTACTTTACAAACCATGCCATATTCTTGTCACGATGAAAATGATTCTGTACTATAATTTCACAAGTTTATTTTCTCTTGCATGAATTTGAATCCCATAACAGAATGAATCATTGTATAGTCTACTTGTTTTCTTGCCCTTTTGCACTTTGCTTGCCATTGAATGTCACAATAAACTCATACTGGAAAAATAAACAAGCATTACCTTTAGAAGTAAAAATTTTCAGCAGTAATCAAGAAATTACAGTTTCTGTACTATTACAGACTTGACATGAAAGATTATACTTCTCTGCTTTTCCACCTCACCCCATTTGGAGGGTTCATACAACAGCTAATAGAGGAGCAGTTGAATACAATAAACTTAATTAAATACACTAACTTCTCCAGTTCCTTAAGTAAAAGTTCTCCTAGGTATTTAGAGAGGTCAAGGGAACATTTTCATTCTTCTGATCTCTTGACTGATCCTGTTTTCCTCCTTCCTGCTGAGTTATCTGCAAACGTATTTAGTACACTTTTCTCTTCAACTCATACCCTTGGTCCTGAGATAGGCAGGGCAGGGAGATCACAATTCCTCTTCTGTTCCCTGTCACCACTTCCTCCCTCCTTGAAGGCTTCCATGCTTTGATGCAGAGGAAGAGAACACTCACTTGTGCTGGGCAAGATATCCTGTCCTGTCTGGCAGCCCAGAATTTACAGGCAAATGTCTTTTCCACTGTATACAAGAGAGTAAGTCCTGGTCTGATCCCATACCTGACCTTACTTAGAGCAGGATCTTTGACTAGAATCTTCCAAAGGTCTCTTCTTGCTTAATTATTCTGGTTTTCTGTCTTTTATTTTCCCTTCAAACGTAGTATTTTTACTTTTTAAAAACTAATTACAGGAAAAAATATACATACTGAAGGGCCTTTTCTTGCAATGATATTAATCTCAGAGTACAAATAGCTTTTTTTTTTTTTTTTTAATTAGAAGGATGATGTGTTCATACAAAAAATACTAATTTTTGCTGATTACATGAAAACCAGGGACTTTGGCACTGATATCAGTTGTAAACTTACATAAAATAACAATGCAAAATTAAAAGCAATGCTGCGACAGTACAGCTTATTCATCAGTAACTGCAGTAAGAATGTTTGCATAATGCATAAATCACACAAACAGTTCTCATAATTAATTTATCCTCTTCTTTCCATCTTGGTATGATATGGGCAGAACTGATGAAATGCAAACAGACATGCTCTGAGAAAGCACACAAAAAAGTGAAGTTTCATATTCAAGGAGTGGATTTCAGCACTTTTGTCAGCCTATAGCTGCAGCTGAAATTGAGTGTTCTAAATAATGTATCTGTTTTGCCACCGCAGACAAGTGTCCTAGTTGCAGTGAAGGACACCATCCACTTTCAGGGGACAGAAGATGATGAATGGGGGTGGTTTAAGTCTTCAGAAGCCAGTTTTGGTGGAGGCTGATACCACACCTCATTTGTTACAGTACTCCCCTGTCTTGGACCAGCCTCTCTTGAGAGTGTTGGACCTTCACTAAGTCAGAGAAGAAACTTAGCACTGCCAGATTCTAGACACTTTCAGAGGAGGAAAGCAGGATTCTGCATTAGAAAACTCAATTATTTCAATGCATTCCTGATTTTAATTTCTTTCCTACTTTCTTCCCTGTCGCATACAGGTACAGAAGATGCTCTTGCAAGAGGCCATCCTGCCAAGACATTGTCAGTGAAATAATTCTGATGTGTTATCTTCTGTCTTCGCATCTGAGAACTTACCCTCTGCAAGAGTGCTCCTCCCTAACTCCTCACACAATCACCACTGAGACTGGCAGAGCTCACAAAGTCCACAGCAACAAATAAACTAGTTCTCAAAATGGAAGGAAGAGAGAAAATAAGGCTTTTTTAGTCATTTTTGCTAGTTTTGCTCACGAGGTTTGGTGGGGTTAGGTTTTGGATATATTTTTGTTGGGGTTTTTTTACCATGGTTTTGTTCCAGACTGTCCCTTGGTTTTACATCTTTTATTTTCCAAGGCAATCCAGCAAATGCTTATTCTGTTGTTTTGTTTTATGACTGAATTAGCAGTGATGGTATATGGATCTCTCCTTATTTGCAGCTCTCTGTATCCAAAAGTTTTCAATGACTATTCACTTCTTCAGTGCTCAATCTCAATTCAAATCTCTGAGGAAAACAGTATCTTTTCAAATCTCTCTCAAATTTGTTCTATTGTTCGATGCTAACTTTAATTCTATAATTATTTCACTTGGAAACCATTCTGCTTAAGCTGCTATAAAAGATGAAAATCAAAGCAGGATTACATTAGAAAAAATGATAGCAAAGAATTAAGGAGAATTTTCTCAAAAAACTAAGGGCCTGGGTATTGGTCTTTTAGAGCAGAGTTTTCCCCTTAGTTGATGCTTAGAGTTGCATTTCAAAACTTCACAGATTTAGACATGTCTGAACAGAGGAGAGATACTTAAAAAATAGCAATATATATTTTAAACAGTTCTTAATAGAACCTGGGATGTATTGTTCCAATTGTGAATGAACCATAGTCTTTACTTATTTATTTTCAGAAGCCTTTTTTTCATGCAATTTAGTAATCTTCTCTTCATTTTCTTCTTGTAACCTTTTTTCCATGGCTTCTAAAAAGACAAGAAGGCCTTTCTTTTCAGCCTTCAATAGCTGAAATGTCAGAAAGGTAAAAAATTTTGAAATATTTTATTTCTTCTCTACACTGTTGTAGTCATCCATAAGCTTTACTTGAGAATAAATGTTTTCATGTATCCAAAGATAACCCACTTTTAAATATCAGATAAATTTATTTTCTGCCTTATAGAAACCAGACATTTTCTCAGTTGTAATTTTTAAAATTATGCTACTTTCTGACATCATACTGCTAGCTGGAGAGAGAAAATACATTTGTTCAAATTTACTTTAATATGACTTTATGGTTTAAGAGACTGCTTCAGTGAGTCTCACATACAACAGCTCTGCAAAAATGCTAAACTAAATTTTCAAAGTTCTGTTTTCATTTTAAAATCTTATAATAGTCTAGACACTTCTGCATCCTCAAGGAGAGGAACTCTGTAAAGGCTTTTAAAGCTGTCAAAGTGGTATACACAGAAAGTCACTGCAGGCTAGAAATACTCTGCATACAGAGAAAGACAGCTGCAGCCTCTACCTCTTATAGCCTCAATGCTTCCTGGAAAGAAAATGAAATTCCCAGTAAAACTGTCTTTCCTTCTAGACCGATAATGTTTCTCTGCAAAGATTTATATTCTAGGTTTATATAACACAAAAGGGATATTACTTTCTAGGGAAAAAAAAAAAAAAGAAAAAGAAATTCTGTAGTTAAATCACACATGCTTATACTATTCCTTATTTCTGTCATTAACAGCAATCTTGTTCCCATGACTTCAAAACTGCTAATAGTAACAATTACTTGAATTTAAGTGGATGTCATACCATGAGAGGTCTCCAAAATACATAGCTGCAATATTTCTGCTAGACTGCATGAGAAATGGGTGATCAACAATTTTGTTTGCCATCTATTTTGGAAGAAGAAAGATTGAGATTTGCAATGATGTTCTACACTTTCATAAGTAATGATGTGCTTTTAATTTCTACAGTACTGTGATCATTGCTGTAATGTCTAAGCTGACAGTTTAATTTCTTTTCAAAGTTTTAAAAAATTCCATTATCTTGTTGCCATGCTTCTGCACTTACAACTGCAAATTTAAATGCAAGGAAAGCAATCCAGCTTCTCTAGTAATGACTAAATAACATTATATGACATTTCAGTAGAATTAAAAAATCCTTTTTTAAGCATTTCCTAACATCCCAGTTAAGAAAAGGGGAAAGCACAAAGCCCCTAGACAGAGTCCTAAGCTGTTTGTGTGGAAATAGCTCTGACCATAGGTCAACTACTTAACACTGAACAAGTCGTAGTTCAAGTTCTCTCCTATGTGGCACCTAAAAGGATGTTGCCCTCAGGCTTGTACACTTATCCAGTTAATCACTGAGATGTCTGCTACAGCATTCTTGTAGAAGAGCCAGTAGCTCCTAACACAGCAATCTTGACCTCTTGAGTATTTCCTTCAAAATTAGGGAACAGTGACCAAACGTCAGTGAATGAGTCACATCAGCACCACTTCTTCACTCATGTTGTGCTGTAAAGCTTTGACCAAGCACAGCACTGACTCACTAAGTGAAAGGAATGACAAGGTTGGTTTGGAAACAAGCACCGGGGTCCTTGGAGCTGCAGGGGGAAAGGGGATGTGTGGGTGTGTTTGTGTGTGTTAGTAGCCAGCTTGTACTCTCCAGCTGAGTCAATGGCAAGGTTTTACAGACGTTTTCAGGCATTCACAGCTCCTCCCGGAAGAAGCAGTTGCTTTTTAAAATCTAACTGCCTCTGTTTTTCCCCTAAGTACAGAATGACTTACTGGCACAGGAATGAAGTGCAGTTCCTGATTTACTACCAGCTCCTTATTCCACTGTGGTTCAATATTCCTTCATGAAAACACAATAGAAGCCCATAACTTTGGAAGCAAGTTTTATTTCATTTTGCTGGCCAACAGTACCTTTAATTATAAATCAGCATCGTTAACCTAATTTTTAATATCTTTTGGGGGTATCTTGTATTTTTTTTTTTTGGGTTTTGGACATTGCCTACCTTCTGAATGTAGTATTACCCAGAGAATAGTGTGCCAAAGAAATAACAAAATGTAATACTTAGATATTCTTTTCACAAGAGATCAGCTCTATGACAGGGATTCTCAGTAGCAAGAAGGGACCACATAAGCCATGTATCTGTCAAGGAATAAAGATTCTCCCAGAGCACACAGATAGCTAAGAACATTACTGAAGACCTGACTTGTAAAATATATTAATTTTCTTCAGTTCACTCCACAGATCCACAGACCTCTTCCCAGCTAGCTCAAAAAGAAGTCAGATTCTTCTGGCATGGATTTTATTAAAAAAAGAGAAGTATATGGAATTGTTGTTACACAGAAACTATCACACAGTTATATTATTTAGTGCACTTTTACACAGTGTATTCAAGTCTAGTTTGAGCAATGAGATGCATCCAGCTCTCATATAAATGAAACAGATTATTAATTTTTGGGGGGGGAGGGTTTAAGATTAGATCAATACTAACAAAGGACAAGGTTTAGTGCCAGATGTTGTTGCCTTGAGCAACACAGACAAAAATATGCACACATTTTCTAAACAGAGTGAGCAAGCAGATAGCTCTTTTGGATGAATACAATATTCAAACTACTAACAGTTTAATTTAAAAGAAAATGTTAAAAAATAAAGGCACTGAATTTATTTTGAATCTCAGTCATTCTGCTTTTAGGTTAATTTGGAGTTTACATCCAAAAGTATTATTTTGTCATGCTACTACTTATGGTTTTACAACTGCATTTCTCTGATGTTGCTTTGCTTCTTAGGTACTCTGCCTACTCTTGCACACAAGGAAGAAAGCAAATTGACCTTGTAAAGTGAAAAAGGAATAACAATGACTCATATCTTCTAAATGCACTACATGAGAACAAATTTCCTTTTCTAGGATTAGTGTATTTCCACTTACCATTACCAGGTAGAATTTATAATGAATAAAAAGCGATAAATTGTGTGATTTTATTTCTTTTAAAACTTTTATTGAATACTTAAAAGTGTGATTTGAATCAGAATAATGGGTGGAACCTTCAGTGTGTTACAGTTTTCTAATGCCTTTATTAAAAATATAGAACATGTAATTGGTGCATGCAAGTAAAGTCAGAGGTTGGATAATAAACAAATTTAACCTATAAGGAAGAAGTTATCATCTTTTATGACAAGTCTTATTGTTTGGTAGTTTTTAGTTTAGTCTGGTTTTGCATTCCTGTTACATCTTGCTCAAAATATGAAAAATATACTTTATTTTTTTACAGAGTTATGAAGACAAAAATATGCTCATGTATTAAACTTCAGCTTCAAGGAAAACATTTCTTTCTGTTACAGATAGAAATGAAATAACTGCCTATGAAATTATATGCACTTAGTTATCTAAATTGCCTACTCTGAACATATTAAAAAAATTACAGATGATATTTTCTGCATTTAGAATGTAATTTCCAATAGGTCACCTTGCAAAACTCTATTCCCTCATGTTTTAGCACTCTCTTCTCCATTTCAGCTTTTTGAAGTAGTCTCTATTGATTTTGAATTAATTACCAAGCTACCAGAAGGCTTAATGGATGATTTGAGATGTAAACACTATGATCTGAAATTCTGAATCTTGTTATTCACATTACAGCCTAGTTTCTGTTATCCTTTCTCGTGTTGAATAATGTTATCTCCCACATGATCCTAATGACTTTAGTATGACTATTTCCAAAAAACCTCCTATGCATACAAGAATGGGATCAGTATCTTGTGTCTTAAAAGAAGCTCTTATTTCTATAGTATTGTTCTATATTTCTCTATTAAGGGGCTGGAGCATCTCTCCCATGAGGAAAGGCTGAGGGAGCTGGGGCTGTTCAGCCTCGAGAAGAGGTGACTGAGAGGGACCTCATCCATGTCTGTCAGTGTCTGCAGGGAGGGGACAGAGCATGGACCAGGCTCTGCTCGGTGGTGCCCAGCCATGGGACAAGGGGCAATGGGAGAAACTGACGCCCAGGAAGTTCCACCTGAACATGAGGAAGAGCTTCTGTCCTGTGCAGTGACAGAGCACTGGAACAGATCACCCAGAGAGGGTGTGGAGTCTCCCTCACTGGAGATATTCCAGACCCATCTGGACACAACCCTGTGCCCTGTGCTCTGGGGTGATCCTGCTTATGGAGAGGTTGGACCAGAGGATGCACTGTGGTCCCTTCCAACCTCAACCACTTTGGGATTCTGTGATTCTGTGATATAAGAATATAAGTATTTTCTCTGTCTTACTAAAGAGATAATGACACAAGAAAAGACAAAGAACTTTCAGTATAGATGCAACAAAGCATTGCATAGAAATACTTGATAGCTGCACTCATTCTCAAGGATGGACTAACTGTTGTTCAAATGCAAATCTCTTCTTCCTGAAACAATTTTTTACCCCTACTAGTTATCGAGAATAAAGTAATCAAAAGCCCTTCTTCTGATTAATAAAGAGAGAAGTGGATTCAGGGAGACATGAAGAAAGAGTCCTGACAGGCCGGGGAGCCCCTCTATTGCTTGCTCATTGATGGGGTATCCAATGTAACCTGTATTTTTCACCAAAAGACTAAATTAACAGTCTATCCAAACAGCAATACCTGCTTTCTGAGAAAAGAACCTGTAGGTAACATCTGTCATTTAAAATGTTGACAGGTATCATTGCTGGTAAAGAGTTTATTTCCAGGTTTTATCACTTCTGTTAATTTTTTCTGGTTTGGACCGAAATGATTTTTTACAAAGTAAAGATAACAAAAAATGTATGCATGATGGTAAATATGAAAACAAGCTAACTGTGTAATATTTGTCCACTTTTCAAAAGGAGAAGAAAGCAATTAAATTGTAATCCTTTTTAATGACTTTTACTTGACATCTTCTGACATAAAAGGGACAAAGACAGCAGTTGTTACAAAAAACTTAAGGAAAACACTTCACTGAGTTGAATTCAGTGCAATGACTTGCAACTTTGGCAGTTGGTTGAATTTGACATTTAATGTTAATGTTTAGATGAATGAGATTCACGTGCAAGGAGCAAAACAAGACAAGACACCAGTAAGGTGCCTTAAATCAAAAGCAACGTGGAACTACTTAGAAATACTTTCTCCATTATTTTCTAATTGCCATGCTATCAGCAATTATATACTATAACCTGAAGTTTATATCTTCCCCCTATGTAAAGATGGTGGGCAAAACTACTATGGCTGTTTCATTAATGTCAAGTCTTTTGAGTCTGGAACTCTTTTATGTGGTTACTTAACCCTTATTTCCTTCTCTACTTGTCAGTTATTTTTCCATGAATCTCTAAGTTTCAATAAAGATACACCACACCTGATATAAGGACCTCACTGTGGACATCACATTTTTCTCAGTTCAAAACACTACCCTCTCCAGTAAGAAAGGGGAAAGTGTGGCGGGGGGTGAACCCCACATGAAAGTGAGAGCAAATTACCTTTAATAGGGATCACAGGATGTCTTTTCGTCCCAGCCCAGACTTATCCTTCCCACCATCAAGGCTGACAGCACTCAGGCCTTTAAATTACTAATCTAACAAATGCTGTTCATCCAGGACTGGGCTGAAAAGGAAATGGGACACTAAACCCCATCATTTAGCTATAATTAATTGTCAACTGTATTTTGGGGGGCTTCATGTTTCCCTTACAAGGATCACCAGCAAGTTTTTATCACTATACATTAAAATCAAACATTAGTTGAAACATCACAGGAAGGTTGCAGAACAAACACTTTTTGTACCTTAACAACAAAACCATACCCTTGGAGCCACAAGTTTACATTCAGAGGGGATATTTTGTCTATATACCAGAGCTTTCTGTTTCAGTGGGCTTTGGTTGCAAGGGATTTAGATCCTTTCATCCCTTCAAGAGATGCATAACTCTTCTGAAAGAAGGCATCCTTTACATAAATAGGCTTCCAAGTGCTTGCAATGTCTTTAAATTTTTAACTACATCACATGCTTCTCTCAACAACAAAATTTAAAAGACACAATGGAAAATCTGGTTTTTGCTCCTTGCTACTTTTCTTTCATGTACTCAGAAGTTTATTTTATATACTTGGTCAGAGGGGTATTGCCTGAAAGTGATGCAACTGCATCATTTTTTACAGTGTAGAATTGCATTTATGCACCCAATTGTGAAACAACTTCTCATTCATTAAGATTCATTAAGACTGCCTTCTAAATTTATCTAAATTAAGTAAATCTGATCAAAGAAACACGACTTTTTTTTGTACAAGGTAGGAAGGGGTTGCACCTTTCTAAGTCACCACTAATAGATTTTTATCTTCTAACACATATCTGAGTTATTACCCTGGGAGTTTGTTAGTCAGTTGGCTTCTGTTCAGAATTGACTCAGTTTACTGGCCTGGACAGGGACTCTTGTTTAGCAATTCACAGGAAATCTGAAAAGTCTAGTTTGATACAGACACTCATAACTGGAAATTATAGAAGTTTTATCTGAATAAATATGGTAAAATTAGGATTTTAAACATTTTTCATCTTACCAGATCAGAATGCCAATGTCTGAATGTTGAAGTCATGCATGTGATGAAGACACCATCCAGACTGAGAATTATTATTTTACATAGCATTGCCATGCTCATTGATTGCCCTAATCTTACAGGACTACATGCAGGTGTAGGTTCAGAAGAGTAAACTCAAAAGAATTTGAATTCAAATATTTTAATATTGTTTTAAAGCTGTAAATTTAAAACTGTAAATTTAAAACTGACAATGAGCATGTGCTGCTATTAATTACTGTACCATAAAATATTGCTTTTAAACAAATTTTTGGACTTTAATAATGGTAATAAATTCAAAAATACAAACCACTGAATAGCTGTAACAGAAGATACTAGAGAGGAAATGAAAGCACAGGCATGGTATATCTTTATTCCATACTAGTGATGCATGGAAGAATAAATGACAAGTAGCTATTATCAAGTTACAGAAGAGAAAGAAATGAAGATTAAGTAGCCACATACTTTATATTGACAAGAAAATAAAAATATGAGAAATGATGTAGACTTATCACTACACACAGTAGTTTCCACTTAATGTTCTAATAATCCAGACACTTTCTGAGTTGCCTGTAGCCCCTCTAAACAAACTATGTATACATACTGGGCAGAGAATGGAATAAGAGCAGCCCTGTCATAAAGGATTTGGGGGTGCTGGTGGGTGAGAGGCTGGACACGCCCCGGCCGTGTGCTCTGGAGCCCAGAAACCCCCTGTGTGCTGGGCTGCACCCAAAGCCCCGTGGGCAGCAGGGCAGGGAGGGGATTCTGCCCCTCTGCCCCTCTGCTGAGACCCCACCTGCAGTGCTGCATCCAGCCCTGGGCTCCCAGCACAGGAAGGACAGGGACCTGCTGGAGCCAGCCCAGAGGAGGCACCAAGGGCATCAGAGGGACGGAGCAGCTCTGCTGTGAGGAAAGGCTGGGAGAATTGGGATTGTTCAACCTGGAGAAAAAAGGCCTTGACATGACCTAATTGTGGCCTTTCAGCCCACAAGAAAGAAGAAGAGAGGCTATTTACAAGGGCCTGTAGGGACAGAACAAGGGGGAATGGCTTCAAACTGAAAGAGAGCAGGTTTAAATTAAGAATTGGAAGAAATTCTTCCCTGTGAGGGTGGCAAGGATCAGGAACAGGTTTCCCAGAGAAGCTGTGGATGGTTAATCCCTGGAAGTGTTCAAGGCCAGGTTGGATGGGGCTCTGAGCAACCTGGTCCAGTGGAAGGAGACCCTGCCCATGGCAGGGCATTAGAACTAAAGGATCTTTAATAGTCCTTCAAACCTAAATCATTTTATTTTTCTCTATTTAATCATCTCTCACATATAACACAGCAAGACAGAACAAGACTTGAATGTTAAACTGACAGAATGGAGCTACTACTGAGGAGCTCCATACTGCTGACTTTATTCACTGTAAGCCACACAACCCACACACGCACAGAAGACCCAGAAACATTCTAATTAGAGGAGCATCACGCTGTTATAGATTTTAGATAAAATGTCAAGTACCGTCCTGATCATACTTTGGCTAATAAAAACCACAAACAGCTACACATACCAGAGGATGAATGTGTCCAATTATTTTTTTGCTTAGATTTCTCTTCTTTTAATTTTATTTTTTTTTTAAACACAGTATCTGAGCAGGCTGGTGCATTTTGAAAGGCATCTCATAACGCCCAAACACTGGGCACAGAGACTCACACAGTCTCTCTGACAACTCAGATTGAAGAATGCCTTCTCATTCCATGATATTTCCTTAGAATATTTATTATACTGAATTACTGTAATAGCTTAATCTGTAATTCCTCAAACTTTCATAAAGCAAACACCTTAACTTGCGAGGTTAGGAATCTCTCCTATATTAAAAAGACTCTGCAAGTATTCTTAATCCCAGGTGAAACAATGCTTAGTTTGGTGTCTTATTTTAGGTTGCATGAACTGGAACAAAGACAGTTTAGATCTGGATGTCTTAAAACACCAGCCAAGAGACAAACATGAAGAAACTGGCCTGTTTGAGCACATCCTTTGTCTGCTCTCCCCGCCTGTAAAAATCAGACCCGCTGTGTTAGCTGAAACTCAACAACAACAAAAAACAATGCAAGCTGGAGTCTTTCCAACAAACCTGTTCCAAAGTACTGAGCTCCCTAATGCAGAAGATGTCAAAAAGATTATGTCAGGTTCCTGTGTTTTAACACAGAATTGCCTTCTCTCCTTGCAGAGAAAACTCTCAGAGCTGGACTGAGATGCGGTCCCTTGCTGGTGCAAGCACACAGCACGTCAAACAATCTCAATTTGCATAGCAATTTAATAGAGGAGGACAAGCTGCAAAACCAAAGATCAACAAATGTGATATGAAAACAAATTTCATGCCGAAGGTTCTCAGGTGTTTGTAGCAGCACTGTCAAATGAGAAATATGATTTGAGAGAAATTTGAGTCTGATTAACTACTGTTTTCCTGCAACTTTGCTCTCACAAAAAAAAGGAGGATTTTGACTCTGGCAGGTTCTGCAGTGTAATCCTAGGCAGGACCTGTATTTTAAGATACACTTGTCCCTCATAGTTTGAAGCCTCCTAAACACACACATTTGTCCTTGAGTGGTACCTGCTGGGCTTGTCACACTGCTCCTATGGACCAGAGCATAGCACACACAGGGGAATTGCACATTGCCCAAGGGCAAGAGAGTACAGCGATCCTGACCAGGAATTCTAATAAATACTATTTAAAATTTCCCTTTACAGAGCCTGAATGCTTTTCTTACTGGGATTATAGTAAACCAAGTAATCCAAAGTGGTTGATGAAATACAGTTTTCATTCTGTTTGTCCTCGAAGCAGAGTCAATCTTGCTTTCCAATCTCTGAAATGGCTAACAAAGAAACTTGTGTTCAAAAGACACATGGATTTCCACATGAACAATGCTAGCTAAATTGCTAGGTAAAATGCGTGAGTGCTGCGATGTCCTGGGACTTTGCATATAACCAAGATTGCTCATCACATTTAACTGTCATGGCAAGCCATACTTTCAACTAGAGAAGTGCTGCTGCTAATCAGAATGGACAAAAGGACCCCCTTAATGCAAATTACTGCCCTATCATTCAGTGGGAGATTTTCTAGCTGAAAATCTGTGTGATAGAACGTTCCATAGAAATAATGTTTGAATACTAAAATGACAAAATGTTCAATATTGTGTAATTTCTACCTAGAGAGTCATCAAAGCATTCTGTTGAGCTGCTTGTAAAGATCAGTTTTCTTTTTAAGCACTTACGTACTACAAATGGTGGGGGCAAATACAGTGAAGGAATCCAGACAAAATTCTGTAATGAATGGATCATTTCACAGAGATTCCCTAAGGTGCTGTCCACTGCAAATGACACCCTTAAGATAAGAATCAAAAACCACCATGTTGAAAAAGATCACTCACAGCCCTGAAGAGCAGCTGTGTGTCAAATGAAAAAAACCTCAATATTTTCCTCAAAATACTATAGATTTCATTTAGTCAGGTAAATATTTCAGCAAGGGACAATGTTATTTTTAAAATAGCTTTACTTGCTTTTCTAGATATATTTTTCTCTTGACTATTTTTCTCTGCCTCCTGTAGCAGGCATCAAATATGACATTCTGGTTTAACTAAAATTAAGAGAAACTTTGGTCTTCACCTTATAGAAAGGTAAATGTTGAGCTAAAGCATAAAAGCATAACAATTTGCCAGTGATACTGTGCTTGCTGTTCCAAGGCATTTGCACTGAATGAAAAACTACTTGAAATAAATATAAGCTCAGGTATTTGAAATGTACCTCTCCCTTAACACCAAATTAGAATGCCTACTTAAAGAATGTACAAAACAATCTTCATAATATATACCCAGGAATCAAAAAGAAAACAATTTATTTGTAGAAAGAGTTGTGGGCATTCAAGTTTAAACCCTGCATCAGGGTAACTGCACCATTCATTGTCACTAGATTACAGGGTATTTTAGGCATTTTAGGTAGCAGGAATGCAGACAAAAGGTGACAATCAATATTCTTTTCAAAGAACTATGAATCAGATACCAACAATTTGATTAAAATGATTCTCTAAGAGCCACACTATTATGTCACTGCAATAAAATATCCTGTAACAGGTTAATGAGCATAAATATTTATCTAAATTAATTTCATTCTCTGCTTCTCAAAGCATGATAAAAACTTCAGCAACAAGCATCTTCTTTACTCTCAAGTACATAAACTAACAGAAAAAAAAGTATCAGTTTTCCAGTACTGAGACTGGAAGGTACTTTTATTGTGAAAGAAATTAGTTAGGGATGAGAAGTCTTTCCTGATTTCAGCAAGGAAAATTTATGGAAGACAGAGTTTAGTAAATTTAAGAGAATTAGAAAGGTAAAGAAGAAACAAAATTGTTAGAAATTGGGTCGATACATACAATCAAAAATAACAGAGTGCTCTTATGACGTGGTTAAACCACATATTTTTAAAAGGGTTAAAAATACACAGAACTCCATAAAGCATATTATGTTATGAATGCAGTGGATCAACAGAGGATGAGCAAACTTACATATCTAGTGTTTAATGAAAATCTGTAAATGATTGTTGATGGCCTTCAAAAGGTTCCCTTTGACATTACCTACAACTGAACGAGGTCCTTAAGGTGATAAGACAGGTAGTAATTCTAAGCTGAGAATAAAAAGTGATACTGTTGGAATACTTCTTAGTAGCTCCTTAACTACTGTCCTTGCCTAAGGAAAAGATAGATTGAAGAACAAAAAGCGTTTCCTTTTCACACCAGAGTGTTGACAATTATGTTAGTTCAATTAAGGAACAAGTTAATCTAAGTAAAAGCAGCCTCATGGAAACTTCCCAGTACAGCATCCTAGCCAGCTACAAAAACCTGTGTTACAAGTAAGGCATTTTGTAGTATCAGGATGACAAAATGAGAGGTTGGAGTTCTTGGTAAAGTAAGACAAGAACTTTTTCAATATATGATTTAGATTTGTATGAGAGTGGGGAGAATAGTGCTGTGCACTTTGAGCCCTATGTGTGTAACAAGAAGAATTATTAATACTTCTGTAAGTTGTTGAGTCAAAAGTCTAAAGTCAGTTACATGACTAAAGACTTCATGGGGTCGGGATTTTACTTTGCACATTTTGTCAGAGAACCAGAGGGGTCTGCAGGAGGCAGTGTCCTCATTTTTGCAAGCAGAGAGGCAAACTGTAGTGATATGAGTGGTCACAGACACAACACAATTGAAGGACATCACGAAGATAAGCCCTAGTCCTTCCATTTCCCCAATCCACATCAGCAGACTACACTGCTTTTTAAGGACAGTTGATAACATAATGTACAGAATATAGTGACAAGTGCACTGATGGATGAGGTATTGTGGAATCTCTCCACAGCTGACATTTATTAACAAGAAATTGACTCTATATTTATTGAACAATTATTACTTATGAAGTCTCTTATTTGTGGGTTCAACAAGTGAAGGACAAAAATATAAAAAACAGACAAAATTATTTGAAAATATAGCCTGCCTTGCAATGTAACTTTTCTTAGAACATCACTAAGAAAGCTGGAGTTTAAAAGGAACAGCTGTGTTGGTCAAATCTTGCCAAGTACTTACTTGGAGGGAAAAATGAAAATCCAAGAAAGCCCATTTTTTCCTTCTCCCTCTTCCTGGTCTTGGCAGTACATCAGCATGTAAGTGAAATCTCTTATAAACTAAAAATTAAAAACCAAAAATTAAAAAAAGAACACCCCCTCCAAAAGATAAAAAACCAAACAAACCCAAAGACAAAACCAATCAAGCAAACACAAACAAGAAGAAAAAAGTGAAATAAATAGGAGGGGCAAAATATCTGTATGAACTATTAATGCTCTGAATTAAGATATCTGAACTGGTAATCACAATGGTTTTAAGTTTTGCTGCTCAACAGGAGAGTTTGAGATGATGAAAAGTGCTGATCAGAAAGCTTCTCATCAGTAAGATGCCAGATTGACTCAGGGAAAAGAAGGATCGGCTCAGAAGTTGGTCAGAGGTACAGTGTGAGAGAGAACAGCTTGGGGCCAACAAACCTGTCAGAACAGACAAGATGTACAAGTGAAAAAGCTCATGGATTGTAGATGAAAGCAATCCCAAAGGAAATTATAGTGCTAAAGCCCAGCAGAACAAGGTAACACAGAGGTCAAATACAGATTTTGCACTCTAAGTGGGGCTCCTTCTCAAGCAAAAAAGTTCCTAGACTGAGGCTGCTAACATCACTCAGCTACTTCTTATGGAATGAGGGAACCCATCCTTAAGTACACAAAATCCACTATCCCAGTACTCCTTCCAAACTGGAGAAATGGATTGAAATGGTACCAAAATAACTTATAGAGAGATACTTGGGTAGGAAGACAAAGTAAATAGGCCATTTACTAATCTATCATTTTTAAGCTGTTATATTTTAAGTAAATTATATAAATAGTAATGGAGGAAAAATATATAGAAGGAAAGTATGCAAGTTAAGTCTCTGCTCGCCTTTGACTTCCTAATCCAAAAGTATACTAAGGAAAGACTGTCATTAACTTAATGCAGAAATACACAAAAGCCAAAAGGCAATGCATCCTTTCCTGGGTCATGGGTTGTGGTTTCAAGCCCTTATTCTCATACAGTTCCTTTTGGTGTCTTTTTGACAGAAAAAGGAAGCTCATTATAGACAAGGAGCCAAGGATTTCTTTGTGACCTATTTAAAATCATAACAATACATATAATTTAACTAGATTAATACTTATCATTGAAATGCAATGGCTCAAATGAATACAAGATAGATAGATAGATAGAGTGTAAACATCCAGAGAAAAATGTGAAATCACTTGAAAATTCAAAAATGTATGCACATAAAATATTGTTGAACTCAAGAATCTTCCTTTCTTTTTTTTTGGCACTTCACTGTTAGACTCACTACCTTGATAAATGCTCTCGATCCTCTCTATCCTTTCCCCTAGTTATGGTACTCCTGTCTTTCTCTTCTCCCTGAAGTTTCCATCATTCTGTCTTTCTGCCATCTTCTTCTCTAGCAGGATACCTGCCAAACCTTTCTGTGCCTATACACATCATATCATTTACAACTTGCTACCTAATTTCAGCCTGGTTGAAAGATAAAGTTTTGTTTCTACAAAGGCTGTGAAAGAGGAAAGCCAGGTATGGCAAGGAAGTCACACTGGGCATGGTGCTGAATAACAAGCTGAAGCATTATTAGAGTCCAGAGAATCTCCAAGAAAAAGGACATTACAAGTGGTTCCATCCCAGAAAAGAATTTATTCAGAGCTCACACAGTCTGGAACAACAAAGGCAATAAAACTTCATTCACCCAGGTGATGTGAGCTATTTTTTTCATATTATTTCTTTCTGAGAAGCAAGGGAAGATGAAAATATAACCTCATGTATTGAGAAAGCTATGGCAGCCTTATCTTAATCCATATATATTTTAGTGGCTTAGTTTTGCATTGTTTGTCCACGTTTTCTTTATATAGCACTAATCTCCCTCTGCACCCCATGAAATTACCAATTTAAAATTGCAGTAAGCATCGTTCAAATTTTTACCACATCAATTCCCACTGAAATATTTTCCAGGAGGCAAAGCTTGTACTGTACCACTGTCTTCTGTCCTTTGAAACCACGGTTACTGAAATTAAGTATCAGATTTTTAATATCTCTTACAATCTGTGACAGGTGTTTTATTACCTCAACCTTTTCAATATTCTGAGTGTTGGTTGCTCTGTCTTTCCCTTCCATGCAGTTTACAGCCTCACTAAATTGTGAGAAAAAAGGTACTGGCCAACAAGCCAAACCACAAAATATTAAAGCTGAAAGAGAAAAGGTCAAAACTTTCAAAATCCACTGTCCCATTTTATGTATTTCAGGAATTTTAATAAACTCTGAAATAATCCTTGGTTTTATGTAATTTTAAATAAAAAATAATTATTGAAGCATTTTTTTTAAAGAGGTATCTGAGTCTACTTTGTTGATTCTTCAATTAAAAAATAAAAAGAAATTTAAAGTTCCTTTTCCAGTGTTCATCAAAATAATACTCCTTTTCACCAAAGATAAAAATTTTCATTTTCAAACATTTATCATAAAAGCAAAGAAAATGAAGGGCTGGTTTTGTAAAACTGCAAAATGAGATTCCACTGGTGATTCCATCTCTCCATCCCTTTTTCTGTAATAGGACATAAATTGGATCAATTTGCCAAGTGTATGGGAGATCCAAGTTTCAGCTCTGTCATCTGTTTGACAAGACACTGTCTTCCAAACAAGCATATTCTGACTTCAGAGCATGGAACAGTTTCAGTCCCATTTTATTGAAGCTTTCAAGTATTTAAATTCTCAGTAAGCCAAAGCTCGAATGTCACTAAGATGCCTTGTAGGGATATGGTGTTGGAGATGTCATGGAAGTGATCCTTGTCCATGCCTCAGTAAATAGTTTATTTTTGTGCAAAATAGGTCAACATTGGAACTATCTGCTCAGGGAAGTGGTGGAGTCACCACCCCTGGAGGTGTTCAAGAACTGGACGTGGCACTCAGTGCCATGGTCTTGTTGACAAGGTGGTGATCAGTCACAGGTTGGACTTGATGATCTTGGAAGTCTTTCCCAACCTAAATGATTCTGTTATCCTTTAACTAAGACTAAGACCATTCATCCTGCTGAGAAATGACCTACAAGCCTGTAACAAACCTTTTCCACTTCGTTGAAGAATTTTCTTGGTCTGCTGATTGTCTGAAACTGAGAAAATAATCTGGAAAAGGATGACTACATGTCAGTTCCTTCCATGTCTTGTTTCCCAGGCTCCAACAGAGGGGCACTCAAAAGGCAGGATCAGTGAAGTGGGGACCCATGTCCCCATCACAGACTGGAGTGGAGCCTCATACACACCTGTGGGCATCACCTGCCCTAAGAGGATAATTTGGAGTTTGTCCTTTCCATCCTGTTCTCTCCCTCCCATCTCTGCAGCCCACAGTGAATAGCCCAGTCAAATCTGTGAGTAGCTGGGCCTTATTTGGAAGGGAAGAAACAACAAGGTTCACAATGGACATCTGAATAGCTACAGGAAGACTCTCGGAAAATAATACATTTTGCTTACAGAAGGTTATTCATCTGCACACAATGGCAAAACATAAAATATAAATTATTCTTCTTTAAATCTCTTTTTCTTCACTAATTAAAAGACTAAAAATGATCTAGAGTGTTGGCATCTTCTGATAACTTACTCATAAAATGGATCTCTCTTCACAATGCAGCTCTCTCTCATGGCAAATTGCATTTTAGTAGCAGCAAAGGATTGAGTCTGCATTTTTTTACCCATTTTTCAGCTACGCACAAGGACAAGCATAGTGCTGTTGAAGAAGCACAGTTTCAGCATAACAGTCCAAATTCATCCATGCTTAACACTCCCATGACTTGGAGTGACAGTTTTCAGCACAGAACAGATGCTTCCACTCTACATAGCAGCATGAGCTACAAGTATAGCCAGCTCTCATAAATCTCATTTCTGAGGAAAAAAAATTAAAGTTCATTAAATACTTGAATCATGCTGGATAATTTAATATGGTAATAACCTTTCTTTCCCTAACCTTTAGTTTACTATTTTAAAAAATACTGTACTGTAGATAATGTCTTTGGAATTTTGGGAGGGTTTTTTTAATGTACTGTAGTCTTATTTAAGTATATATTTAATAAAATTAAATTAAAAAACTCAAAACTCTCAGCTTGAGACCACTAAAATGTATAAGATAAGTAGGCTGGAACTTGTGTACAAACCCCGGACTTAGGTTACATTTTCATTGCTTGGTTACTGCTGCCAATGGGTAAATAATTAATTACCCTGCAAATCTCTAAGAAAGAGTATAATTGCTACCTCCTATTAAATAATTATGTAGCATCTGTTTCAGCACATAGTTTTTGCCTTATAAAGTTCTTCAGAGTTACATTAGCAGCTAAAAAATGCAGAGATACCCCAGGTGTCTGTAATATGCTGCAGGATACATCCGTATCCATGAGGTCCTGCACTTGCAGGTCATCTGCCTGCCAGGTAAGAAGAGGCTATCAGTGCACAGAACTGTGCTGTTTTTAGAAAGGAAGCAAAACTCCAACTGCGTGGACATATCAGAGAATCACAGAGTTATAGAGACCTTGGAGATCACCTCATTCCAATGCCCCTGCCATGGGCAGGGACACCTTCTACCAGACCAGGCCCCTCAGAGCCCCATCCAACCTGGCCTTGAACGATTCCAGGGATGGGGCAGCCACAGCTTCTCTGGGCAACCTGTGCCAGGGCCTCAACCCCTTCAACAGGGAAGAATTTCTTCTTCATATCTAGTCCAACCCTATTCCCTTCAGTCTGAAGACATTTCCCTTATCCTGTTGCCCCAGGGCCTTGTAAACAGTCTCTCTCCATCTTTCCTGTAGGCTCCCTTCAGGTACTGGAAGGCCACAATTAGGTCACCCCAAAACCTTCTCTTTCCCAGGCTGAACAACCCCAGTTCTCCCAGCCTTCCCTCAGAGCAGAGCTGCTCCATCCCTCTGATGCCCTTGGTGCCTCCTCTGGGCTGGCTCCAGCAGGTCCCTGTCCTTCCTGTGCTGGGAGCCCAGGGCTGGATGCAGCACTGCAGGTGGGGTCTCAGCAGAGGGGCAGAGGGGCAGAATCCCCTCCCTGCCCTGCTGCCCACGGGGCTCTGGGTGCAGCCCAGCACACAGGGGCTTTCTGGGTTCCCAGGGCACACGGCCGGGGTGTGTCCAGCCTCTCACCCACCATTTATTACTGTCTCCACCAATACCTATTTTTTTTTATTGTAGAGATGGCCTAAAGTGTCCTTTCAATATCATCAGAGCACATGTAACTAACAGGCATGGTATGCGCCTTTTGATTATTCATATGAATGATGTTAAAAATGTGTAAATCAATGTTCCTGGAGAAATTAACCACCAAAATTAGCATTTGCAAGTTGGGTAGACAGCTAGTTTTGTATGTCATCTATGGAACTCTTCCAGATTGTTCTTTTAGGAAATGTATGAATATAATTTAAGAAATGCAAGTGGTATTTTCTGTCACAGATTATGCATGCCAAAGACAAAGCTTGAATAAAAGTGACATTTATGTACACTAAATGTTTACAAAGTTCTTGATGTGCTCCTTGTGTAATTATCTCTCAACATTGCATTCTGACATGCAGGGAAGGCGAGAACAGCTGTTCATTTTATAGCCAACTGTTATTTTTTCCGTTATATAGATATGTCTATTTTCACCATTTTTATGCACCCACATACCCACACGCACAGATATATGGACACAGAAGTGCAAACATCTGTACTTTTGCAGATAGATGTCAATATCTGGGTAGGAGAATGAGCATTCCCTGTGCTTCACTGTCTGCCAGTAAATACTGGAGCTGACACTCCCAGTGAATGGCTGGCTGAATTGGAATGAAATTAAGTACTGGAGATGGCCAAGTTTAAATAAAGATTCTTTCTACAGAAAAAAAAAAAAAAAGAAACCTGCAGGATAAACCTCGGGATTTTTCCTAGTTTTGTTGGGGTTTTTTTGTTTAATCTGCCATTCTCAGTAAACCACATTTATTGTCTTAGTGAACTTTATTTCCTCTTGCACATAACTCAGGGAACAGAAATCTGGATTCAGCCATTTCACTTGCACCAACAATCCATTTCTCCACGTAACATTGATCACTCTTGGAACATTTAATTAATCATGTGGCAGAGGGTATCAGACATGGTCTACAGCAAACTCGGAATATTACACTAGATTAAGCAAACAAATCCTCACTTGAGAAAGAGAAACTTCCTCATGATTAGCTCATTGGATAAAAGGACTGACTGGGTTCATAAGTTTACTCTGGCCACCTATCATAGCTAAGACAACATGAAATACTTGAAATATTTATACCCTAGTTGCAGCTGTCCAGCACAGAGCCAGTCTGCCCTTTCAGCTGATAAACAATTGCAGGCACAAAGCTGGTAGGGGCAAAGGAGGCACTGCCTGGTAGCTGCTTTTCCCTTTCCCATACCACATATTAAGGACACCCAGGAGGAAAAGAAACAGGGACAGACCATAAGTTCCCCCCATTAAAATCCTCAATCAGTATAAAGGACAACATAGTAAAATTATAGAAAATTATATGGTACCTCTAACACAATGGAAAAATACATAAACCAACTAAAAATTACACGTGTAATTAAAATATTAAAAGATAATTACAAAATAATTAAAAGATAATTATATCAAGTACATTAATTTACAGAAGTTACTCTGAGCAGTGGTATCTTCTATTAATTATCATATTTTTTCTTACTCATTTGAAACAAATGGAATGGGCAGGTATTGGTTAAGAGTGGCCACAATTAAATGCTCTCTTTTTTTGGATATGGCCTACTTGCATAATTTTCTGGTAATTCAAGCTCCCAATCAAATCAAAGCTTCATTTCAGATTTCCAGGCCTTTCCTACTGAGTTCTAAAAGGTAATCTTGGTGTCTTGCTATATCAATTTATAGACTTGACAGGTATGCAGTTAAAGCCCTGTGATTGTTCACATTCATGCTAGAACAATATTTGTAGTGCTTTCCTGAAAAAAAGCAATTAGTGTAAAAAAAAAAGCAAGCTCCCCTCCAAAGTCAAACAAACTAAAAGAAAATATGAGGTCAATAATAAAATGTAATTTTATAAAATAAAAGTAAAAAATGAAGTAAGCACAAAGCAGCTTTTGAAGAGACATGATATAAAATGTAGTGGTAATAATAAGTTTCATCTTCAGCCAAGTTTCAAATCTCATCAACAGGGTTTCTAATAGAATGTCTTAGCAAGACATGCTTTAAACTAATATTGCTGTTACAGAGAACTTTCTTATTCGGCATCTGTTTTTAAGGGTCATTCAGCAATGTTTGCTCAATGGAAAACTGAAAATATTTATTCATAAATAATTATTTTCCAAAACAGCTTTAATGACATTTAACCACCTATTTATGTGCAGTCACCCGTAACAAGGATATTGTTTCTATATACTGTAATTACAGTACAAGATAAAGGTCTCATACGTGCAACCAACCACTTAGTAAATGATAGGCTATGCTGATAATTACAGACATTGCTCAAATCACAAAATGAAATCTTTTCCTAAGTTTCCTAATAATCTTCCCTGTAGGCAGTTTTCCTATTATGTGTGAATTCTATAGAAGCCTTAAGAAATTGTCATTATGCAGAAATATTTGTTTGAATAGTTCCTGCTGCCAGCAGCAAGCTATAATTTATCACATTTTGGGATACACAGGCTGTCATTAATTGAACTCTCATTCCTAAGTGCTTATTTCTTCCATTCTGTAGTCACATGGCACAGATTTGGTCTAAATAGCATCGGTAGCATCTTGTGGACTTACCGATGATACTCAAAGGCAGTTAACTCAAATTTTTGGTTTGTAAGTCAATTCTGCACAGGTTTCCAAACAATTGCTCAGTTATCAGTGGTAAAAGGTATGGAAGCATGTTTTTATCTTTTTTAATTCATCTCTGTCAGTACCTAAAAAGTAGATTTTAATGGGAGATTCGACTTGTTTCAACAAGCTTCAGGTCACAAAGCCCATTCAGAAGATAAAGCACTGGTGTAGATAGAACTGATGAGAAACACAAACTGGACTTGAGCAACAAATATCACTCTGAAGAGAGATGGTGCTGTTAAATGCTATCTAGTTTTGCCTGAGGTTTTTGAACCTGTCAATCCATCTGAAAGTGTGCTGAGGTCTGTGTTCCTGTGTGATCTCTGACCACTGTGTTCCTGCATCATCTAAGTATATTAAAATGGAAACATCTATCCAAAAAGTTTACAATGCTTTTATGGATATGCAAACAATATTTTGATATTATAATACGAAATAATATATAATATTGTTCAATATTATGAACACAAAGTGTATAGCTTACATTCCTTGCTCTTGTACAAATCAGTGCCTAAAGTGACAGCAGCTTTTTCTACACTGTGCATAGGAAACTTTTGTAGAGCTCATATCTGAGCTGAATGTCTGTACACATTCTCCTATTATCCTAGCAGAAAAATCTCTCAGTTTGTTAACCTGTGCAAGTCTGCCATTTTGGAATAAAATGGAAATGCTAACTGGGCTCTTTATTTATTTCTAATACTTCCCTGCTATACTGGTATTTAGAATCCCAGTGACATCCAAAGGCTGGGTAGATGCTGATTGGTGGTTTCTGCTCTGAAGACCTTGAAATCCTTTAGGGTTTTCAGTTCTTCAGACAAAAAAGGACATTACATCAGTAAGAGGGCTATAAAATAATGTATTCACTTTCTCATTTTCTATGCATGGACTGTCCAAGTTCTGATTCTGAAAATATAGTTCACAATATTTTCCTTAGCAAGACCTTACCTCAATTTTTTTTTTTTTTTTTTTTTTTTTTTTTTTAATTTGTCCCAAAAAATAATCAACAGAACAGCGGGCAAATTTGGATTATCCCAGCACTGTTCTGTTTGATCTCAAGGCAGTCAGCCTCTCCTTGATGCTCATGTCCTTCTGCTGAAAGAAATATTGAAATAAATTCAAAGTTTCAAGCAGCAAAAAACCGAACCAAATCAGAACCAGAAATATTTTCCTAAATATTTAAAAGTTACAGCAAAGGTCACATCTTCATTTCCAAAATGCAGATAGAGACCATAAAGGATAAAGGCATCATGTTATTTTCTAATTTTATTTTAAATGAAGCTAGGTTGAAGAAGATGATACCCGGGTGCCTTCTTTTGCATCTTTTTTTTTTTTTTCCATTGGAAGAGCTTTTTCAGTAAGAGCATGGGGTCTCCTACCATCTCCAAGCCATCTTCAGAAGTACTTGCCTTTGCCTTTCCTCCTTGAATAAAAAGGATCAAAGGAATGATGTGTCTTTCTTCAGTTCCTCCCTACATTGTTTCTTTTCTTCTCCCATATATTAGCCTAGTCATTAAAAAAACCCTTCAGCATTTCTAGTCCTGATGAACTTTTTGTGTCTCTAATCACTTCATGCATTCTAGTAGCTGCCCGAAGGGAGAGGCAAAGAAAAAAGACAATTATTCTTCAGACAGGTGAAGGCTGATGTTTTATTTCTGTACAAAGAATAAGGGGGAAATTCCTGTGTCATAAAGATTCCAACCATATCTTCCAACTTAAAATAACATAATCCACTAATCCAAGGAGAATTGTTGAACAAATTGACCTGCCTAGGAGATAATTTTTAAAACAGTGGTGATTTTAAAAATATATATTTAAGAGAACTCAAAATGAACAAGAGTGTGCTTCCCAATGAATGTCTACCTAAGGGAAACTTGGTGTCAAACGTATTATTAAAAAAATACCAACTAGTGAGGAAAAAATATTAAAAGGAAAATGTTTTGAGAACTTAGATGCAAAAAACATGTCGTGCATTGTACCTTCCACAGGCTTTACCACAAGACTTATTATAACTGGTATTTTTCTTGAAAGAACAGTTCTGTGAGGTTACATGGCAATATAAGAATTTTAGATTTAATTTTTTTGTTATTCCTCCAGGTAACAAAGAAAAGTTTTGAATCTAAAGGCTAAAAACCAGAAGGAAGATACAAAGAACCTAAAATTTATTGTTTTGAAGCAATCTTATCTAATTTGAACCCTTTGTTTTTTTTTTTTTCTCTTTTGAGGACTGAGGCATGAATCTTGAAATCTGGGTGTTAGCAATTCTGAATTATGGACAAATAAATATTCATGGTTGCTTAGCATACATTCTCACAATCATCTTGTTATATCATGGGTAATACTAGGGGTTAATGATTTATTGTGAAGGGAGATAACTGAGCTCCAAAAAAGTGAAGCATTATTTGAGGAACTACATCAAGACCTTTTCAACCTTATTAGACCTCTTTTAGAGAAACAAACTAAACTGGTTATTTCACAAGTGAAGAGCTTGTACAGGGCAGAAAGGTTGTGGAAATTAGAGATAAGAAAAAATTACTATTTCAGTAAATATGAATATGTAAGGTATGTATGTGTTAGTTTACTGCCCAACTAACTTCCTTCAGCTACTACCAGTGTGAATGATTGAAAACAAATAGCACAAAAAGTCTTTATATATTTATAATCTGGAACACACATATAAAAAGGCACATTTACAACTGTCCTTCAAAATCATTACATGTCTCTATATTGCTGCAAGGTTTTGAATAAATGTGGTAAAACTAAAAATCTAGTGGTTCAGTAATAGCTTGTCAAAGAGTAATTGTGGGTAAAATGTTAATACCTCTCTTTCTCTTTTATGTTGAATGAATTATTCATATTTCATTTCTTAGTTAACTCTGCATATTTGATGCTTTTTTAAGATTATTAATTCCTTTGTGCAACTTGAAGTATTTACACTGGATTTGTATGACTTTTTATCATGCTGACGGTTTAAACACTCTGTCATATAAAATACAGCAATTACTATGGCCTCGTGTGGGAACAGGTTGTAAAAACATGTCTCATTAATTTTATGAGGTCATCTAATTGATGTAAGAACCTAGCAGAAATTCCAGCGAGCAGCTCCCTGTGGGCGCGTGGAGCTCGGGTGACTTCAGGCAGCCTCTGTGCCCCGGGAGGAATTCCCCTGCAGCATCCACCCGCTGGGCAGGCCACGCTGTCCCCTGTCCCATCTTTGGCATCACTGCTCCTTCCACATGTGCTCACAAACATGAGCTGCAATGCTGGAGGGAGAAAAGGAGAAGTGCTTAAATCTCGGTGGAAAACTGTCACCAAGTTTCACTGGACTGGAAATGATTGTATATGAGTAGATCATTTCTACCTTGTGTCAGCACTTTGTGTCAGCACTAGAAAGGCTATGCAAACACAGAATGGAGATAGGAACATTTGCATCAAGACACAATCAGAGTTGTCTCACACTGATGCTTTTAAAATTGTATTATAAAAGGCTTTGATGTTTCTTACTTACGCCTTGCTTACACTGGTGAGAAATGTCCACGAATACCTACCGAAATAAAATGGTCAATATGTGAACTACATATAGTTCTAAGTGAAATAAAATTTATCAAAATGGCATTAAATTTGGCTGTAATTCAGCTTCAAATTTCAACCACTGGGGAACATGACATTGCATTTAAAATGCATATGAAAAGACAAATTCCTATTGTGGCGACCTTCCTTTAAACAAAACTCTGGAATAATCGGTTTTGTCTTATGACCCTTGTTCAGACTGTGAGTCTCTAGTCAAAAGGGTCAGGCACAGTGCAGTCTTTCCTCTTGGCAGTGTGTTAAAGGATTTACAAAGATGTTTTCCCACTACTTTCATTAGTTTGGGGCAGTACTTCTTGTATCATAGGACATGATTATTCATTAAGTTTTCCACTTATATTGAGAAACGCCAATCAAATATGACAGTGAACAAATCAATGAAAAGGATTGTACAAAATGAAGTTTCTTAAAGATTTCATTCGTGGTAGTATCAAGCGACATGATTTTATGTGATTTAATGAAAACATTGAAATAGAACTTTTATTTTGTTAAAAGCTTCCATCAGAACTAATTTTCTGTATAAATCCCAAAATGGTTTTTTCTTTATTGACATTTTCTTCAGCTTTCTAGTGAGAAAAAACATTTGAAGTTAAAGCCAAAGACATTTCCACAGACTGAAAGAGAAGAGATTTAGATTACATGTGAGAAAGAAATTCTTTACTACGAGAGTCATGAGGCACTGGAACAGGCTTCCTAGAGAAGTAGTGGATGCCTCGTCTCTGGAAATGTTCAAGGCCAGGTGCGATGGGGCTTTAAACAAACTGATATATTGGGTGGTAACCCTGCCCATTGCAGAGTGTTGGAACTAGGTGGTCCTTAATGTCCCTTCTAACCCAAACCATTCAGTGTAACCATGAAAGACCATGATATGCTTTTACATGTAAGAACGTTGCTCTCAGCAAAGCTGTACCAGGTATCAAAAATTGTGACAGACAACACCACTGGCCCTGTTCAAATATTTATTGTTTAAATAGAAATGCTCTCCATTTTCTGAAAAAGAAAACTAAATATAGATGTGTCATGCTACACAAGAACATGGAATATTTAAAACTAGGAGAAATCTTGACAACAACATAGCTAGGAGCTAAGCAAGGACCTGAGGGCATACACTAAGAGCACCAAAGGGCCAAGACTATTTTCAGTATGCAACGTCAGTATTTCTAATAACCCCAGAAATTTTCCCTATCTCTTTCACCTTGCACAGCACTGCTGGATTTTCCTCTATTCTTTAGCTAGTGTAATATAGGTAAATACTTCCTGTCAACAGAATTGTTATAGTGATTAATACCAAGGCAAAATTCTAGTTCTTTTTAAAGTGATCAGTACAAGCGGTTGACATTTTCAGAGTCTATGCACTTGATAGTCAATTGCATATTTATGAGCATCTTATATGCTTAATGTTACAGTAGAAAAATACAAGAGGCTCTTGAAATATCTTTACTCCTCCTCCAAGTGGCATTCATAGAGCACTAAAAAAAAACCTCATAAAAGAAGCAGTCTTGGAAGTATGCTGAAAGCTCCTAAAATGGGTAGGACAAGAGCCACAATTGCAATTTAAAGGTATCAAAAGGACAAGTCAAGTTTTTACTGTTACACACATGTTTACATATCTCACTGCAGCAAAATCATAGTTCCCCTCTAGAGTGTATAATACCAACTGTTCACATGCCTTACACTTTCCATTTACTCACCATTTCCAACGAGGACCAGAACAACATAAAAACATTGAAATGTGTTTCTGAAAATTTCAGTCACAGTCAGAAAAACCTTTTCTTCCTGCAAAAAATGGACTAGCCAGCTGAAAAGGATAGAAATGATACTACCTGCTGCTAGGCAGTGGCCAAATATTGGAAATTTTCATGTTTCAGGACATATGGAGGGTAGGATAGACTGGATCATTACCACAGAGAATAATTTCTCTGTTTTTATGGATATAGCTCTAGCCACTACTCAAACCCAGAAAGAATAGTGGTAGAGAGCAGCAGTGCAGTCAGAAGCATTGCTTTTACTGTGAACTACTGCCTGTATTAGAAAACTCTCTTTCAGAAATAGGACAAAACATTCAGCCCAGTAAAGCAGCTCAACATTTTTGTTCTCACAAAAGCTGTGCTTCGTAATCTTTGTTTCTTACTTAAGTCTTCTGTCATAATTCCATTTGTTGCTTCCTTAGACGATAGACAACATGTTAAGCTTATAAGTGCTAAAGGGACAGAACAAGAGGCATAACAAGAGTTAATGATACCAACAGCAGTCTTCCGGTAACTTAGAGCAGGAAAAAATCTATATCTGCAAACTGAATTCTGCACTAGTAATGAAGATGCCAATGTTGATGGCAGCACCACTGGACGCAGTGTCATTGAGTAGATGGGTTTTGCTTTGATTTCTACTTAAAGACTAGAACAACTGAAAAAAATAAGTTCAATATTTCTGTAACCAGGAACAAGCAGGCATAATTACTCCTGAAGAGTGCTCTTGCCCTGCTAATGGGCTTTAGGACAAAGTGCTGGTATCTGGTTTACCTGGTTTCATCTGGGATAGAGATTTTTCTGTCCCTAGTAGCTGGTACAGTGCTGTGGTTTGGATTTGGTATGAGAACAATGTTGGTAACACACTGGTGTAGTTATTGCTAAGTGGTGCTTGTCAAGGACTTTTCAGCTTCCCATGCTCTGACAGCGAGGAGGTCCACAAGGAGCTGGGAGGAAACAGAGCCAGGACATCTGACCTGAACTGGCCAGTGGAATATTCCATACCACAGAACGTCATGCTCAGTATATACACTGGGAAAATTGGCCGGGAGGGAACAATCCCATCTGGGCATCGGTCAGTGGGGGGTGAGCAACTCCTCTGTGCATCACTTGTCTTTCTTGGACTTTATTGCTCTCCTTCTCCTTTTCACTGAAATTCTTTTTATCCTTGTTATTATCAATACTGCTATTTCTTTCAATTATTAAAACTTTTCTTATCTCAACCCATGGGTTTTAATTTCTTTTTCCCTGTTCTCCTCCCCACCAGGGACAAGGGGATGCAGTAAGTGAGAAAGCAGCTGTGTGACACTGTTACATCTCTATATTGTAGGAAAATCGCCAGAGCAGATAGGCTCCAAAATGCAATAAAAAAATATACTATGACTTCATACTACTAGACGGTCCTCATACATCTGCCATCCCATAACCCACCGGTATCTTTGTTGTCCTCTGGTAGCAAGAAAAAGATAGTGTCTCTTGTTCAAATGGAAGAAATAGAAAGACAAAGGACAAAGAATTTGTTCAAGTAGGTCTGTGGAACACTAGGAGACCAAAACAAGTTTTACAATATCAAGACTTCCCACAGAAAAAGCTTTTCTCTCCCCATGGGCGGGGGGACAGAGTTAGTGTCTTCTGCTGACACAGAGATATCTGTCAAAACAGAAACAAAACTATTTTCCTTCCAAAATTCAAGCTTTGGGCGATAGCTAAACTGAGGGATTTGCCCTTCAACAGACAGTGAAAACCTGTCTGAAATTAAGATTTCTGGTGTATCCTTATGCTAATTTCACCTGAGGGTCTGTAATGAATTCAATCAATGCCCAAGACCATACCTAAAGGCTTCAGGTCTATGTAGATGAGAGAAAGGCTTAGAGAGAAGACCTGGAGCAGCCTGCAAAACTCAGCACAAATTTATCACAAAGACAGTTAAAGTTCAGCTTACCTCACACCCGAGAGCATATCTCCCTGTGCAGAAATTAATCAGCCTTTTTTTCAGTATTGTTAATTATAAAATATAGAAAACAGCCACGCTTACTCAGTTCATACATTAAATATTTACAATATCCTAAGGTTTGCTACTGTTTCAAGCTACTCTCCACTTATTCCTTCCTCTTTCTTTCTCCCCAGGTCTTTTTTCCAATGCTGTAGCAAAGTGAAATTCACAATAGCCATAATTGAGTTTGTATTATTCAAGCAATTTTTGATACACCCACATCAACTGCAAATCTTCAGGAGTTCACTGCTGCTGCCCAGCCAATAACAAAGCTTTGGCATCCACTACTGCTTCTGTAATGGGATTGAAATTATTTCCAACATCCTCCTACCGAAATGCTCATGCCAGCCTTTAATTATACTCCAATCTTCTTGTATATCCACCCCTTTGCAATGGTCCCTTGCACAATGATTTGCATTCACCCTTGTACCCCTGTTCTGCCTCTACTGTTCCATTTTGTTTTGAATACAGAATTTTAAAGACCCTAATTTCCATTTCTTAGATTCAAGCATAAGATTTTTCCTCTAAAAAAGTATGTGTTAACTTCTGATGCTTTTAAGTCCCTGCAACCTAGTCATTTGCAGTCTGATAAAACAATTCCACATTGTTTGGAGATATTAAAAAACTTACAATGAAGGGCAACTCCTTGACAAACTATTTAGAAATAATTCTGTTTCATGAATGTATAAGAGCTGAATACAATTTTAATTTTTCTGAAAGAAAGAAAAAACAACAACCAAATTCAATCCAAACCCACAAAAAAAACCCCAAAAGAAAACAACAACAACAACAAAAAACCAATTAGCAGGAATATAAATCACTTACTTTCATCCAAAAGGGGACATCAGATCGCACATGTGCACAGGACAGAGGTGTTTATTTCTCCTTCCTGTGTTAATTTTAATCAGAAACATCTATTATTTTGGGAAATAAATATTTTTAAAGCTCCTTTTAAAAATAAACACAATTCTGTGATTCTTTAATTGCTTGGAAACATTCCACATGGAAGGGGGTAAATGACAGGAGACATAAGTTAAATTCGTCAGTGCAGATGGTTCTGGTGCACTCGCAACTGAGCTAGAAGAAGAACAGGCTAATATTTTTATTCTTTGACAATAAGAGTTGAGCTTTCTTTTATTTACAAATGAAAATATATTTGAGAATATTTTTCAAAACTAATGTAAGCATTGGACTGGAAATACACAAACAGATTCCAAGGCAGCAGTGCATAAACACTGGAAGCTTTCCTTTGTTTCAATATTCAATAAAAATACTAAATAAGGCAAATTTTTACAGAAGGATGGAGACTGAACACATATATTTATGTGTGAACATGGATATGCACTCCATTGAATGAAGGCCAGAAAACATCACTGAGAGCTTTTGCCCTCATTTTTAGACCTGTAGTTTTATTAACTGATATACAAGTCTTTTGCAGAATTTTAAATAAAGGAATATGAAATGCTTTGGCATAATTACTCATTGCCAGGAACAATAATAGACATCTTATGTCTAACAGAGTTCCTTACAGTGGCCTCCAAAAAAATAATGGAATAGATGTTATTTGGCATTACTGCCTTAAATTAAAGTCCCTGTGTGTCACAGACTACATTTAAAGCCAACTTCTTCAGCTATTTATCTGGCCCTACACCCTGTCGACTGTCTAGGAAACCCATTTTTCTGTGAGAACAGAGAAAATTATTACCTTTTTGCTGTGATGAATTTAAAACTTTTCAATATATAGATGTATATATTTTTTATTTTTTCTCCCTAAGACCTTTTATGCTTTGGGGTTTGGTTTTTTTGTTGCATAAAAAAAACAAACTGAAAAAAAAAATAAGAGAAAAAAGAAAAATAATCAAAACAAAACACACCGAGAAAAAAATCAAACAAACCCCACAAAACTGTTTACCCCAGGGATAAAATTTCTTCCAATACCTATACCTATACAACTACACACAAACAAGGTTTTTCAAACAGGCACGTGCAAAAAGCCATGTTTTAGCAGAGAAGCAGAGACAGATTCAGAGCATATATTCATCCTGTAGAACATTCAAAATCCAAAGATAAATTCTATTTAATACTTTCAAGATATCCTCTAAATATGGATTTTTCTTCTTGTAAACCTGTCTGAAGAGATTTGCGTATCACAAACTCTCACTGCCTCAGATGAACAGAAGAAAGATTACTGAAGAAGCTACACTTTAATGCCTACAGTAATTTCATTAATTTACAAAATAATCCAGTGGGAACCCACTGAAGACCAGAAGAAGATCAAATTGCTTATCTCTCCTGATGCCATGTATACAATGGGCACAACTTCTGAGCACTCCTTTGAAGAAAAAGGTCATCCTTGAAAAGAATTTCAGAACATTTCAAGCATATTTATAGTGCTTGACAAACTGTCACACTAAGTCAGCTATCCACTGATTATTTATCCACAAAATAATGTTTTCCAAGTAAGATATTTCATACACTCTAGACATAAAGGTATACAGATTTTTTTTCATTAGCATCCTACTTCACAATTAAAAGCACGGGTGACTTCTGACAAAGTAAATGTTGGGTAATACCTACTGGAATTTCCTTCAAACAGGATTAATCACAATAATTCTTTTCCTGGTTCTTAGTGATACATGACCTCTTTTGAGCCACTGAAGGACCTTACTGTAAACTCTGAACATCTGTTCCTTTTTGAAATAAATGAATCTGTGCAGGTTGGAGACAAGTTTATGCATATTTCCAGGTTGATGTTTTAGAAGGGACCTATTTGCAGCAAAAAGACACTTTAAAGTTACATAAAAGGTTTTTCTGCATATGTGGGGGTGTCTGGAAGACAAAAAGTATAGTGTGTTCTGCACAGTCTTCAGAAGAAAATCACTTTAGTAGAAAAACAAGCTACTGGAAACAATTTTGTGTAACAGTTCATTTTTCAGTCATTGTGATTTTTAGTGTGGCAAAATCTCGCATTGTACGATTCCCTGAAATTAGCATAGATTTATCACAGCTAATTTTTCTTTTGTGCAGGATATCTGAAAGTCAGCATTATAATTTTAATATTTGTTAGGAACTGTCCCCTTGCTAACTTCTACATGTACACTTCCAAAGAAAATTCTATGTCAAAATGATAGCAGATAATGAAGCTGTAACTTGCAAATTAGGTGAGGAGACTGTTCAGCTAGGTGTGACCCTCTGCCTTGTCCACCAGAATCCTCAGCTGATATTATGATATAAGTCTGTGCTGTCTGCTCCTCTGGAAAACTACACTCCCCTTTTCTTTGCTACCTGAATAAGACCTTTTCCTGAAGAACTAAAATGTTCAAATTGGAAAATGCAAATGGTTAAAGGAAGATATTTTCTACTTCCACCAGTAATATTTCTCTAATTTCACTTGCCAGAAATTGTGCATTGGGCCAAGACAGGCAACATGACTAAAATGTCAATAGGTAAAAATCAATAAATTAAGAAAAAAAATGAAGGCAAAAAACCCCAAAACAAAACCAACCAACCAAAAAACAGCACTCAATCTTCTCTTGAGGAGAATTTCAGACAAAGTGCTCCAGTCATCATTTAAACCTGGAGAATATCTAGCATTCAAGTCAATTCTCCAAACTGTAATATTAATTTACTAATAAGAAAAAAAACTCTTAAATGCTGTTTTAAAGTGTCTGTTTTGAAACAGTGAAAAGCAAAATTTCTAGATGGCTTCTTTTTATTGTTGGGACATAAAGTTACAAAAGAATTTGGAAAATGGCATTTGTGAACAGTCTCTCACAAAGGCTTTAACAGAGAGGCCACTGGGATTTGCAGTATATTCTGCTTTAGTTAATTACTAAGAGCTGCCTATAAAGGGACAAGGAATGTGGTGAAATGGCCTGACACAAGAGTTAGAACCCATGAAGAAATTAGCTACTGTACCAGGACATTCAAAAAACAAACAGAGAGCTCCCCTCTTTCACAGAGAGTGATAAATAGATAATGATTAATATAGGATAATTCCACCTTTAAGTCCCTATTTTCTAGGTGAGTAGTACTTTCTCGACTTTCCCCCCAGCTTAACCTCATTAAGATACTGACTATGGAATAATGATAATGTATACAAATCCTTCTCCAACCTTTCCTCCAGGAGCAGCTCCAAATCAATGCCCATGAATCATCACAGCTTTGTCTACAGCAGGTTACTCCAGACTCTAAAGACATTTCAACTAGTTGTCTTTTTTTTTAATTTAACACCTTCTTCTTACTTTCCTCATAATGAATTTATTGTTGAGCATCACCCATACCATAAAGAAATGCTTATCTCTGAATTAGTCCAGAAAAAGATAGATGAGCACACGAACACGTGCTGTTCAGTGGTATTTGTGTGATAAATGAAAGTTCTTTCAAACTCATGCTTTGAATTAAGACAAAGCTGTTCCTGATCAGTCTCTAAAGCTACCTGAGAGGAGGTTGTAGAGAGGTGGGGGTCAGTCTCTTCTTCCAAGTAGCAAGTGATAGGATGAGAGGAAATGGCCTCAAGTTACACCAGGGGAGTAATTTCTTCACTGAAAGAGTAGTCAAACACTGGAACAGGCTGCCCAGTGAAGTGGTGTAGCCAGCATTCCTGGAGGGGCTTAAAAGCTCTAAAGAGTAAAGAAAGAGTAAAGAAAGAGTAGTCAAACACTGGAACAGGCTGCCCAGTGAAGTGGTGTAGCCAGCATTCCTGGAGGGGCTTAAAAGCTCTGTAGAAGTGGCACTTGGGGACCTGATTTAGTGGTAGACTTGGCAGTGCTGGGGGAACAGTTGGGCTTGATGATTTCAAAGGTCTTTTCCAACCTAAATTATTCTGTGATACTATGATAGAAAAGAAAAACACCACTGCCATAACCACCACCAGAGTGCAGACAATCATAAGAGGGAGAAGAGCAGAGCCACATCCAGGCAAAGCTGGGGACATGGTCCTGTCATTTGCCTTGAAGACAACATTGGGTTTCACTCATAAAAGCAAATTTATATCAAGGAGGATTTTAAAAAGAGTAATTTTTAAAATACAGGGCACTTGTTTCTCACCTCCATCTTCCTACACCTGCTCGGGGTATTCCTGCTGCCTAAGTGGCTGAGCTCCTGGCAGCACCTCTGCACAGAACCAGTCCCTTCTCTCTTCTCTGGTGACTTTGACAGAAAAACACTGGGGACAGGAATGACTGCAATCAGCTGTGAACGGAGGCATGTGGTTAGGGCTGGCAGAGACTCCAGCAGAAAGGTACAGCCACCTCCATTTCCAGTCAAGATAGGTAAATGCCTCCAAAATACCCTCCCATATCCCCTAAGGGACAGGAGATTTGACACAATGCTACAGAACCTCAAGTTTTACTGTACCGACCCAGCACACACCACGTTACTCCCTGTTCTGTCATGGGCAGTTTGATACATGGCTGATTGCAGGTCACTTTGGCAAAAGCTTGTCACTCAGAGCAATTCCCCAAGAGCAATGTGGACTCAAAACTAGAAAACAGAAAAAAACCCAAAACCATCAAAATGGTTGCATCACAAAGACAAACTAGGGAAAATACTTCAGAGTAATCACCCCAAAGTGCCCACTTCTTTGTTCACTTCTGCAGTGAAAACTGCAAACCGTTTCACAAGTGAGCAGTAGGAAAAGTTCAAGTAGCATTAAAAAATGCAAATGAAAGGCATTGTTAAAAGTATTCTGTAAAAAGTTACAAGAGAAAGTAGAGAGGAAAATACAGGCAAGCCCCAGGGAAACATAAAAGCTACTTGAAGTTGCAGAGTGATAGTTGCATACACCTGTATTCTCCATTGGAAGAGAAGATAGTATCTCTAAAACTTTTAGCAGTTATGAAAATAGAATTAATGTTTTAAGTATTCATTGAAAAAAGAAAAAACAGATGAACTTATTATAATTATCCCTTTGAGCTTAGTTCTGTTAAAAGGAGATATATCAGCTTCCATTAACGCAGTAAATAGAAATAATCAACTGCTAAAATACTGAAAATAATAAAATAAAAGCAGTGTAATGAAACCCTGTAAGTAAGGAAATTAAGTTTATGGTAACCTATTGTGAATATGGAGAGAATTCTACTGAGAGGATTCAAGCAGTCTAAGCAAAAGTTTCCTTGACATAAATCCTTCATTAGTTTCCAAAAGTGAGCTGCTTTAATAGACTTTGGATTAATCTGGTATGTTAAATAGACAGAGAATATGTTGATTTACCCAAGTGAAATCCTTTCAGGAAATGTATCTATTCAACTAAACTACTATCAAGCAGTTTTCTGAGCTCATGGGTGGAACTTTTAACAGAAGACAAAGTGTTCAATCACAAACAGCTGATCTCACTGGAGAGATGAGAGAGCCAGGTTTTAGCTATGGACTTTGAATCCAAGGAAGTATCTAAGTAACTATCTACATTGCTGAAATCATCCATTTTTAGCTAATCAACCTTAACTTTTATACAGAGTTGAAGGTGTACCTATGATTTGAGCTTGCTGCCTACTACCTATATGTCCCCCATGCTCTCAAAGAGGTACATGGGAATGTCTTTTGTCCCCACTCCTATCCAAAAAGAGGAATGAAGCTACCACCACGGAACATTTATGTTTGTACAAACTTCTTTATCCCTAAGAAATTATTTCCTTAAATCAAGAATTAGCAACGGGATTTCTTTCTGTGGGAAAGTAAATGGAAAATTTCTGACATAAATGCTATATAGAAAGTTCTCATATAGAATTCCTCATGTTTTAGAAAAAAACCCCACTACATTTAGTTTGTATTCCAGTACAAGAAAAAATACCATGGCATATTTGGACCACAGCACACTATAATTTCCTCAGCCTGAAGATGAACATCGGCTAAAATATGGTCTCTGAATCTCTGGGCACTGAGATCCATTTCTAAAATGGATTAAGGAATCTTTAGAAAAAAGGAATGGAGAAGCAGTATAGTCATGAGTGTACTTCAGGAAAGCTATTTAGAAAATAGGTTTATATATTCAGCTACAAATACAGTAAATTCCTGATTTTCTACATTGCTTCTCCTTATGCCAATGATTTTCTCTCCAGGACACTCAAACATATCTGAAATGATGATTTCTCATGCACAAGAAGAAACATAAAATCTTGTTGCCTTATTTGTTGCAATGGCTGTATTCATTGCTGTCTATCCAGGTCTACTGCCTAATATTTCACAAGGATGAAATCTGTAAGAAGAGAGGAACTTTTACTGAAACATCCATCATTCCAAAATAATCATTCTTTTTATGGAACCTAGTTAATTTACATGTATTGATCCATTTAAGTGTATGTTAGGAAGTATTATATTGCTATGATAGAGACAATAAGGCATACTTCTCTTAACAGACTTCACATCTTTCTAAACAAGCCATCTTTACTATACTTGTACTTTCAATTTCACACTTCAGCAGATGGTCTATTAGACTCAGGTGTTTCCTGCACTGTTCTTTAGGAGAGTAAACAAAAAGTGAACCCTAGAACTGATGTTAGCAAATGCTTTCTATAAAATAGAGAACATAAGCCTATCCCAATGCTAATAAAATAAAAATGCAGAAATATTAAATAAGTTTGTATTGGAACAGAAATAAAACACAGATACGGTAGACCCAGGGTCTGACTAGCTGGGAAAAAAAAAAAAAACCCCAAAAAAAACCCCACACAACAACAACAAAACAAACAAAAAACCCCTCCACAGAATCCTCACAGGAAACATATTATTTGCTAAAAATAAAGTATTAATAATAACATGTCTCCAGATGAAATTTTTCTGCAGTTTAGTACCCTGTAGACATGAAAAAACCTATGATAGAAAAAATAATTAGGGTAGCTGTTATTTATTCAAAGCTTTGTAACCAGGCCTCTGATCAGTGCAACTGACCTTTTTGTAGGTCTTTAAAATCGATTAGCTGTATTTACACATCTGGTGTTTGATCAAGTAATTTGCACCTGATTATCTTAGGTACAGGTAGGAAGGTAGCCCTCTATGTTAGGGTGCCTGTATATCTTCCAGAGGTAATGAATTCCTTAGGAAGCACAGTAAAATGGCTGAGGGGTCACTGAGTCATCAGCATATCTCCTCATAGCACAGGAGAGACACAAATAAGAAGTAAAATAAGAAGTCCATAACAGTAAAAAAAAAAATTAAGGTCCTTCATAAGAAAGAGGTGAGAAATTAAAATACTTTCTACCATGAAAAATCACAACACAAGAATTTAACCCCCAGTTAGGCAAGTGGTAAATTCTTCCCCCTGAATACTGAGGAGCCATGAAAAGGGGATTGAACACAGCTTCACTTGATGTTTTTGGGTTAGACATCACCCAAACAGCAGGGAAAGTATTTTATTTTGAGAAGAAGAGTATATCAAATGGTCAGAGACAGCACAACCAATCAATTTGCCATGCTCATTCTGAAAATTAGTGTGGCTGAACCACTGAGACTAGATCTGTGGGCTTCTGGCATGCTATTTTTCAATTTTGCTAATACTTGGGTTGAAAACACATTTGGCAGGAACTTTTTACCAAAGTCCACACACAGCATTTCACAAGGAATCAAAGAAACTACTTCTAAACACATATATTCCTTCTATGCTTTGAAGCATACTGTAATTACAGAAGCTTATACTCATCTCATTTCTCTTTAAATTTATTCCTTGTTCTTTCACACTTGGATTGTAAAAGATAACTTTCCTTCTTGGGTATTGACTAAATCTCAGCATCAACTTTAAAACAAATTATATTCCACTCAGATGCCTCCTGTTTTGGAAAGAGGAAGTGGTGGGGAAAGTTGTAAGCAGTAAGCACCCCTTTGATCTGAGCTCTCAGCCTCACCAAGCAGCTGTGTAAACTGGACAGGAGCAAACATGTTGACTGATGTAGCACTGGGATTGTCTTCTAAGTGTTTGCTGAAAAATCTCTTTGAGGTTCTCTAAAATATTACTGAATGGTGAAACAGAGCCAAGCTAATGAAGAGAAGCCTTGTAGTTAGATAAGACTAATTTCTGCTTCTCTTTTCATTCCCAAACTGCACCAAATAAATAGAAACTTCACTAAATGCAGTTATTTCATCACTTCCTTATTAGCTGGTCGGTGCTCACAAAATTAGTCGACTTTACTATATTCTCTACTTTAGATAGATTCACAAGTCATTTTAGTTTAATAAAATTTAGCAAAACCAGTGTCAAATTGTAGTAAGCAAATCCACGAATAACGTGTCATTCACTGGTGGTTGTTAACCATCACTATGATGTTTAATTTTTTATTTGTACAGGCACATTTGAACTGAGGTAGCCATGCCATAAGTGTATTTCGTGTTTCAGGGAAGAGTCTTCTAGCACTGTCTGAAGTAGCAAGTTTGCAAGTAAACTGGACATTTTAAACACATTTCTTATTTATTTGAAAGTGAAACACAGACTGAAAGATTAAGAAAACTTCCCAAGATCTTTCTCTGGTACCTGTTGGATTCCTCTACACCTTAAATAAATCTAATTGGCATAAATTTATGCTCCAGCTGAATTGGGCAGGGGCTATATGAATTTTCTTTCAGCTGTGGGAGGGATGAATAGGATACCTTGACAAAGAAAGAAAATAATCTCCTCAGTAGCATCCAAAAAGGTCTGTGTTTTTTTAATTGACATGCAAAAGACACTGTAGATAACTTTGTTGATACAAAAAGTACATATATACATGTATTTTTCCATCCTGACCTGTGTCTCAAGATTCTCTTCCATACATATATTCCATACACATCCTGCTACAAAGGTTGCAGCAACCTTTGGAAATTCTAAGAAATACGAGGTTAAAACGATGTAAGAAGGTACAACTTTAGAGAGTAGTTTAGGCAGCGAGGCTGCTCATGCTTTTTTAATCTCCAAATGAAAACCAAAGCTATTGAAAGCTTGGGACAACCAAAAAAAAGTGCATTCAAAAATCTCTCTTCTTTTATGTTTTGATATGCAACAGAAAATCCTGTTTTGGCACAGATTGAGTAGTTTTATGCTGTTAAGGAAGTATAGGTCACAAAAAGCCCCACACCTACTTCAATTCCCACAGCTGTAAGGAGAATCTGAAGTTACTTCAATCCCTTTTGAAACCTAAGGAATGTGAGCACTCATAGGAGAAAAAAAAGACTTTCATAAAGTAGGAAACAATAACTAGGGAGGGGAAAATGCATAGGGGTTTTGTAAGGCCTATTTAGAGCATAAATTTGCCTCTCATGAGGGCAATCATAGCTGTAGCCATGTAGGTGTGTGCTTGTGTGTGCTCATGTGTGAAAAATCCGTGGTGAATTTTCACTCAGAAATACAACCTCCTCTTGATACATCCCTAGTCCTAAAATGCCTCACTTTTCAATTTCATCCCAATATGCACCAAGAACCTTTTGCAATTTCATCTCACTCTTCCCACAAGCAGTTCACATTACCATACCTTATAAATTAATTAGAAAATTACTCCCCATTAAACTTACTCCAGAAGATTGAAATTATGTCAGCATCAGTTTTCACTTCATTAATACTACTTCACTTTTTCATGCTTAAAGACAATATTTTCAAATGTCAGCATGCTGGGGTCTTTGAAAATTTGTTACATTTTCCACACATGGAAAATGTTCAACACTGGAGCAACTGATTATCTGTCAACAGAGAAGGCATCATTTTTTTTTAATAATCTGTCCATAGGTTTTTGAAACCAGTGTGCTTTAGAAAGTGATTCCCAGGGTCCTAGAGGATTAGCTGTTGAATTTCAATCAGTGACTTAGCTGATGAGCATAAAATGGCAAATAACCATGCTACACCCCATCATCTATGGACCTGTAAACCTGGATGTTGTTCTACACATTAGCTTAGCTACCCTGATTTCAGTAATTTTCAATCATAATTTCCCCTTCAGCTCTGCATTTTTATTATAACTTGACTCTCTCTGGGTATGATTTGAGAAATCTTCTGAAAAGACCAACCATGAAATCAGATGTTTGTCACAATAATGGCTACTTTAAAGCCATTCATTTGATCCAAAATTAGGTATAGACTCTACTCTACATCAATAAAATGCAGCTGCTAATATTATATAATAACAAAGAAATAAATTTCACAGTAATATATGTAAATATTTCATTGCTTATCTCACTTAACTCCCATAAACAATTTTCAGTTATTTCAATAAAATTCAAATGGAAATTTGAAAACAATCAAGCAATAAACCAAAACCTGCCAATATTGCTGTAATTTAATACTAATAATAATTTTATTTTTTTGTAGAACTTCTATTGAGGATTGACTCTTACAGGAATGATTGCATAAGGAAATTTTCATTTGCTAATATAAAGGGAATCTAAATCTGAAGGTACATAACATAGTGTCCTTGGGTGAATTTTTAGCAGGACCTAGAAGGAAATTAATTCTGCAACACTTATTTTTGTTAATGGGAGTTAGCCAAGTCTTCATGCACGAGTCATAATTAATATGTACCCTTATTGTTTTTCTGCATAATATCGTAAATTAATTTCCACAAACAAGTTCCCAGCAGTCATTTAATACAGTAGATCTGATTCTGAGTCCACAAAGGTCTCTTGATCGACTTCAGTGTAAGCCTGAAAGTGTGGCAGCATTAAAAGGAGCAGAGACCTGCTTGAACACCTTAAATTAAATACTCACCCTGGTGTAACTCAACCAGCTTAATCAAACCAACCCCAATTTACACCAGTATAAAGGAAACCAGAATCAAACCCTTACTTCTACAAACCAATTTCTTCCTGAACTCATCCACTGTGATATTTCCACATCAGTAACTTTCAGATGGGGTCTATAAACACTTCACCTTGCTCTACCAGAAACCACTCCAGCATGGAATTCAGTTCCGGTGGATAGTATTTATTCTGGTCAGATCCTTTCAATGTTTCTCTTAAGTTTGAGGCTGGTACACATTACTTCAGTTAAGAATATACTTTTGTATGAGAAGAATTGAGGAAAATTGTTTTCCTTTGTTCCTCTCTTTAACTTGCAAGAAAACAGCAACCCAAAACATTTTAGCATTGGTCTTGTCATTCACTGCTTTTGCATAAGGCTTCTTTATTGTGTTAGCATCTGTTCTCCAAGGAACTGCTGAGTTCAGCACAGTGAATACCTTTGTACAGATGTAAATTTTCAGCTAACTTGCATGCATCATATAACACACAAGTGGAAAAAAACCCACCACTGATTACACAAAGTGCAGAGGCCATAGCTGCTTCCAACAGTATGTGGGGGAACCTATTTAACCCCATTTTACTGCAGGCTTTTCCATTTCGAGACTTGCTCCTCTGAATGGTGGCAAAGATGATGAATCCTAGTGGATGGCCCTTCTCCCTGTGTTGCTTAGGTATATCTTGCTCTGCTCCTCAAGACCCCAGACCAGAGAATATAGGGCTTTATCACACCTGCCGATGGCTTCTCTGTGTTGAAGTGGTTTTGTGCCTAATGCCTCCCTGGTTAGCACACACAGGAATCACAGAACATAGATTGGTTTGGGGTGAAAGAGATCATCCAGTTCCAACCCCCTGCCATGGACAGGGACACTTTCCACTAGACCAGGCTGCTCAGAGGTCCATCCAACCTTTCCTTGAACACTTCCAAGGATGAGGCATTCACAACTTCTACGAGAAACCTGTTCCAGTGCCTCACCACCCTCACAGGAAAGATTTTTTCCTAAGATCTAATCTAAACCTACTGTTTTTAAGATTGAAGCCAATTCCTCCTTATCCTGTCACTACCTGCTCTTCTCAGTAGTTTTCTCCATCTCTCTTGTGGGCTCCCTTCAGGTCACAATTGGGTCACCCCTGCATCTTCTCTTCTCCAAGCTAAACAACCCAATTCTCTCAGCCTTTCCTCATACAGGAGGTGCTCCATCCCTCTGATCATCTTGGTGGCATTGTCTGGACTCCAACAGGTCCATGTCCTTCCTGTGCTGGGGACTCCAAATGCGTGGAAAAGTGCTGTCAGTACAAGTCCTAATTCTATCTGAACTAGTTCAAGCTCTTTAGGATCTGGTACCATGCGATAGTTCCCCACTCAACTAATTTTTTCTGTTTTGAGCTTAGTTTCAGTCAGAGCCAAATTAACAACTTGAGTTTTGCCCTTGCTTTTGCCTTACTGTCTTAAAAGTCTCCAGGCTGCAATGCCATCTGCCATGATCCTGGTCCTCCTAAGCTCCATCAGTGCAAGTTTCCTCTGTCATCACAGCTGATGATTGCACAGAGCAGTGGGTGCTGTCCGTATGCCAGTCCAATACTTCTACCAGAGATTTCTATTCCTCCTCATTGCTACTAAAAAGACATCCGTGGTTACTATCTTAGACTTACATATTTAAGTAATGAATCCCAGCATCCTGGGAGGCCTACTACTGAGCCAGAGGTGATGAATAATCTTAAAGTGCTTGAGAGGATTTTTTTTTTGTTCTCTTATTATCATTACACGAGAATGCTTTTTTGTTCTAATATTATCATTAACAATTTGTACTATAGAAAGTAAGTTTCTAAAGTGTTTGGATGATGTTAGTCTGGGGAAAAGCTTGAAATGAGCTCAGAGCTTATCAGCTTGTGATTCTGGTTAAAGAGTGGCTCTTGGAAGAAATGTAATTATGCATGCACAGTGCTGCAGTTTTGTTAATAAATCCTGCCTCACTTGAGGGTCACCATGGAACCACCTCCTTATCTCTGCATCCAGAGCCCTCGTAATTTTCAACCCAGATAAGCTATCCATGGATCATGGGAGCTGTCTGCATTTGTATACCAGGACAACCGCTATATCCAGCTGACAGATCTCTTACTTATTGTCTCTGATATGTCTGTATCATGCAATCCCTGTAAGATTTTGTCACCTAATATATTATTTATGATTTCTAAGAACAAGAAGGTCTGAGAAAGATATCAGAGCATAATCTGTAAGAATATAGAAGTGATAACTTTCTGTAATTGTTCTGGAAAATATAGATGGTACAATCACTAGCAGAGACAGGATAAGATTCAGTCATTGGTCTCTGGATTCCTGTGAGGATGAAAAATATTGATACCTGAAACTACACAAGAGTGTTTTGTAAAACATTAACCCTAAAGAAGTCTGCATTTCAGTCTTTTGGACAGTGAAAGTATAACTGCTTATCTCTGGAGCTGCTCTTGTAAGTAAAAATAGCTGTGTGCATAAATAGTTTTATTAAAAATTATTTTCACTTGAAATAGTATCAAAATTTTTGTCTTGCTGTCTTACACCTTATTGAATACATAACCACAGAATTCCCCAAATCCCATATGCTGTACTTTGTTAGTTTTGCATGGCCTGGTTTTTAGTAGTGGAGTTGGGCCACAGAGGTGGCTTCTGTGAGAAGCTGCTGGAAGCTTCCACCATGTCCAGCAGAGCCAGTCCCTGATGGCTCTGAAGATGGACATGCTGCTGGCTGAAACTGGGGCAGTTAGAGATGATGGTAACATCTCTGTGATAATATATTTCAGAAGAAAATCAAAACAAAGTGGGGCACAGTTTTTCTCTAGCCAGAGAAGAGGAGGAGGTGAGA
>VZRO01000258.1:0-66296 GCA_013397915.1 Daphoenositta chrysoptera | reverse complement strand
TGCCCGTGGGAGGGACTCACGTTGCAGCAGTTTTGGGAGGATTGCTGCTCGTGAGATTGGAACCACACTGCAGAATCTCACAGAGAACTGTCTCCCATGGGAAGGGACCCCATGGTGTAGCAGGGGAAGGACTCCTCTCCCTGAGCAGTGGAAGATGTCGGGGGATGAACTGACCAAAACCCCCACACCCTGTGGTGGGAAGCCCTCCTGTGCTGTTGGTGGGAAAGAGGGAGGGTTTGGGGGAAAAAAGGTGTTTTTAAGGGCTTATTTTTCTTATTATTATCCTCCTATGATTTTGTTAGTAATAAATTCACTTTGTACTTCTAAGCTGAGCCTGTTTTACCCTTGGAGTGTTTTTTCCTGGTCCTTATCTCAACTCATGAACCCTTCGTTAATTTTTCCTCTCCTCTGCCCAGCTGTGGCAGGGGAGGATGAGTGAGGATGATGATTTTCATGGGTGCCTGGTGTTTGGCCAGTGTCAAGCCATGACACACACAAACCCTGAAGAAGATTAATTTTAAAGAAACAGAAGACATATCTCTAAATAGACAAAGAAAATGACATATGGAAGAAAAAGTCCAAAACCTTGTAAAAGCCATGTAAAAAACTAAGATCTCAAAGTATTCAAAGATTCAATTAACTCACAGATTTTCAGAAGCTCATTCTCTGATAAAATTAAAATAGAGCATTTTTTATTATTTAGGTCCTTAAATATCTGTAAGATATTTATATACCAAATCAAAATAACAGGATATTAAAAAAAAAGTTATAAAGAAGAAAGTTATAAGTGAGAGCCAATTGTTATAAATTTGAAAGAAGTGATAAAAAAGCAGCAAGATTCCACTTCCAGTGTATCCTCTAAATATGAGTCAGAGTACAGGGTACCTGAATTTCAGCTACAGCAAGGCATTATGCATACATGGATGTAACAACAGGTACAAACACAAGACTTCAACCATTTTTAAAAGTTACAGAGTGCATGTCACATGTTAAATAAAACACCTTCAACTTTTTATTATAATTTGAAGACAAATACAAAATGATACTAACATTATCAAATGACAGATATGCCCAAATGAAACTCATACTTTTCATTTCTTCTATCAATAATCTGGATAACATCAATGTTATTTGGTTTAGTTGAATAACATAATAGCATCTATCATAACTACACTAAAAAGCAACCCTCATCCAGCCAACCTGTGTGCACAAACTTCCTTCCCCTACTTAATAAGACAAGAAAATCTGCAAATACACCCTTGCAAAAAAACTTGATTGCTCTCAAACTGAAGATACGGGGAAACATAATTCGTGTTATTCATTGATTCAGACATATTCCATAGGAATATCCTGTACCTTTTCTATACTATTATATTTTTTCATTGTTTGTTTATGCTGAGAGAATGGTAAAAATGTCTCAATTTCAGAGGTAGTTGGATGCTTTAGTTTTACTTGCTTTTTAATCTGTTTTCCATGACAGTATTTCTGAGGAAAAAAAAAACAGCCTCAAAATCTCACATGTCAAAGAAAAACCCTGAGGATGAAAGTCTCTGCTCTCAAAAGGAGTCCCATGAAAAAGGAAAGTGGATTTTTGCTGGTGCAAGAAAATGTCTTAAGGCCTTACTATGAACCCTGAATGCACATCTATAGCTACACAAATACTTTTAAGGATTAAGCTGTAACTTCAAACTTGCCTAATCAACAGTAATTCAAGCAGAAATATAATAGAAAAATCATTAAAAACAGTAATTTTGCTGACACAGATTTCTATTAAAAGCATCTTAAATTGGAATGGCTGCACACAGAAAATGCTTTTTCCCTCAAAACAACTGTAAGTGATTAGTCTATAAAAAGATTAATTTCTCCTAGAATAGAAAATCAAACCAGGAACAGCTTTGTTCAGGCATCTGCTACCAATGGAAAACATATTTTCAGCACTGGCCAAATGCTGAAATAATGTTTTTATTCTGGAAGTATTTTGCTATTTTACGTTCCCCTCATTTTAGTTTTGTAGATTTCATGCTGCAGCCACAACAGTGTTATTAAAACCACTAACTTTTTTGTGTTACTTAATAAGGAAACCTATGGTTTCAAATTAAACACCACCACCAGAATTAGCATTTGCATAGTCATTGCAGAGGAGTGATTAGACTAATCAAAACTTCTTGATTAAAGAATGTTTCCCAAGTGTCTGTCCCTGATAATTACTATGCAACCATTACAGTCTAGGAGATAAAACTGAAGGCCTTCATGCACATGCTTTAATGCTTTATTTACATATAAATTATCTTTTTTAAAATTTAGTTTATTTTAGATATATTTATATATAGCTGATGGAATCACAGCTTTAAGAGCTGGTATTGTTTTTTTTAAATAGCAAATCTTGCAGAATTTACAGTGGAATCACAAATGTCAACAAGAGCACAAAAATCTTTAGATCGTTTTTCTTAAGACAAAAGCAGAAGAGAAAATTATTCTACATCTTTGGGAGGAGACTCTGCATTTCAGCGCCCACTGTAAAGATTTTGAACATACTTTACAGTTGATAAAATACATTAAGAGCCTTTAGAATCATCCTTCTTTTCCTTTGAAAATGCGAAACATGGATAAGAAAAAAATGAAGGTGAGCTACCTCATAACTATGTGTTGAAAGCACTGGGAAATGATCTGAAGCGAAAATGGTCTTCATATGCTTCAGCTACATTTTTGAAGCAGAATAATACCCACTGCAGGGCAGGTGTGCTGACTTATGACAGGTGTACCGAGCACAGAAATACCAGATTGGGTTTCTCCAAGCATAAGGCAACAGATTTCTTTTGGGTCAGATTTTATGGCTTTCAACATGGTTTAAATGTAAAGTAGACACTGTGCTACTCAGCCATGAACAGGACGCAAGAACATCCGCAAATGGCAAGGTCAGAGACAAAATATTGAGCAACTTTCCAATTTTACTGGCAAAAGCTGTGCTCAGATATTGAGAGCTGCATGCCTTTACTTAGAAAATGAAACACCCTTGTCCTCAACTTACCCAAGGTCAGACCACAGACTCAAAGCTAAGGGCAACTTCCAAGGTCAAGTGAGGTTTTAATCACTGTGATCTCTTATTTCATCAGAGGAAGGTTTAGGAGCATCCTTAACACAGAATGTAATTGCTGAATATTTAATTTAAACTACAATATAAGATAGCAAGAGTCTCTTTTTACAGTCTATAGAAAATATAGGCACTACAATCTCTTTTTATTTTTCTCCACTCCCAGAGTTTGAATTATTCATGTAAGTAGTAATTGGAAGGATGATTAAATTAAACCACCCGGAAGAAGCTGTATATAAATTTCACTGTGTTTTTACAGTCATATTTAATATCAAAGCAAAATATACATAAATCATAAACCAAGCTCATGTCTATGAAGGAAAACAAACAAATAAGTGAATGAATGAAAATTTCAATTCTTAATTCATCCTTACGTAAAAGTCTGCTTAGCAAGCAACATCTACTTGGTCTTGTTATTTCTTTAAACAGGTTAAAATGTCTAAAAATATCTTTTGAGGATGCGGCAAAGAATAGGTCTCCTTACTTTCATTTCTTTTCAAATTTTTTTAGTCTCAATACTTACTTTCATGTTTAAAATATTCATGCTTGTGGTCTACTGATAGTGAAAAATTAAATTCTATTAGCATGAAATTTAATTTCATGCATTACTTAGGAAATGTTAAAAACAATATGTAATATCTTATTTCTTCAAAAGAATAGCATCTTGTTACCACAGAAGTTACAGAACATTATCGTGACTTAAAAATTTATTATAAAAGTATCAAATTTATCATGTATGCCAGAATTATTTAGGTCTTTCACTTTTACAGTGCCTGGAACAGGGGAACCCTCATCCATGTAGTAAATAAATAAAACCAAGTAAGTAAATAAATCCAAGAAAGGACAGAATCCAGGATCTCTTAAATCCTGTATTACAGATGGTGCCTCTTTGGTACCGCAGAGCTACTCAAGACAAAAACAGAGCTATATTTAGTTCTTCCTCCTGCATCTCCCCCAGTCTAAAAACCACAGCTGCTTCATTAGCCATCAATTGCAGACAATAAATAAAGAGAATGTCAGGACATTTTAATTGTCAACGTGCAAATCTCCTTATATTACAGTTCTTTCCTACAAATAAATCACCTCACCTACTCTATGACTATCCTAACCCCAAACCTGTGATTAACCCACCATCAATCATACAGTTTGCACTTTAAAACAATTTAATCTGAATTTCTGTCACCTTTTTTATTTTGTTGTTTTTCTGTAGCTTTAGTTGAAAACTTAGCTCCAAAATTCTTGAATATAAGGCTACCATCATTTTCAACAGGGTCACAACTTGAGAAACTGAACCTATCTTTACTGCATAATTATAAAGCTTGGACTAGGAAACCTAGTCCCTGTCCTCATGAAATGCTGAAAAATAATACTATCAAATCCCATCAGAGATGAATACTAAGTGAAGTTGAAAGAAGCAATGTCAAAATTTGCACACAAGGAATGGTCTGCAATTCACAAGAGTTCTCACACAACTCAGAGCAAAAATGACACAAAAACCCCAAACCTTAAAATAAACAGAACACAGTTAACACCTAGAATAAAAGACTGCAGAATAGCAATAGACAAGAAATTTCACTGAAGGAATACAGTCAACTCTGACCAATTACATTCACAAGCCTGAGATTAAATCAGTACTCTAAGTATTCAGGGTAGTGATATACTGTGTGTATGGCAGTAGGTGTTTTTTGGTTCTGTTGTTTGTTTTTTTTTTTAATTAAATGTGGATTTAGACAACAATATTTATACAGGAGGAAATGCATTTTTTGATGTACCTGAAAACACAATCTTCTACTGATGCAACATTTCTGTAATCCTAGCTATTTAAGTAATCCATTGTGTTCTTTCCATGCACCTCTAGTGTAATTGAACAATCATTTTCTCCCCCAAGCAATTATTAATTTCGCTACAAGTTCTTCAGTGGTGAAGTATTTTAGAATCAGATATTCTGTAGTCAAGATTTGCAGACAGAATCCTATACATCAAGATGAAAGTACAAGACATGCCCACAACGAATAATGTGAACACATACCAGAATGATTTAACTATAACCACTGACACCAGCTGTAGTTCCATGATTCATCTCTTTCTGTCCTCTCAATGTACTTTTATGGTATTACATGAAAGATATGTTCCACTTCCCATTAAAATAAACAAACAAAAAGATTTAACAGTTATTTAAACTGGTCTGATAAACTAACTAGTGTCTGGTGTAATGTAAGGCACCTTCAATGATCTATACACATGTGCTTGCATATAAATATCTTCATCATTGAAGTATTAAAGCTGCCCCTGTAGGGAACAGAAATGTCAGGTTAGTATTCATTTGCAGTATGTTCTTCTGAAACCTGACCTCTGCAGCATTTTATTAGCAATATTGCAGTACTGACAGCCTAAAGAGTTGCCTGTTCTAATTTGAAAATAATCTATTCAGAAAGGCAAATTAATGCACAGTGCAACTTTGGTGTGAGGATGGAAATGAAGGGAGATGTGCAGGCAGGATAAGCACTCTTTATTGTTAACTATCAAGAGATATTTGCTATGAGTGCGTTCAGTTTAGAAAAGGAGGAAAGACAAAAGCCTAGATGTGCAGGAATTATTTGCTGAGTGTTCTTTAAGTATAGGCCAGATGATTCAAACATGTGATACAGCCTTAGAGTGGGATCTGGGCATCTGCAGATACCTTCCACTAGATCAGGTTGGTCAAAGCTGCATTCAGCCTGGCCTGGAATACTTCCAGGGATGGTGCATCCATAGCTTCTCTGGGAAACCTCTTCCAGTGTCTCTCCACCATCACAGTAAAGAATTTCTTCCTAGTATCTAACCTGAACCTATCCTTTTTCCATTTAAAGACATTCCCCCTTGGCCTGTCATGACATGTCCTTGTAAATAGTCCCTCTCCAGCTTTCTTTTGGGCTCTTTTATGCACTGGAAAGCTTCTAGAAGGTCTCCTTGAAGCCTTTGCTTCTCCAGCCTGAGCAACCCCAATTCTCTCAGCCTCTCTCATAGGAAAGGTGCTCCAGCCCTCTGATCATCTTCACGTCCCTGCTCTGGACTCCTTCCAACAGGTCCTCATGATTCTTATGATGGGGATCCTAATGCTGGATGCAGAACCATGGTGGGGTCTCGTGAGGTCAGAGTGGCAGAATCACCTCCTGCTGGTCATTTCATGCAAAGTAAGATCCCGTATTATTCTTATGGAACACCAAGCACATTTTTCTAAAACAATATTCAATGAATTCCAACATTTTCCATACAAAATCCTACAGCTGGTTATGATGCAGTCTTTCTGTCTGATCCACTGTTTGTCCACCTGTCTTGCAGATTCCCTCACACAATCCAAGATGTATAATCTATTCTGTGTGTCAGTAACTACTAATGGCTTCCTGAAAAGGTCTTGGTGGAAGTTCAGTGAAAGGTATAATTTAGCAAGCAGATTTAGCAAGCAGCAGATAAAACAATTAGACCAAAAATCTTTTGTGAAAGAAGTGGCTGGCAGTACACCCGCAGTGAAGGCTGACTTTGTAATTTAGCAAACAGATTTTATAAGTGGCAGATACAACAATTAGTGGAAAAATCTTTTGTGAGTGAAATAGCTCATCAAATATGCACAGAGAAGGTAAATTTGCATGAAAATGATGTGTACATTTCCATTGAAAAGCAATCTATTTTTTCCTGCCTTTTTTCCCCCTCTTTTTATTGCTAGGGTTTGTGGTAGCAGAGCCATGGAAAACAGCATTTAGTAAAGGAATAAATTCCAAACAGGAACTGTGGATAAATTTGAAGCACCACCCTAAAAAACTCTTGCATTAGAACTCAACCATTTTGCACCTCAGCTATCCTAACTCTGTTTTGTTTGGTTGGGGTTTATTTTAATCAAGCTTTCTTGTTTTATGATTGCTATGCTTTATTGCTTTATTTTAACAACTTGTCTGCAGCCAAATGTTGACTGAAACGTTATGCTGTAAAATTATTTGAAAGGACCTGACAGGCTGCAATTTCTGTAACTCTGCGGAGGAAGGGGAAGTCTGACACCAGATTTATTAAGCAGCCCTTGATATCAGGTAACTATTTGCTTACACTCCATTGCAAGTGCACACAGAGCTATAAAATGCTAGCAAAACCCCATGTTTATTTCTTAGGATCTTGGTTAAGATCAAGATACCATTTTAAAAGGGTATTTGCCCATTCAAGTACAACAAAAGCCACAGGAGATGGCAACTCAAATCTGAGAGCATTTCCCCTCGGCCATTCCGTCCAATCCCTGTCAAGTCTCCGGGGTAGAAGAATAAATTTGGGTTTTGCCGAGAAGATAACAGGACACCAGCTCGGTATTTATCTTGCTGGTGTGCTATAGAGGTCACAGTGCTGGTTGGCACAGGGGCTGTCTGCTCAGCAGGGCCCAAACTTACAACAGCACATCAACTATTTTAAAATAGTCCGAGCTATTTAGATAAATGGGTCATTCATGTCATACATTTCCTCAGGTTTGATGATAATATGGATCTGAGCAAAGACTTCGCAAACGGCCTCCTACCTGTGCAGTTCTGACAGAGAAATGGGGTGTTTACAGACACAAGAGATCTAAACTCACTTTTCAGGTTTTGCTGAAGGGGTTGTTCCCATGAATGGCCAGTTGGTGATACCCCAGATTTTGATCTGGTGGACTTGAATCCATTATATTCTTCTGTCTAGGCTGTATGAAATGGAACTGCAAACCATATTAAAGATGTTAGCAATTTTTTTTCCACCCAAGAGGAATCAAATTGTGTATTGACTTCAAAGTTCAGTTAAATGAATGCTTGGCCTTTCCCTTGGTCTTGTCAAATCTTTTTTCTTTTTTCTTTTTTTTTTTTTTAATATGGAGGTGTATTTTAATACACTCTAAGACCAGCACTTTGTTCTTACATATGTCCCTGTTTTAGCACTTTTCTTTACTTAAGAGCTTAACAAAAAAACGTTATAACTTTTTTTTCAAGGTATTTTAAACCTCTCCAAGAGAGTGAATCATGCATTTCCAAACTCAATAATTTATTTATTAAATGATATTACCAAGTTTTCAAAACACAGAAACAGATTATAAATAAATCTATTCAGAGCAAATTTATACACTTTGGAGAGATAAACCAGTTATGTTACAGATCTGACTTTTTTCTTTGAAGAAAAATTACATTCCTCTCCAAAAAATTTTAAATATTTATTAAAATTAAAATAAATATTTTACTGAGGCACATACTACAAAGATAGGAATGGGAAAGTTTAGTGTTTCAGTTTAGATAAAATTATCTTTTACTACAATACAATTGTACTTTTTTCTTAGAATCTTTAAATTTATTCCAGTAATTTTTTTTTCTTATTACTGCAATTGCCGGTGTTTAAGACCCTTTAAGATAGTCTCCCAAACACTTATAAAAGCTTTTAGAGGTATACTTGTGTCAGAGACTGAAATGCTATAATTTATGGCTTAAACATCTTCATGAAGGACTTCTGCCTGTTATAGCAAAACTGTATAAAAGCTGCAGAGAAGACTACCANTTCTTTTTCTTTTTCTTTTTCTTTTTCTTTTTCTTTTTCTTTTTCTTTTTCTTTTTCTTTTTCTTTTTCTTTTTCTTTTTCTTTTTCTTTTTCTTTTTCTTTTTCTTTTTCTTTTTCTTTTTCTTTTTCTTTTTCTTTTTCTTTTTCTTTTTCTTTTTCTTTTTCTTTTTCTTTTTCTTTTTCTTTTTCTTTTTCTTTTTCTTTTTCTTTTTCTTTTTCTTTTTCTTTTTCTTTTTCTTTTTCTTTTTCTTTTTCTTTTTCTTTTTCTTTTTCTTTTTCTTTTTCTTTTTCTTTTTCTTTTTCTTTTTCTTTTTCTTTTTCTTTTTCTTTTTCTTTTTCTTTTTCTTTTTCTTTTTCTTTTTCTTTTTCTTTTTCTTTTTCTTTTTCTTTTTCTTTTTCTTTTTCTTTTTCTTTTTCTTTTTCTTTTTCTTTTTCTTTTTCTTTTTCTTTTTCTTTTTCTTTTTCCTTTTCTTTTTTTTTCCTTTTCCGTTTTCTTTTTCTTTTCCTCTTTTTCTTTTCCTCTTTTTTCTTTTTTTTCCTTTTCCTTTTTCTTTTCCTTTTTCTTTCTCTCTTTCTTTCTTTCATCCTTTCTTTCTCTTTGTCTCTTTTACTACTTAATAAAATACATCACTTGTTATTGGTACCAACATCTAACCTCATTTGGTTTCAATCAAGTTTTGGGGTATATTTTGAACCTTTCTGGGTTCTATCCATTTTATTCACAGAGACTTAGTTTTCTTTGCTCTTCTGTGTTTAAACCAGTTCGTAACAACTAGAAACATTATGCTCCTGCTAAATCTTTTACTTTTGGTAACACCTGTTTTATTACTCATGGAAAATACTTTTGCAGACTGTAAGAGCATAATAAATTAGCAGTATGTCCCTTACACTACAGCAGCCTGCAAATGAAGATCTATTAAAAAATATCAGAAGTGGCATCACTATCTCCCCTCTTGCCACAATGATTCACAGTTCTTTTTGTTTGAGTAACTGCTAGCTTAGCCTGCAGCAAATACTGCTAAAGGCAATTCACTCTGAAAAGTACAAGAGATATGTCCACCTCACCAGTCAAATATTTGTACACAGTGTGTACTTTTCCTCTCAAAACAGTTTCAATTATTTCCCCTCAAGAAATAATTTTCTTGAAGTGTTTTCTTCATCACTTTGGTTCAATAAAATTTTTATCCCATCAACTGGTTAAACAAAAGGTCTTCTAATATGTGATGTTTCAAAATGTCGCTGAAGGGGAGGCTTCTGTAAAGCTTAGTAGTAGGTCAGAGCTTCTCACAGGATTGCAGCAATACACCCCTTGCATTCAGAAACTGATATTCTGCTTTTGTTTAAAAACACTCTCATGATTCCAGACAGCTATCTCCTAAACAGATCAATCCTCCACAAAACCACTTCTTTGTGCCACACAAAGGCAGGAATCAGGAATTCTGATTTGTGGAAAACCCAGGGTGACTTTCCTTTCTAGACACAGTATTTATTTCCATTTTCAACCTTAGCTCCTCACTGCTGGAAGAGTGGTCATACCCTTAACAGCACTGCTTCCGTCTTCCAGGAAAGACACACAACTACAATGCATCCATATAAAAGTTGATGAAAGGAGGTAGCTACCAACATGGTGATGGACTGTTTCTTTAACTATACGGTCTAATTTATTCAGAAGTAGCTGATTCCACACCTTTCACAGTTTTTTGGCAACAGAAATAAGAAATTTCACCTGGAAATACTACTAAGGATATTCTCAAGAGGCACTATCAACACAGAGATTTTAGCAAAATATAAAGCATGTGCAGATTTGGCAATTTAAGGAGGACTGCTGGGGTTTCTCAGTTTTCATGTATGCAGAAAAACTTCAGCTGATAAAGCAAAGTCGGCATTTTTTGTTTGCTTTTGTTTAAAAGTCTGTTAGTGAGCTAATGCAACAGCACTCTTGATCGATAAGTAGGAATAATAAGCACCTGCCGTGTTTTAAGCTTCAGTTTAAATTGTGTCCTGTTAAAAGGAACACCATTTTCATTTTGGTGATGATGAAGTCATCTGACTGGGGCATTAGCAAGAGACGATTTCTTCCAGAGTATTGAGCAAAGCTCTACCAAACTCAGGATCTCTGAAGTCACATCTGACAAATCCTGTGGAAGTAGATGCAGTTCAGTCTTGTTTTGGAGGGTAGTTCATACCCTTTTACTCAAGGAAGTACCTTTACCACCATCTACATACACAGTCAAATACGTACTACAGAGACAAAAAAAGAGACAAAAAAATCAGATCTCCATCTCATTGCTTCATTCAGCAGACTGTGAATGGAAATTTTCCCATTAGTGTGGTCTGGTTGCATAGCCCTGGCTGCTTTTGGAGGATAATTCTTTTTTAAGTGATCTCCAACTACTACACCTCCATAACCACATGGTTCTACTCTTGGTTTGTGTAAGCTTTCCTCTCTATTCAGGAGTGGAGAGACTTCTCCTTGTAGCCTCTGTTTGAATTTCCTGCCCAGGAGTACCTCTGAACCAAAATGTTGTGGGTTTCTACTCATCAATTACATATCCTGGTTTATTCATTCATTGATGGTTTTCTTCCTACAGAACTTAAATTTAAAATGTTGTTATATTTTTGAGTGTTTTGGAAAATTGGCAGCTGGACAGAGCAAAAAGCATTCACAATAAGAGAAAAAAAGGCTGCCAGGAACCTGGTTGCCCTCTGTTCACACTCAGCACAGTCCCTGCCAGCTGCCCAGGAGCTGCTCCATCCCCAGAGCCAGAGGAGACAAAAGGAAGCCAAAGTGACAGCAGCTCCAGCTGGAAAGAGAGGGTGGAGAATTGACAGTATGCCAAGATATTTTGTGTCATCTCTGAATGCCTAAGAGTATCTGAACACTTAAGTGCTTGAAGATTCATTTGAGAGAGTAAGATATGTACAACGAAGATGCAATAAGCACATTTTGCTCTCTGTGAAACCCACCAGTGAGACCTACACCCACTGATGCTTTCAGCTCTTTTGAATCATCTGGTGTCTGAGGCCATGCTCTGTTTAGCCATTAATACTGCAGTTTAGGTATTTTAAGAGAAAAACAAAATTAGTTTGTCCTAAAATCTTGCATCAGTTTAACCTTTATTAAACCAAATAAATACCAATTTTCTATACTTTACATAATTTTATATAAGTTTACTATATAATATATATATTATAAAAATATATGCAGAAATTAGGGCAACAAATTGTAATTTGTAAATTGTAAATACAGTGTATATTTCTGTTATTTTGAATACAATTTCATATAGTCTTCAATCCAAAACTCTTGGAGTTCGAAGAGAAGTGTTCCTGGTAATTAAAATGTAATTCATCATTCATTTTACTATGTTATTGACTCTTGATCACATAATAATTTAGTTAATTCAAGCATCTTTTATGACTTTTTATATCTTGTACAAGATTTACTCAGAAATCACAACAATATTTCATAATTATTGTTTTTGCAATGTTATGGGCTGGATATGAAGCTAAATGTGGCACCATGGATTTACTTTTATAAAAGCCTGTTGTAAGTCCACACTGTTAGACGTCAAATAACTTGGGCTGTAGTGAAATTCTTTCTCTTAAAGTGTCTTTATCAGAAAGGGCTTAGAAGGTAAGTGCTTAGAGGTGCAACTTTCTCATAACACAGAATCATGGCATAATTTAGGTTGGAAAAGCTCTCTGAGATCATAAAGTCCAAACTTACCAACCAGAGCATGGCACTGAGCACCATGTCCAGTCATTTCTTGAACTGCTCCAGGGATGGTGACTCCACTTCCTCCTGGGTATTGCATTCTAACCATTTTTCGTGTCCATTCCAGTATATTCACAGCCGTTTTTATATGGACAAAATACAGACATAAATGCCCATGCTCCAACTTTAAATTGGTGACTTCGAAATGGAACTTCCGTAATGGCCCCTCTTATTTCTTTAATTTAAAAACATCAGCTATTAACAAATAATATGCTTATTATGGTTTTCAGCACCTTGGACTCTCTCCCAGTAAGTAGGAATATATTCAGTGGTAATAATCCTTGACAAGTTTGACTTGTGTTAATGTACTCCAGGAAGAACACGGGTGATCTGTCCCCTGGGGTTGGTCACTGACAAAATGCAGCAGCATTTACTTTGCAGATTACTTATCCGTAACTGTGCATGTTTCCAAGTTATTTTGGAAATGGAAGGGCCTTATCCAGCCAAGCATTGTTAACTAAAATTTAGTAAAATTATCACATCTCTAAAGAACAGTGTAAAAGGCTATAAGAAAAATGCATACTTTTGTGCTCACGAATCAAAAAGAAATTACATTTTCTGCAATCACCAGCTCATGTATAAAATGCTTTGAAATTGAATCGCATTATCACTTCAGACAGTACAGGAAGTATCATAAAATAATAGCTATGTCATGAATTGCTTTTTTTCCTAAGGACTTTCTAAAGTAAATACAAAGGTTTGATAGCATAGTGCTTCAAATGGACTGCATCAGAAAGGAGCTGTGCCTGGGAAAACACTTGGTCAGATATATTGCATCTTCAAAATGGCTTCAGTGAAATTAGTAGCAGAGAAACATAAATGCTGTTTCTTGTGTTTAGCAGAGAAACAGTGAGATTTTTGTCTGTTCTCAATGGGAAAATTTTCAGAATCTAATTAAATTAATAAATAAAATGAATTTGGAAAATTGAATAACTTCCTGTTGATGATTTTTAAATGTTTATTTTGATATAATCTCTTTCTCTCTCTTTTTCTCTTCCCGCCCCCCTGTAAATTCCCCATTTAATCAACATGTGGGCATTCAAAAATATTTTGAAATACAAGTAACCACATCTACTTATGTGTTTGAAATTACTTATTTCTGAAGTGGACCGGATGGAGAACATTTGAGTAATTTTCTGTCAGGAGTGTGTCTGCAAAATTTAACTTTGTTGCAGTTTCTAGCATATGTAAACTTTAACAAAGACAGGCTTTCAATGCTTCAAACAACAGTTCTGGTGTATTTTTCAACCATGTATGTGGATATAATTCATGCATGCTCATGACTTGATCTAAAACTTAGAACCTTAACAGAGAACTGCAATATTATGCTTTTAACTGAGATGGAAATGAAAGTATAGGTAATAGCAAATTACAACTTATTTTGCTCACTTCAATCATCTGGGCTCTTTTCCAGCAAGTAACAGTATATTTAGCTGTAAATGTACAAAAAGATGATATTTTAAAATGTGCAATTCAGCAGCAGAAAAACTTGTATAAAGTTCATCGAAGATAAATTAAATATAAACCCAGAAGGGCTATGAGATTTCCCCCCCCGCCCTGCTTCTATTGTGTTTGAGACAGCTTTTTATTTAGGCCAGAAAATAAAAGGGGAAAAAGAATCCTTTCTCTTTTTCCCTCTTTCTGCATGAACAGCACTATCTGTACAGTCTGAAAAGATTGCTGCAACTGGAGTGAGATCTGTAGGAGACTCCTTCTGAAACAGTGGTGCCTGATTCAGTTATCACAAAAAGAAATAAAAAAAATTTAAAAAGAGTAAAAATGTCATGATCATCACCAGTGCTAAAATTTGTATATGGTTAACTGCTGAAATCTGAAATAACAGCAGCAGTGGCTGAAATTACCTATCCAAAAATGGTAATTAATATCTAAAGAAAGCTTTGATACTTTTTTTCTTTTCTCTACCTCAAACAAGGCCAAATTTAATTTTGATATGCTAGAAGATCCATGTGTTTATGACTGGAAAACACATCAAGACTTCATTTTGTGATAACAGAGGTTTTACTGCAGAGCAGATAAATAATATTTAAGAAAGCAATTCAAAACACAGTGAGAAATTACCAGAAGCTTTCAACAAACAAGTAATGGAACAAAGTAATTTCAAGAAGACTGAACAGAAACTAAAGAGAGGAACAAAAACCAAACCAACAACAACAACAACAAACCCCAAAAAACAACAATGACAAAAAGGACAAAAATATTAAATAAAACAATGATTAAATCACTGGAAAGAAAATATTTGGACAGACGTAAATTTTGGGAGGAGGGCATTTCAATTGCTACCAGAGGTGACAACTAGAGATATAAAAATGTGAGAGCATATGGTAAAGGTGGACTCCGTTGTGCCCAGCTTGATACCTATGTTTAGGAAACCAAAGCTAAATTGTCCAAGTTTTCAAAGTTGTGTAATGGCCAATGAAGACAGATTTAGGAAAGCATATTAAGAAAACACAAAGTTGATCTAAAGACTTGTAAATAATTTTTCAACCAACTAGAGAGGGATCTAAAATTGTTCAATTTAGCACAAAATATAGGCACAAGCTGTCTCCCAAAGTTTAGTGGATTTGAGCCTGATCCAGGTTGAATCTCAGACTAGAATTAGGAACTGTAAAATAGGTGACCCAAGAACTTCTGGAAATGATGAACAGATATTACAAGCATAGGAGAAATTGCAAGTAGCAAAACCATCAACATCAGACCCTGGCCAGGCCAGATTTTAAGATAAGCATGGATTTAAAGAAAGGACCAGCACCACCAAGGTCCAACAGATAAATAATGATTAGGCTGCATAAAAAAACAACAAAAAAAACACACTGAGGTATGCCAAAACAGTCAGTAAAACACATCACTTTAAAGGATGCAAAAGGAGATGGTTGCAGGGAGAAAGAGAGGAGAAAACAGATGCCAAATTATCAGCAGGAGTCTTAACATCAAGTTATCTGCTGGTCCCAGTAACCACAGAAATAGAGGGTTATGATCAGTACCAGAAAACAAAATGGATGAAAAATATTTGCCATCAGAAGACAACCAGTTCTCAGCAAATAGTTATAGGCCAAAGTAGCGTAGCCATTTATGCAACAAGTAATAGCAACATATAACAGTCCCAAAAACACTTTAATTAGTTCATTTTGGAGAGACGTATTCTGTGGGAAAGTAGAGATAAAATAATTCTGGGTTAACATTCTATGTGCTGTGAACCTCAGTGGAAAATTAAGCAAAAGATTTTGCATTGAACTGTGGCTTGAACAAAGGGAAACCAAATAGTTGCCACACTTACTTTGCTTTTGAACTGCATATTAGACATATCTGCAGTCTCACATAATTTGATAGTGAAAGAGAAAAACCTAGAGAAAAAGAAAAAATCCCAATGATGAAGTGGCTAAAGTGACTTCGTCTGTTCAGCCTGGAGAAGACAAGATTGAGGCTAAACCTCATCACTGCCTGCAGCTTCTTCAAGAGGGGAAGAGGAGGGGCAGGCACTGATCTCTGCTCTTTGGTGACCACTGACAGGACTAGTGGGAATGGCCTGAAGTTGTTTCAGGGAAGGTTTAGGTTGGATATTAGGAAAAGATTCTTCATCCAGAGGGTGACTGTGCACTGGAACAGGCTCCCCAGGGAAGTGATCACTGCACCAAACCTGACAGAGTCCAAGAAGAGCTTGGAAAACACTCTCAGACAAATGATGGGATTCTTGGGGTATTCTGTGCAGGGCCAGGAGTTGGACTCAATGATCCTTGTGGGCTCCTTCCAACTCAGGATATTCTATGCTTCTATAAATTTAAACAATGGATGTTTTTTGTAGATGGAATTTAAAACTGTGTGTTCTTTGGAGGGCGGGCAATGACATGATCTTCATGCAAGAGAATGTTTCAGGGAGACAGAAAAACATGGTGAGATGCAGAACTGCCCAGAACTGAAAGCAGGACTATGGTAAGGACTGCAACAAACAGCTGGCAGAGAGACAGACAATATAACACTAAAATGACAGGGGCTCCTCCCCACCAGGGGCTCATCAGTACTGGATTGTGGCATCCCAAACTGAAACCTCATCAGCTTGGGCTGAGAGCTCCCTACATGAAAAAGTTACAATGCTCTAACACTTGCTATGTCAACAGAGGTAGGAGCTGGAAAACCAAACCACCACCATTATTTCCTCTCTTGTGCCACTAGAAAGTAACTAGTCATAAGCTTCAAAGGCACTGCAGGCTATTTGGGTTTGTATACATGAAGTTCTCATTAGCACATGGTCCTGGCCCCCAACTAGAGCTTTCGTGTACCACAGTATGACATATATTGTATTTCAATATGAGTTCTGTGTTAAATACCAACATAAAATTCGTATAACTGGGAGAGTCAGCACATACAGGGTCTTGCCAATAAGTTGTGCACAGTCTGTCACCAACATGTTGGCTGACAAAGAGCTTTATTACAAAAACTTAGTCTGAAAGACATTAGAACATTCCCCAGGGAGGCCAAAATGAATTGGCAAGCCTGGAGTTCAATGTTACTGAGAACTGCTTTTTACTCTGCAAGTTATTTATCCAAGAAGGAGTATTAAAAAAAAAAAAAAAGAAAAAAAAAGAAAAAAAAGATGCATAATCGTCAATGTGTTTCAATCAATTTAAGTGTGAAAAATTGACTTTTGATATTTGAAGATGCAACTGGCAAGTTTCGAACGTGTGCAGTAGAGGGAGGTTAAGTCTCACTGAATAATTCACTGTCTATAAACTAGAACAACTGAAAGTGACAAGAGGGGTTTGCATTATTGCAACCATTATATTTTTCCCTACATATGGTGAACTGACAGACCACTTACCTTTCATTTTTATTATCTGATAACAGCCCAGTCACAACAATACAAGAAACTGTAACATGGAAGCTGGATTCCCATAGAAGAGACCTAGCAACTATTTTTTGAGAGGAGCTGTTCTCAAAAAAAAAATTTAAAAAAAAAAAAAAAATTAAATTATAATCCATAATGACCAAGTGCCTGAATGGAAAAATGCTGGCCCATGAAGCTCCTGCCACCAGGCACCACAACCTCAGGCCACTGGTGCTGACACCACGGAGCCCTTCCAAGGAGCATAATCCAGATTTCTGCTCTGTGGGGCACCAGAGCACACACACCTGTGGAGTCTTTGCCATCTTTGCAGCAGGAGGAAGCAGAATGATCTTCCTGGGGACAGCCCTCTGCCTTGGCTAAACAAGCTGCTACAATACGAAGACAATAATAAGAATGTTAACAACGCAGCATCTGGCAACAGAAAAACATTTCCTCTAGTTCTAGAAGCACACAGTCAAGTCTATACTGTTTTGAATTCATTACCCAAGCTTATTATTTCATCATTACCTGAAATTATCCCATTATTATATTGCATTACACATTTACAGAGCAAATAAACAGGGAATAAGTCATTATGAACGCCAGTCATGTTAAGGCATTTTATCAAATGTTAAATGCCTAAATATCTCTGAATACCTACCTATATAAATCACTGATTGTCACATATTCAGAATTTAATGATTTAGACCTTCGTCACTTTTGAAATAAGAAACTAGTTTTTCTTGGATGCATGAAAATATTACCATATTACCTCATTTATTTTTAGTCTCCTCACATGCAGTATAAAACAAAAAGAAATCGCTACACAAAACTGAAGATTCTTTTAAATATATTCATTTATATGCATTGTGCGGGTTTAATGGAATTCATGAACTTGGAGGTACATATAGCTGACAGAAATCTATTCCTTCTTTTTTAAAATTCTTACCTCTACAGAACCATGAAAAATGTATTTGAAACAAACAAATTACTGGTTTCAAGCTTAGCATTCACTGTGGCCTGCAGATGAACAAAAGATATATGAACATTCAGAGACAGCAGATAGAATTCTTCTGTTTATACATGCAAACGCTAAATGTGAACAACTCTCAACTCAGTAATTTTTTTGTTTTTATTTCAGGCAGCACAGCAGCTGTGACATCATTTCCTTCAATTTAATTGAATGTGCAGTTTGGAATATGTTAAAATAGGCAAAATACATATTTAAAATATCTTGTGTATGAGACTACTGAAAATCCATCAGACTTTAAAATAAGAAGAGGATCATGTACTGTGTAAACAGATGACATAACTGGTCATAGCCCTCCCTCTTCTCTGCATGCCAATCCCAAACTTCATTCAGCAGAAAGCATGCCTCTATGTTAAACAGTATCACAGCTGGGATTATTTGCTGCACTATGTCACCTGCAATTTTTTACTGCGAAAAATGAGCCATCAAATTGTAGCTGTTCAAAATTTGTCAATTTCTGCTCCTAAAAGTTTTCTTTAGAGAGAAGTTCATTTATTTTTAAAAAATTCATAATGAAACCAAAAGCCCACACATTTTTAATTACCAATATGCATTCTTTCAGTAAAAAATACTTTTGAAACATTTATAATGAAGTTTTGAATATTTTATTATGAACCTTTTAAAAAAAATATTGCAGTTTGCTTCTTTTTCAGAGGTGAAACATGAAAGATAATGTTTGACTTTGATTTGCATTACATACTATATTTAAAATAATTAATTTTTTAACTACTGCAGCCACCAGTGAATTAAAACATTGTTGCACTTCACTCCCTGCATGTAAATCCCTGGAGTATAATTATAAATACATATTTGGGTTGGACTAAACACAAATCAGTAAGACCATTTTATCCTGGTACATTTCTTTTGAAGCTTCACCAGTTCTTTGGTTCTTGGACCATTCTTTCGGTTAGAAACTAAAACTCTTTGAGTCAGGCCTATACTAAAGGATTCCCCAAAATCCTTGAAGGTTACTTTCTATTGTGATTTTGTCATGTGTAATTTTTATCTAAATTGTACAGTTGCCAGATGGAAAGAATGCAAATAAAAAATGAAATAGTACTCCTATATTTCATGGTGACACTATTGAATATGTCCATTTCCTGCTAAAGGGAAGTTTCTGACATGGACACAGAAATTTTATATCATTGTGTTTTAAAAAATGTATGAGATATCTCCTTCACCAGCAAAGCAGGAAATATAAACTACAGTGTATTAAAACACAAATTAAATTAAAACACATTGTATTAAAACACCATAAGAAACCAAAGGAGATTGAGAATGATTGTAGGAACACCATCTCAAATTTTTGCTGATTACACAAAGATTTACGCAGTTTTCTTCTGGCCCAGAAGAAGAGAATTCTTTTTTAAGTAAAAATTTCAGAGATATTTTCTTTTGACTGGAACTATTCTTTCCTTTTCAGTAAGGTACAACATTAAGTTAGCTTACGTGACTATATGCCAGAAAGCAAATTCAGCATGATTAAATTCTGAATAGAGGATGCCTATGTATATATACTTTCCTCAATTTTCTTCCACTCATTCTCTATTTTGGTGACTATATATTTCTTTCATGATGCACAATCCAATTTCTGAAGAACATTAAATAATAACTTATTGTTGACACTAAATTACTAAAAATGACAGTATAATTATCTTGTTCTGATTCTTGTATGCTAGGTTTTTTATTATTCTCTTCATATCACTTTATTTCATTTTTTCTAAGCTAATATTTACATTGTACTCCATCCAAAAAGTCTTTCACACAGAGCTAGCTGATAAAGAGTAATTGGTTAGGTAATATTACAGTCCATGCAACCTACAATCCTACTTGTTTAGGAAAATTAATCTTAACTCCTTAAAAATAGAAACCCTATAGGTATTCATTGGAACACACTGGCTTGGACAGAAGTTCATCGCATTGAAAAATAAAATACTTTTTTTTTGGGTTTTTTTAAATGCACCTGGCTTTCTGATTAAATACAATGTTTCCTACATGGTAAGCTGAAACTTCAGGATTTTCATGAGACTGAACAGAAGTCATTTGTGTTTGTCATCAAGTTGTCAATTAAACCAACAGTCAGTAACAACAACTGGTAAGGCTCCAGTCTTCAGATTGTGTTGGAAATACATAAAAGTGTATGCAGCAAGAGAGGATATGCCTTCTTGCATTTCACAAAAATGTATTGAAATTGTATTTATACAATTGTCTCTTCATCTAAAAAAATAAATCTGTTCAGCTGTAAAGAGACAGGCAGAAAAAAAAAGAAGCTGTTAGACTTTCAGTATAAAACTGAATAAAACAGCCTTAAATCAAGTGAGTGCACTTCTAAGTTCAACCTGTAGTTTAGGTGGAAAATATACACTAAACCCAACTACTGTTTTAGCACCTTTAGCAGATACTCCCTGTTTCTTCTCAAAACTGCCAGTTTTGACAGTTGCAGTTTTAACATGCACTCAGCCAGCAAAGCAAAACTGAACGTCAACAGAAAAACTAACTTTGACACCTCCCCGCCACCAAAAACAGAGTTAAACACACACATACACTTTCCTGTGTCAAAAGCACCATACTTTCAGGCCATTTTCAAAAGATACAACCCATTAGTGGTTCTTAAAAATAGCAACTTAAAGGACATCCCAACTCTGCCATGCAATTTTCTCTGTGCAGCAGAACTGACTTGTGACTCAACCAACAGGCATGCAACCCCAGCCATAGTTAATGCAAATGAGAAAGGCTCTGCAAATGTCAGACTGTGCTTCCCAGAGGATCTCACAGTCAATGTCTACATGCAAAATTATGCCAGGAAAACTAAAAAAGCCAAACTAGAAATCAGTTTTTAAAAAATCTCTATTATGTTTAAATTGGCATAAGCCAGTATCTAAAAACCATGCTAGAATTTGTCTTCTTTTTGCCATACACCGATCTTCCTCCACAATTCCTCACAATAGAGAATTACAATAAGATTAATGTAGGCATTTTGAGGAAATATTTTCTTCTTTCTGAGTTCCTTTACACTGTTCTCTTGACTTTTTTACAAATCTTAGCTGAAAAGAGAAAAATCTCTGAGCATGGTTTTTGCCAACCCAACCGCATTAGTCCTCTCACTTTCATTTCCAAGAGTCCCATTCCCATTTAATATTTGTCTATTGCACTGCAGCTTCCATTTATAACCAGGCATCCAACAACAAGCATGAAGTAGCCCAAGTGTTTAGACAGCAAATGTATATAGCAATCTACTAACAAATTTGTTCACCAGTATACTCAGTTTGTTTATCATGACCCCAGTAACAGAGAACTACTCAATGATATTCAAAATTGGTATTTCAATATTGAGCAAAACAGAAGATATAGCTCATAAAAACCCCCAAACCAGAGGCATTTCCTGAATAATCTATTTCAGTGGATGCACAAGTAGTATTACAAATATTTGCTTTTGTGTATTTTGCATTTCTAATTTCAATAGGTCTCTTCCAAACACTCAAGCTGATTTTGAACATTTGCTGTCGAAAAAAAAAACAAAAACCTACAACCAAACAGACAACCCACCCCCCCAAAAATAAATAAAACAAAAAACAAGCAAACAAAACCCACCAAAAACAAAACAACCAGACAAAAATGTAAAATAGCTTCCCATGTGTTATGCCTACAAAGTTAAAAAGGGCTAATTCTTTCTCTTGGAGAGGTTAAAATAAAAATACTTTATGGATGGCATAATTTTTAGAAGGGTTTCTCTGCCATGAAATGAGATCTTTCCAGATGGAACAATTCTTCACTGCCTGGAAGCGGTTCCATCAAGACTTTGCTTTCATGGGAAATATTGAGCATCTTCAAGAGCAACATGGAAGAAAAGCCCTGCATTCTTATGAGCAAGATTGTTCAGTGCAGTGGATGGCACGAGTGGGAGGAGATCAAGTGTTTTGCTTTGGGCTAAAGTCACAGATGAAAACAGTGAGTAAATTTTGAAATGGGGCTGCAAAGGTTATTTTAACACAGATTAACTAAATTTCTTTGCACTAGAGGATCCTCCACTTTCCCAGGCTAAGAACAGCTCTAGTGCTCTTCCATGCACCAGTGGCACCGAGTTACCCCAAACCACACCAAACCACTCCCAGTTGTGGAAACCATCAAAACTAAGGGGATGCATGCTCTGATCCATCCTCAAACTCCATTCTGGCAGCATGGATTACTTGGAAAAACATAGCAACCATCTGAACCTCATCTACAGTATGATCTCTAACATCACCAATAAAAGAGGTAAAGCCACAAGGAAATTGTCTAACAGAGTTTACCTGTAAATCAGCATAAATCTTCTGCATGAAGGGCTAGAAAATACAGCAAAAAACGTGTTCATTCATTCATTATACAAGCAAAAATAAAAAATCTGTAAGGAGCCATTGTGCTACCATAAATACATCATGTTTCTACACAATATTGATGATTATAGATCAGCTCCTGCCACAGATACAATGTCATGTAGGAATGAACAGCAGGAATGAACAAGAGATTAGAAGAACAAGGAACTCATGTTTTAATATGATACAGCAATATTACAAAACTGTGATAACTGAAACATTAAATAGCATGACAGTGTCCAGTAGATTCACACGGAAAAAAACCCAAAGCACATGTCTCTCAAGTTTCCTTTTATCTGCTGGACTCAGGCTAATTCAGGGTACCAGAAGCAATCCAGAGGATGCAGTGGGAAAACTCTCCTGGACTAAGTTACTCTCAGGAGCTCCGTGTTTCCACTTCTACATTGCTTCCACTCCCCAGCTGCCCCACACCTTTCAGTGTAATACAGATTTGGCCACACCAGTGCACTAAATACGAAGCATTGTGCCACTTTCATTGAAATAAAAGCATTCTGGTCAAAAGTAAGAGCAAATGGCTGGTACCCGTATTGTGCAAATGACAGAAATGTTTTATTGCATGTTTTTCCTATACGTGTGATCTTTTTCAGGGAAAAATACCCATACCACAGGTAGCTGCATCTACATTTTCAATATTACTGTTATTTTAGTAAGATTGTCTTCTGTTATGCTGAAAAACTTACAGTACATGCACATATCTAAGCAGATCAAACATCATATATTTGCTTTTCTGTTTATTTTGATTTATGTTAATTAAGGATCTTCAACAGGATGCAACAAAAATTACTTAGCTCCAAGCTATAATGATTTCTTTTCAGAAGCACAGCAACAATAAAGTCTGTCAATGCTTTCACCAAAACTTGTTATTAAAATATGCAGAAAAAATGTTTGCAAGGAAAAAAGAGCAGCAAGGGACAGAAGAGACAACTACAAACAGGCACATAAATATGCAGCTTTTAATAGGCAGTGCAGTTTCCTATTTTCATATTTTAAGTGTCCTCACCCTTGAGTGAGCACAAAGAATAGGAGTGACACGGCAGATGTAACAATATCAGTAACAAAAGTAATACCAGCCAGATCTTGCTGCCTCTGTTTGACTGACAGTTCACTTACCTGCCTCCTCTTCTTTTTTTTCCTTTCTTCAGTAACCACAAAATGTATTACATATTTTGTATCACGTGTTTTGCTGGAGCCTAAGTGCACACAGGCAAGAAACAATTTCCCTGATGATATTACACGGTGCAGGCTAAATGCGAGGCCTTTGTGAGGGGCTTGAAACTTAATTTGTGCAGCTCGTGAACCATGCAGTGGCACACAGCCCTGGCAGGGCTGCTCAGCTCCTGATTTAATTCCATCACAATCCCCTGAATGTGATTACATATTCCTATGGGCTCCACCTCGGGGTTAGGTACTTTCAAAGGTTATACTAACAATACCTGTTGAGGAGCTAGCATCCTAGCTCAACGACTCCAGATAAAACAATGGGCAAGACTCTTTTAGGTAATTTCATGTAGTTACTTTTTTGCTTTGATTTTAACTTCATTTGAGTAAGTACCAAAAAAACAACAAAGTAACACCTGAGGGAAAAAAGCAATGTCATCACCAGCGTTTTGCAACAATCATGAACACCTTTATAAAGCTTTATTAGATATTCAGATTCTCTAGGTTTGATTGAAAGCAAAAGTCAAAACATGTAGTACATAATATAGACGTGTGTGTGGGCACAGATGTATGGGCATTTCAAGAGAGAGATCTTCCTTTTAAAAATATTTTGCCTTTTCTAAATTAAGCCCGTGGTTCCCATAGGAAATACAGCATAATTATTATGCATAAAAAGCAATTATCTACTAATGTTCAAATTCTGTTTCCTAAAATTTTTGCTAGATAATAACCTCAAATATCTATTTAAAATTTTTTAAAGAATATTTATGATTCTGCCATGGTGTTAGATCTATATCCCTGTACAAATTTGTATGACCTTCTACTACTGAAGTAAGTAGTTTATAACACACACCCGAAGGAGCACTGATTTTTCTTTTTGTGTAGGTGTGTATCTTAGAGAGGTATCCTGAAATTCAACTCTTCTGTGCTAATAGAGAGCAGTCAATAATTGAGACAGTCACAAACTAATATAAAGACATACATAGTTGCTGGTCCCATAATGTGGTTATTCTTCTTTGTTTCTGGATTCATTTCTTGCCTTTTTTTTGCTGTTCTTCAAGTGCTGAATTGTGGCTCCTCAAGCAAGAGGCTGCTGCAGGTATCCCATGGGAAGGAAAGCAAGAGGGAAAAGATACAGTCAGCTCTTTATCCACCTGTCCTCTATACTCTTCCAGCTTATCTTACTTTCAACATCCTTTACAGTAATTTCTGTTACAAGTTGACATTTCAGTGGCATTTCACTGCCCCAAAAATACTTAATTTATGACCAAAGACTTTACCATTTGTCAATCAGAATTTTTTTCTGTGCTATTAACAATGACTGCAAGCAGCAGCAAATACAAAGTCTGCCTGAAAGCAGAGGAAGCTCAGCTATACCCAGAGCTTACAGCCCAGAGCTGCAGCCAGTGAAGCTTGCAAGAATTTCTCTTTTTCTGACAAAGCAAAAAGGATATTAATGACTACTTAGAATTTTAAATTCAATTAAAACAAGTTAATTATGTTTAAAAACAGGAAAGAGGCTTACCAGCTGTATTCTTCAGTGAGCAAGATAAATACAAGGATGGATACAAACTACTTTGTTTAACAAAAGAGATGGGGAATTTTTCTCCTGCTGCATCAGGTGGGGTGGGTCTCAAAAAAGATAAAGACAAAATAAGTTACTGGCAAGGGAATTTCCTAAGAAGAATCAGTTTTTCTAAGAAACTTTTAACAAATCATCTCCAGTTTCAGATTTGAAATAAGGCATCCCCTGCTTAAAATTAAAAAGGACAAAGACCTCCTAGGGTGTCTGATAGATATTTCATTCCTAGAAAGGAAGTTGAGTGATGCAGAATTATGACATTTTCATACCCAGCTTAATTATGATACAGACAATTCAAAATTATGCATTGAAGAATCTTCACCTATGAGAAGAGTTAGAAGAGCCAGGGTCAATGGAGAAAGTCAATTATTGAGCAATCAACTAATTAAGGAAGAATCAAAAGGGATGTTTAAGAGATACTGAAAAAGAGAACCAGACTAATAACAAACCAAGGATTATGCAGTGAAAAGAGACAGGTAAGCTGACAACTAAGTGCTACTTTACCAAAAGACAAATCTACTACTTTTGTGTTTAAATGTTTGCATACATATTAAATGCCATTCAAATATATCAAAATCTTCTATACACTCTTTTAAACTGGTTAAACAAGGACAACATTTCATCTCATAACAGTCCAGTTTTTGTTTATTTTTTCCTCAGCCGTTGTTCATAACAAAGGTGAGGCAAAAACCAAACCAACAAGTCACATAAGCATGTTACAAGCATGTTACATAAGCTTTCCATCTCTAAAAAGTAATGAAGATTTGTTAAACACGCCCTACAGCAGGTCCCACAATGCCATGAATACTTTTGAAAAGCAAAAAATAAGCCAACTAATTTTCTATATCACGGGGGCCCTGGTTGAATAGTTGGTTTAGGTTGTTTTGTGGAGTTTTGTTTGTTTGTTTGTTTTGTCAATGCTGGTTTTGTTTGGGTTTGTTTTAAACAAAACCCAAACCTTCAGGCTGTAGGTCATCAAAGTTTCTTTTCCTCTTCTGTCTGGTGATTGAAAATCTTAGGGTCATTCCATGTCAACAAAATTAAATACAATCTTCATACACAGATATTGATAGTAAGTTACAAACTTGATGACCAAAAAAAGTCAGAAAATTTAAACAGCCATTACTTCCCACTTTCCAAGGTTCTTAAATGAAATTTGGAAAGTTACAGATCAGCAGTATTTATTATAAGACATCCCTATAGATAACTAGCAACTGAAAGGAGAATAAATTCAAGGTAATTTTGATGCCCAAGTCACATAAATATTGTGCAGTGGTTACCGTCTAGAAGAAATTGGATTTTCTGCTTCACAGGAAACACTGATGCTTCATATTAGTTTCCATCAGTTATTGGAATAAATGGATACACATATGCATTAATATATACATAATTATGTATTTATATACCATAAATCTAGAATTCTGGATAACAATAAAGCTCAAGAAACATTTGATTGAAAAGGAGTGATGCACTAAGCTTATAATTTTAGACTAATATTTTCCAGTACAAAATACCTTATTTTACGTTGTTATTTAATTTTTTTTCAACTATAGTGACTCCCAATCTATTTTCAACGGAGTATGCTTGAGACCCTGGGTAGAAAACCTTTGGTCATGTAGTTCCTTTTAACAGTTAACAAAACAGTCTGCCTTACAGCAGTCACCTCCTTTAACACCTCCAATATTTCTGAGAGGTCTATTCCAGATCCTCAGTGACAGCATTTCTAGTTTAAATTTATCCTAAACAATTATTGTCCTTAGTTTATGTCATTTCTCCCATCCTCATTTAAAGAGAACTTGGTCTTGCTTTAGCTCTGATAAATAAGGCATGCTTTCAGCCTAGCCTTGTAAAATAGCTTCTTCAATTTCTTGCTGATCTTTCTTTGCCCTTATTCGTGCTCAAAGTCATCACTCCTGTGCTTGTTTTCTTGAAAAACTACAGGCAGTATCTCAAACAAACTCTTGTAAGGGTTTTTCCTCCAACAGAATCCCAATGCATCCCACCACTGCATTTTTCATTTCCCTAAGGAAAATTCTATTTTTCCAGACTCTGCAATTTCTATCAGAGGGTCACTACCGAAAATTACTCTTCAGCCTAGGAAATAGAAAAGCTTTTGCTGTGCAGTTTTGCTTAAATGATAAATATCTATTTCACTGATTGTTATGCTTAACCACCCTCAGCCAATGGAGAGATAAGTTATTCTATAAATGTCTGAATGTTGTATCATAATAACAACATCAGCCTGTGCAGATGCACTTGTAGTGAGGGGGAAAACACTTCAGCTGTGGGCAGGCTCAACCTGTCACAGAGCACATCCAGCAGCCACACCAGGTAGCATCTTGCTATGAACAGCCCCTTAAAATTCATTCCTCCTGCTGCAATTACTTTTTACTTTAAAAAAATATGCCTAATTCCTGCCCCCAAACATATAAACAATACAGAAAAAGGCACCTGGAAACAGAGAGCTAAAATTAGGTTACATTTGGGGGATTCTCTAGATCCCTGAATAGTCAAGTTCAGAGAATCCATCCATCCATCCTGTCTCAACTTCTGCTTAGTGAAGTGCATCAAGAGAGGCATCAGAGAAAAGGCATCCTCTGTAAGCCTGTATAACTTCAGACTCCTTATAACAGACTGTCTTTGTTCCCAACACTATTATATGGTCCACGTGCAGAAAAGTTGACTAAAATAAGTGACGGTAAAACCTAATTTCACCCCTTTATTCCCAAGAATAGGCAGCAGAAATAGATTTAAGTAATGAAAGAGTGACAGTTGTACTGAGTGCACCAGGTACAATTCATGCTTTGTGGGGATTTTTTTCCATTTTTCATTTTAATTGTAAATTTGTCCCCTACACATACAAAAAATGGACTTCAGGAATAATTAAACTTCAGAACAAACCTTTTTTCATACTCAGCTTGCAGCTGTAGAGGAGAATTTATCAAATCAGCCTGAAAAATTTTTTTCATGATCAGTTTCATGCAGTTGCCTGAAGGGCAGAGACAGGGCAGAGGTCGAGTTCTTCAATGGATCAGGTGTTTGAACATTCATGCAGAAGTGCAAAGTCAGGGCTAATCACTGCTCTGCTTGAGAACTGCTTTCAGGACACCATTTTAAGTGCTATCACAGAAGGTAAGAGAAAGAGGTGAGGGGATGACTAGACATCCCAATTCCTCATTGTCACTGCTTCACTTAGGAAAGAAAATTAAAATGTTCAGACCAGGAGGGATATCTTCCCATAGGAGTACACTTATAGTCCTAACCAGCAGACTAGAAAGTCATCCTAGGTATTTTCAGGTTATGTAAGTTATTTATAAAAAATTAATTGCACCATTATAACTAAACACACACCTCTAAGTTCTCTTAAGAGAGAGGACATTCAGTTCAAGGTATTCATTGTCTCATCAGTACAAGGAGTGTCACCCAAGGGCTTGTACCAAAAATAAATATTTTGTTTTGCACCATACTGTTGTGGTTCCCAAAGCAGCCCATGTTGCAAGGTCACTTTTTGCCTACCTAGCAAAAAGTTAGGGTAAAAGCTTTCAAATTCTGGTTGTCCAAATCTCTGCTTAAGCTTTCTACAGTCCAGTTACCAGTCTGAAAAATTATATGCTCTTCTTTTCACCTTCTTTTCATCCTCTTTTCATTCCATATTTCACTTTTGCCTATCACCTCCATCAAAACATGTACTAAATAAGTTAATACAATAGAGATGAAAGTAGAGGAAAGAAAAATCAGAAGATTACTGGGTAAAAAAAAGCTATGAACAGACAGTAAAGCTGAGAGAAAGTGGGAAGTGTGGAGAGGAAAAGTGAAATTAAGAGGAGTGTTTGAGGAGCAGCTTAGAGAGACGGTTGTGGGGAGATGCATGATGACAGAAATTAAGACAGAAGCGGAATACATGACTAGATGATAGCAAATAGGCAGAAAGACTCTCAACACAAGAAATCATCATAGTCAGAGTTAGCAACAAAGAAAGCAAGATTCCCAAATAATTCTCTTTTTAAATACTAAGCATATGTAAGTTTAAATACAGAATCTCATATATATAGTTACGAGGCAGATGGGATCGGGGGAAATCAGCAATGACCCACACAGTTGGAGACCATACCAATGATGTTTTTTAACACTGTGTATCCATGAGGTTTTACACTGTCAGGCACACAACCTGAATACTTTCAGAACTGAAAGCTTTGCAGAGCAAGTGCTGTGTCTGCTCACCCACTGCTGCTCCGACGGGAGTGTAGGTGCTGCTGGCTGGGACAGATGGCATCGCAGCCACCGTGCAGAGGCAATGGTTTTCTGATGATATTTCTCTGTCTTTCAGAAAACTAATATTGACTACCCCTGCAAACAGGAGCAAGAAATTGATCTTTACGGCAGTAGGTGGCTTAGCTGGCAGACACCAGTGGTGTCTCCTTTGATGATTTTGAAGAAACCCGCTGACAGGATCCCAAAGCTGGTTTCCTTAGCAACCCCAGATGATGCATGACTGTATTATGTTTGATTCTCCAAACATCATTTCAGCTCCTCCCTGAGATTTAGTTCTTGTTTGTTTGTCAAGCTTGTGTCTCTGAAAAGCATGTTCCAATGAAAGACTCTGAAAATTAATCCTCCACCCATTTCTCAGTAAAAACATGTCTTTTCACTCATAGAGATTTACAGTTTCAATCAAGCAAATGAGATTGGGCCCCTCTCCAGATTTCACTGCCAGGACAAGCAAAGTTCTTCCCAGGAGGGATAAAAGAGAATTTGTCACAAGAGCAAAAGTTAACCACCACAGCCCACCAGGTGGAGGTCACCAACTGGGGAAGGAATGAAGGATTAATATTGATCCTGCATAAAGTGGAAAATGGAATATAGACAGTGTGGTTTTGCAATCTAGGTTAAAAAACCAAGCAGAAGAACGGCTCAGGGTGTGATTTAGGCCATGGAATATGGGACATAATTAGCCATTAAGAGGGCATTGTGATAAAAAGAGATTATAAATATTAATGAATATCAAATAACCCTCCAGGATACAAATAAAAGTATGATCCTGGAGAAAGATAATTTCATAGAAGCAAATCAATTTTAATGCAATGAATATTGCACTTGCAAATGTTCAAAAGCAGGGTGTATTAAAATGAGGCATAAAGAATTCTCTACCATTCGTAACACAGACACAAATGTTACAAGGCAAATGTAGAGGACGGGGAATATTATTAACAGTGACCCACCCTGACTTCAAGGATAATGAAAGTCAGTTCACACAAATTCAAGTACTCACACCTGGAGACTTTGACTTGGCATTTTAGGAAAGTGCAGAAAGAATAAAATATCTTTAGAGAAGCAGAGTTCTGTAGACATGTTTTTCCTTTTTGAGGCATTTGTTGGTTTCTCCCTCCTCTCCTCTACAACCACCTGAACTAGCTCATTCTAGGCCTGATGCCTCCCACAAGGCTGCCGACTCACTTTGCCAAGAGGGTACATTGTTGCCTCCTGGTCAGAATGGGATGCACCCATCAGTGCCAAACTGAATTTGAGCAGATCAACTGCAACGCCTGCAATACCTGCAATGGCTCATCTGATTATTCCACTCCACATGCAGGACCTGTTGAACTTTGTGACAAATACCCTCTGCATATTTCTCCAGCCTCTGAAAACACCTCTGAAGGGCTGCAAAACCATCAAGTAGCTCTAAGAAGAATTCCTCTCAGCTTAGGGTCATCTGCAAGCTTGCTGAGAGTGCTCTCTGTCCATTCATTCAGATCAATAATGAGGCTATTAAGCAACACCAGACCCAGTATTGACCATCAGAGGACTCGTCCAGGGATTGGTCTAGAGCTGGGCTTAGTACAGATGATCCCGATGCTTTCAGCCAAGCAGTTCAGCCAGCTTTCAGTCCCACCTCACTGCCATTTACCCAGTCCATACTCCACTGGTTTATCAATTTTGATATTATAGGAGACAGGGCTGAAGTCAAGATAAACAATGTCCATGGCTTTCCCTTCATCCACCTGTCCCGTCATCTAATTGTAGAATGTTATTGGAGTGTTCAGACACAATTTCCCCTGTGTTAATATTCCATGCTGCCTACTCCCAGTCACCTTCTTGTTTTCTCATGTGTCTGGAAATGGTATCCAGAATAGTTTTCTCCATCATCTTCTCAGGGATCAAGTTAAGGCTGACCAACCTGTACTACCTCAGATCCTCCTCTTTTCCTGTTCTGAGGGCAGAAATGGCACTTACTGCCTTCCAGTCTAGTCCTCAGGAACCTTCCCTGGCCACTGCAACCATTCAAAGATAATCTAGAGTGGCCTCATAGTGACATTGGACAGCTCCCTCAGCATTTGGTGGGTGCATCCTCTCTGGCTCCAGTCTGCTTCAGCACTCCCTAATCTGATCCTCCTGCATCAAGAGCAAATCCTCCACACTCGACTTTCCCACAGGTCTTGGGCAGTCAGGAGTCTTAAGGGCTAATCTTAACAAAATGGACTGACATGAAAATATCATTGAGTACCTTGGCCTTTTTCCACGTACTCTGTTAGCAGGTCCCCTGCTTCTTCCGGCAGTATGTCCATATTTTCCTTGGCTTTCCTCTTGTTGAGATACTTGTATGGTAGTCCTCCTGGTTGACCTTCTTGCCAGATTGAACTTCAGGTAGATTTCAGCTTTCTTGGTCCTGTCCCTTCACACTAACACAATGTGTCAATACTTCTGTGGCACCTAACACAAATTCCATCTCTTGTATGCTTTCTTTGTCAGGGGCTCTTTGTTCGTTCCTGTAAGCCTGCTCAAACCTTTGCCTGGCTCCCTGCACAGGGAGTAGACCATTCTTGAGATTGGAGCACATGGCTTTGGAAAATCAACCAGCTCTCCTAGTCTCCTCTTCTTCTCTACAGGACCATGTCCTACAGAATCCTTCCAAGCACATCCTGAACAGGCCCAAATCTGTTCTCCTGAAGGACACCACCTTCATCCTGCTTTTTGCCTCCTTTCAGGATCCTACTATATCGTATTCACAGCAGCCAAGGTTACTGCACACAGCCATCAAAACCTTAAACAATTATTTTCATTGCATCCTGAATCTCCAGATGGCAATTCTATGAAGAGGTAGCAACTTTGCTTCACGAGGCACCACTGACAGCAAGGCCAGGCTTATTAAGAAAACATGTTGCTCAAACCTCCCTGTTGTTGAACTCCGTGTTCAGAGGCCAAAATCCCTCTAAGTTCACATATTTCCCTGATGCAGTAAAATATAATCCTGTAGTTTAGATACTTCATTAGTCAGTGCTTTTATCCTTATCTGTGTGTTTAATAAGTATTGAAGGTCTTTTCTTTCATGAATTTCTCTAATTGCTTTTAAACCAATTTGTGCTTTGGCATCCACATCATCCTTTGGCAAGGAATTCTACAGCTTAATTAAGCATGGTTTAAAGCAGCACTTCCTTTTGCTCTTCTTAAAACCTCTCATTATTTAATTTTGTACTTTCCAGTTCTTGTTTTATAATAAATCATGAAAAATCATTCTTCATAATTTCTTCCATGATTTTGGATATAGTTACCTAAATGTACCCCCTCAGATCTCTACCCAAGAAAAAAGCTACTATTTCTAAGTATCTTTTCAGTCTTTACAGTCTCTCTTGCATACCTCTGGTAATCTTTATATCCCTTCTTCTTACCTTTTCCAAATTTCTATATCACCTTTGAGATGAGGGGATCAGAACATGTAACATCCAAGATTTAAACCCATCAGAAAGATATATATGACAACTTACAGTAGTGTTTCTTAGTTTTCCCTTTCCTTTCATTTGTTCCAGAAAATTCCTACACACTTTTTGAGCACAGAATTTGTGTTTATAGGCACTAAAGCCGCTTTTCTTTTGAGAGAGGAAGGTTAATATGGAGTTTCTCAATGATATAGTAGCTAGTCTTTATCTCATCTGAGTTTCACCTGCCCTGAATTTCCTCTGCTGTTTTTTACTCAATCATGTCTGGATAGTAAAATCACTCTGCAGGTCCTCAAAGTTGGGTTTTGGTTTTACTCTACTGTATAATTTTGTATTATCTAAGATTTGTTACGTAATATTTTGTCACTTTTCCAAATAATTTATGAAAAATTGTGGAGGACTTTTAGCTTCCCTCTATTTATTTGTTGAGTAGGAGTCATTTTGAACTGTGTTCATTTGTCCTCATGTACTGCCTTTTAGCCTTTAAAATAGCAAGCTTTTATTGCTGGCTGTATAATTGTATTTGGGAAAAGCCCCTCCTTTCTCTGTGATCTCTGTTTTTTTTTTTTTAAATGATGTAATTTCTTCTAAAATGAAAACTTTCTTCCCTATATCACTATTTTTTTTTTTTTCTTCTCGAAATTATACTCAGGAATGCTACCTCCTCTTGGACAGCTTTATCTTTGTTTCCAGAACCTCTCTCTTCTCAATGGGAGATCAGGTCATGGCATCTACACATTACTCAAGAGGAAGAATTCATGTGGTCCTCAGTTAAGCTGAGGGTATATAGGGAAACAACCAATAATCAAACTTGCCCACCACCATAGCACAATTCTCAGTCAAACTCTGACTCTGCCATAGGGTATTCTCAGTACAAAACCCATAAGCCTGTTATGTTACCTGGTGCAAACATTGCTTGCACAATCCTTTTTGTCTTCATGCTATATTTGCTCAAATGGTCTTTCACCATTTCTGCTCGCTTAGAGGTAAAAGTGTGGTATGGTGTAACTCTGTATGTTGAAAACACACCTGTTTGTTTTCCTGGGCTCCTGTCAGTGAACCACACTGGCACAAGAATCAATATTTTGTGAAGATCACCTCATGTACCCAATGCCATTCACAAAATCACAGAATCGTTAAGGTTGGAAAACACCCGCAAGGTCATCAAACCCAACCTTTGACTGATCATCACCTNTCAAATGGTCTTTCACCATTTCTGCCAGCTTAGAGGTAAAAGTGTGGTATGGTGTAACTCTGTATGTTGAAAACACACCTGTTTGTTTTCCTGGGCTCCTGTCAGTGAACCACACTGGCACAAGAATCAATATTTTGTGAAGATCACCTCCTGTACCCAATGCCATTCACAAAATCACAGAATCGTTAAGGTTGGAAAACACCTGCAAGGTCATCAAACCCAACCTTTGACTGATCATCACCTTGTCAGCTATGGCACTAAGTGCCACATCCAGTGGTTTCTTGAACACCTCCAGGAAGGGTAACTCCACCACCTCCCTGGGCACCCCATTCCAGTGCTTGACCACACTTTCAGTGAAGGAATTCCTCTTCACGTCTGACTTGAACCTCCCCTGGCACATCTTGAGGCCATTTCCTTTTGTCCCGTCACTGCTTGCCTGGGAGAGGAATCCAACCCAAACCTTGCTACAACCTCCTTTCAATCCATTAACCTTCATGACAGTAACCAGGCCCATGGTTATTCTCCCTGCAGGAAAAAAACCTCTGCGACTTCCTTTCCCTCACCTCAGACTGTTACACCCTGGTCACTCAAACCTAGGACTAAATTAAGGTTCTGCACCCCATTCCAGTGCTTGACCACACTTTCAGTGAAGGAATTCCTCTTCATGTCTGACTTGAACCTCCCCTGGCACATCTTGAGGCCATTTCCTTTTGTCCCGTCACTGCTTGCCTGGGAGAGGAATCCAACCCAAACCTTGCTACAACCTCCTTTCAATCCATTAACCTTCATGACAGTAACCAGGCCCATGGTTATTCTCCCTGCAGGAAAAAAACCTCTGCGACTTCCTTTCCCCCACCTCAGACTGTTACACCCTGTTCACTCAAACCTAGGACTAAACTAAGGTTCTTTTGCTCTGGGTAGACACAAAGGAGAAAATTCCAACCAATTATTCTCAAGCCGTAAAACCATGCAAAAGTTTACTGGCAAACTANTCTTGAGGCCATTTCCTTTTGTCCCGTCACTGCTTGCCTGGGAGAGGAATCCAACCCAAACCTTGCTACAACCTCCTTTCAATCCATAAACCTCATGACAGGTAACCAGGCCCATGGTTACTCTCCCTGCAGGAAAAAACCTCTGCGACTTCCTTTCCCCCACCTCAGACTGTTACACCCTGTTCACTCAAACCTAGGACTAAACTAAGGTTCTTTTGCTCTGGGTAGACAAAAAGGAGAAAATTCCAACCAATTATTCCCAAGCCATAAAACCATGCAAAAGTTTACTGGCAAACTACAGGAAAATTAAGGAGCATTGGCGAAAGAGTAAATACAACATAACATCACTTATCCCAGCATAGAGTTATCCCACTGAACATAGAAAATGGCCACTGCCACTAACATATTCTGTTAGAAGAGAGTTAGAAGAAGAAGAAAGGGGGAAAAACAGAAAGACAGGAGAGATATAGAAAAACAGACATAACTACCAGCTCCTGGGTTTCAGCAACGTAAGGTTCCAAAAAGAAGGTAGGGTTAAAGGACAATGTGCTTGCCCGGTGGTGACCCTTCTTAAACTTTTTTGACGCACCCTGAGCCTTCTTCCCAAGAGGAATGTCTGGTCTCTCAGCCACTCAGGGAATGGGTTAGGCAAAACTGGGTCTGCCTCCAGTGTGCCGTGACTGACAGACACTGCAGGGCTGGGGAGTATGGGGTGCAGGGCACCATCTCACCACAGCAAGGCCTGACCCACCCCCTAACACACGTTCCAAGCCCCAAAGATGTCTGGAAACAGATTATCTTTTCCACTCTCTGACACAGACAAATATACTTTTTTTTCAAATTCTATTTGGACTTTCTTCTACATTTCAGTTTGGAGAGAGACAGAGTAAGAACTGACTAAAAACCATAGGTTAATTTTTTGTTCTTCTTTTAAACCACCAAGTTTCATCTTTCTTCTGCCTGCTCCTCTCCCTCCAAAGGACAGTACATCTGGACTCCACAAGTTCCTTCTCCTCAACTCTCCTAAGCCTTGGCTTACTCCACACACATAGCCTAGTTAGCACTGGGGTGTAACAGTTCATGAGATTCCTATCTAGCAGGCTTCACACCCACCCTGCTATGATTTGTGGTTGCAGCTATGAGACAACATTAATCTTTTCTTCATGCACTTGGGGACACAGATTTAAAACAAAATGTATTTAGATTCAGGAATACACTTAGCAATGTGGTATCCTGAAAAGAGGACAGTAGGTATGATCAGGTACAAATCCATGCATTTTACTACAGAGTGAGAAAACAAACTTCTGACTGCATGCTGAAGTACCTTATGCCATTTATTTCACTTCAGTACTGAAGAAACTTTAAATGTTAGAAAACAAAATTTCATTCTGTTAACCAGCATCTCAATTGCATCCCAAACACCAGCTATATCATGAATCATCCCAGCAGCCTTGCATTCCCAGAAGAGCTGTCACAAAGATAGAAAATGAATAAATGAGTATCTTTGCTGTTATATGCTGTTGCTTCTGCTGCCCCACTCCATTAGGGAAGAAATCAAAGCACACAAAAGAAAACTCATTAATTCCTATTCCTAATCCCTTTCAATATAAATCACCCTTTTTCATGCATTGTATAACCTTTGTCCTATAGGTTTGCACAGTTAACACCAAGAGAATATAAATATGGAGAAGTCATATCACTGCAGTAGAAGTCATCAAATGAGTTTCAAATAACTCTAACAGAAGATTTGTTTTTTTCCATTCCTAGTGGCTTTGTCAATTTGCATTTTCATTCTCCTCTGTCATTTTTGTTCCTCTACTGACTTTTAAAATCAACATTTTTCTTCCCTTTGTCTTGAACGTGTTCCAGACTAAATAAGGAAATGCACTTTATCTGTGCGATGCATAATATATAGGGCTCATAAACATCGACATTTCAAGTTTTCAAAGTTGCAGTCAAGCAAAGAGAACACTTCAAATACCTGTTTTGACATACTTTCTCATTCCCAGTGACAACACAGTCTGACAGCCTCCATACACAGGAACACCTATTTCAGAGTAAAGGGAGAAGATTTTAAAAAGTAGTTTTGTGCGTATCATAAAAAAACACTGAGAGCAAGAAACTTAAGGAGATGCCTGCAGAATAGGGTTCATGTTGCTAGTTCTTTAATTCCATCAAAAGGGAAACTAGTATAAAGTAAATTGTGTTTACACAGGAGAGAACGTAATATATAATTAAAAATAAATTTAAATAGCATTGTAGAATCCATTGAAAGACAGGTGCTGATAAAGAGTAGCAGTATAGTAACATTCTCTCCATCTTGATTTTCATATTCTAGGTATCATTCTTTTTTAATAGATTCTGTGCATGTTTGCTGCCAAAAAATGAATATAGATTTAAAGCTAGTCTCTCTTCTCCTACCTAATCCACGTTAGGATATCTAACATTAAATTCTTTGCAAATGCTGAAACCAATACTATGATAAATACAAGCCAAAAATTCATGAGACAGCTAATAACTTGTACACTGTAGTTCCCTAATACTCATCCTTAAATTAAATTAAGAGGAGAGTTGTCCACTAAGAAGGATCATTTTGTTTGGCAAAGGTAAGGAGAAAACAAAACAAACAACTTCAGCTGTGCTAGCGAGATATGGAGACCTTGCTAATGAATATCCAATTGCTAGAAAAAATTAAAAAGAAATATTTGCATAGCTGCTGTCTCAGCCAAGTTCAGTAATCCTTTTCCTTTCTGTCTCACCAGAGAATTGCATGCTACCCTATTCATTTTATGAAGAAGGGTAACAGCAAAATTGAGTTTTGGTCAAACAAGATTAAAAGGTAGCAATGGTATTGTACAGTGAAAGAGGATTAGACATTGTAGGAATTATTTTTGAACAAGTTATATGGTCTTCTGGTTGGACTGAGATGTTGTTACATGTGTACATTACACATATAAAACTAATTGAAACAGTTTATTTGTTGTCAGTCACTGATTTCCATTAGTAAGCCATTAAATGTAGCAAAACTAGTATGGAAGCTTATGGCTGAAGGCTGCAGAGACAAAGAGAGGGAACATTATAATTTTGTCTCTACTGAGCAGAAAAGGACAAAAGAGCAAACAAAGAAAAAGGAAACAAAAGGTAAAAAAACCCCACCATTTAAAATATGCACAATCACATACTTGAAGAGTCTCTCAAGTAAATATTTAAATCTGGATTCAAGACAGAAGACAACTTTTAGAAAGAAAAAGATTAGTCTTCTGGAGTTAACTTGTCCCATTGCTGCCAAATTTGTATTGACTCTGAAAGAACCATTATGTAGGTTTCCAGCAGCTTCTCAGTGAGTCCTCCAGAAGAGAAATTAGGGAGACTACTGAGGAAAAGAGTCGATAAAATAAATAATGGAGAGGAAATTATTTAATTCCTTGCTTGAAAAAGTGATTATTTTTAGATTACCTAGAATATTTTTCAGAACAAGTGTAATAACAAGAGTCTTAACTCATGCCTATGGCTCAATTCAGATCATATTTTTTTTCTTCCTATCAAGGATTCATTAGATCTTTGATTAGGTTAGGTAATTACTTCAGATAGCTTTCCTAAGACACAATAGAAAATGATACAACTGATTAAATAATTAGTTATTTATGGTTAAAGGCCAACTTTTGAAGGCAGTCAAAGGGAAGACCACAGTCTGAAATGTATTTGAGAGCTTTCCAACTGATAATTGACGAATAGGTGCAATATATGAAAGACATGCTCATTCTCCTATGGCCAGGTTTGTTTCAGTGGTTACAGCATACTCCAGTTAAAAATTTACTCCAGCCTGAATGCCTCTTAAATTATAAATAGGGAACATCTTCCTAACAAGAGCTCTGTGTTGCTCTGTCTCTTTTCTAAGTGAATGACTTGCATTTTCAGTTCCCCTTGCTCATGGTGTCTCGATATCTAGACATCTAAACACAGCTACAATGAGGACATCTGGGGTTCAACAGTGAAGTTCATCTAGAAAGAGTGCAAACAGATTTCCTACTTCATTGCACATTATTTTAATTTCTCCCCTAAAAATTTTTAAAATGTAATGTGAATACGTTTGTTTAAACTCTTAGGAGTACATAAAATAATGCAGACATCTTTTTAGGAAAGCGACAAAGAATTGGATTACAGAATCTAAATAATGTACAATGTAATGTATGTGGTCAGTACATGAAAAAAAAAAGGAAACTACTAAAGTTCAGGCTTTTTTTCGTCTTTATTTTCATGGTCTTTTATTTGTGAAAGAAAAACAATTACAGCCAAAAATTTCCTCATGAAACAGAGTCCAGATTCCACAATAAATTTTACCATTAATAATAAGACACTTCAGGTTCTGTCCGGTTCTATTTCATATAATTTACCTGAAAAGGATTTGAGAAGTTGTGTTTGGATAGACAGAATAATCCGAATAGCACAGGAATGCACCAAGAAACAAGGATACATAACTGACCTAATAATTTAGTACACTTTAGGGATAAATTACTAAATATATTTTAAAAATCTAAATAAACCTTAATAACTATCAATTCCTCTGCTGATGATTGCAGCACAAAATGAGAAAAAAAAAGGAACAGAGAGAGCAGTAACACCTTTTTCTTTTTTCTTGCTCTTCATCATCCAAAAGGATCCTGGAATACCTATTCCAAATAACCTTTTGCGTGAAACTAAAAGGTAATATAGAAATGAGCTTCAAGATTAACTTTTTTTTTATAGCATCTTAACAAGTCTTATAAATAGATAGTACCTTGACCCTTTATCACTTCACTGTAGCAAGACTTTTAACTTTGTGATATTCTGAGAAACGAGTTGTCTAAACCACTGTCAATTAAACAGTTTCAAAATAGGTTCATATCTTGCAGAAAGCTCATCAACAGGGTAGTCAGCAAAGGTTCACAGTAAAAATAAAGCAAACTAAAGCAAAAAAGTGTAATGAATGAAATCAGCCAAATGTCTTTCCCGAGTTCAGTACTTCTAAATACTTTCATTAATGAGCTAGATAATGAAGGACTTTCCTTGAATTTGAAGTCAATATGGATACAGGAGGCAGGAGAAAGGTGCAAAATGTCCCTTCACTGCTGCCAGGAAGGAGGTGATTTAAAAAATTCTAATTGAAGCTATACTCTGAATTATGTATAGGATGTAATTCCGTAATGGGAAGAGAAAATTTTTATTAGGTAAGAATAATCAGCTATGCAAACACAAGCACTTAGCAGTGGAATAGCAGGTCTATAGGAAAAGATGTGTGGGTTATAAAAGGAGATTTATTTGAAGCCTGTGGAGACAGGATAACTATACCCAATATGTGCTAAAAGCTTCCATAATAAGAAGACATCGTATGTGCTCCACATTCACTCAAGACGGGACAAGAAATAATCAAATTAAACTGTATTAAGAAACTTTCCTATCAGGTGTCAATTGAAAAGAATTCTAAAAGTAAAAATCAACTTGGGTGCACCTGATTTTCACACTACTGGTAATTTTAAAACACAAAATAAATAAGAGAAGGTTGGTGTAGATTTGGCCTTGCCTTGGGGGAGTGAGTCAGGGTCAATGACTTCTTGAGGTAACACGGAACCTTATCTTCTATGACTATCAGCTAATATCTCTGTCCTCAGCCCTGCACATTTCTGTTGGAGAGAACTCAATCCTTCATTTCACTGACAGTTAAATCACCATCTTTTCTGTACCTATAAACTTGCAATGTGCTGAAATATGAATTTCAAATGCCATTTATGTTATTTGTCCTCCTGGTGCACGTTTAATGGCCACTGCGACTAATAGTATGCAACAACATCTATTATTACAATCTCTTGGGAGCAAAATGCCAAGAACTTTAACAGCTTTAAGCTTAGAATAAGCGAAGAGCTGTCATTGTTTCCTCCATAATTTTTATTTTTGTAAAGTATGAGAGAAAATTCTCCTGCCTCGTTTGATGTGTGTCATCAACTGCAAAATCAGAGCTAACTGCAGTTTTCATACCCTGGAAACCAGCATGCCAGGAACTGAGCTGCAGTCATCAGTTAAATTAGCTCCGAGCACACTGGGCTCATAGTATTAATTTTTCATAAGCAGAAGTTGTTTCAAAGAATACAAGCCATTCTAAATTAAAATAATTTCTTAATCTCTTCTTTTTCTGTCTTAAGGTTTTGCATTTGTAGCTTGCATATTCCACTACTTGGAAAAATGTAAAGCCAGCGTAATTATTAGATTACAAAGGAGAGTCCTATATGCCACTTAGCTAGGGTCTTCTTGAAGGGAAATTGAAATGGTATGACATGACTTTCACCTTGCTGATCATATCATCTGTTATTATATACCCAGTAATGAAACATTTTAAAATGCTTAAATATGGGCATGCCAATCAAGACGGCAGCTTGATTTTTGTACTTCATGCTAAAAAACCAAACTTAAAATATAAAAGATACTTGGTATATTTATAGATAACTCATTGTAAAGCAACTTTCCAGAAAAAGACATGGGAGCCCAACAGACAGCAAACTGACCATGAGTTGGCACTGCCCCTTTGCAATGAGCCAGGCCAAGCACATCCTCTTTTTTATCAGCAAAAGTGTGACCAAGAGGTTCAGGCAAGTGATTCTCCCCTTCTGCTTCTCTGTATTTAACTTAAAACTTCCCGATATATGAAAGATACTGACATACTGGAGCATGTTCAGCAGATGACCACCAAGACAAGTTGGCAGTGCATCTCATGATGTACAAAGGAATGCAGAAAACTCGGTTATTTCATCTTGAATAGCCTCAGGAGAGAGCTTATTGCTCTCTAGAGCTCCCCACAACTGGAGCATGTTGTAAAGAAGCATCTGGTCTCTTCTCAGAGGTATGCAGTGAAAAGGGGCAAACAGGCACAAGCTGGAGCTATCATTTTAAAAAATTGTAGAATCATAGAATGTTTTGGGTTGTAAGGAACCTTAAAATTCATCTAGACCAAACCCCCCTGCCATGGGCAGGGTCACCTTGCCCTAGACCAGGTTGTTCAACGCCCCATCCAACCTGGCCTTGAATACTTCCAGGGGTGGGGCATCCCCATCTTCTCTGTGAAACCTCTTCCAGAACCTCATCACTCTCACAGTAAAGAATTTCTTCTTAATATCTAATCTGAAGCTACTATCTTTCAGTTTGAAGCCTTCCCCTTAGTCCTGTCACTGCATGTCCTCATAAAAAGTTCGTCTCCAGCTCTCTTGTAGCCCTCTTTAGGAACTGGAAGGTGCTCTAAGGTCTCCTTGGAACCCTTTCTTCTCCAGGCTGGGCAGCCCCAACACTCTCCACCTGTCCTCCTAGGAGAGGTGCAGAATGACAGAATTTGCCCAGAGATATTGTGAAAACTCAATCCATGTAACTGGTCAAAGATCAGCAGGACAAAATTGCTCAACATGGTCTGAAGGTGTCTTCTGCTCTACATTACTCTTTGGTTCTATGCTGTATCATGTGCTTTCATTATATGCAACAGGCCTTTCGAATTTCTTGCCTCCTTTAACTCTGTGAAGTCTTGGAAAAGATTTCCACAAAATATGTTTAGGAGGAATGCCCAGTTTTGACCATTCATCTTCCAGAATGAAAGTTTCTCATTTAGCTCTGCCAGTTAAAACCTGTTCTACTGAGGGGCCACAAAGTGAACTAGTGTATTTCAAAATTGTTTTTCCTTAGGTTATTCTTGTCTCTTCAACATTTTCATGAAAATTACATCTGAGCATCCTATTTCTCCATTTTTGCCTCTCCATAAGATTAAATACCTTAGATTGGAGTGAAAACATCTATTGTAAGAATTTTGTAAGAATATTGTAAGAATTATTTGACTTCCATTCTCTTAAGGAAAAAAAAAAGGGGGATGGATGCCTTCAATTAAGCTTTGTTAATGACAATTCCATTACTGATAAACAATGAAAAGTGGCAACATCAGCTTGAAAGAACGTGTTTTGTCGAAAAACTCTCAACCCTGGCATGTTATTCATCAGTACCTTCTGAAAATGAGTTATTACAAATAAATAGCATTGAATCCAAAAGATTAAATCTTATCACTGAGAAAAGTTATACTCTGGTTTACAAGGTTTGACCTTTCAAAAGTATTCCCACAGCACAGGGGGAAATGATATATATAAATATAAAACTTATACCATTTCTCCAGAGAATTATTTGCACAATACAACACAAATGGAGCGTATTTAAAGAGAAAATTGAATTTGCCATCTATATAATCCTGAGATAAAAATCCACTAAATAAACCACTCTAGTACAAAGTTGTTGAAGACTTCATGGGCTTCAAACTAGAAAATGTTTATGCAAAATTCAATTTCAGTTTTCTATTCACATTTTAAAACACAAACATTTGTCAGTGTTACAGTATTAAACTGCCTTTTTCACAGCTCTGGAAATAGCAAAGTAATTTTTCTCATTCTTTATGAATATCACTTTCTGCTTTGCCATTCTTGCCTGTCACCCCTGATTTTTAACTGTTTAAAAATCTAAGATATGCAGATGAGAATGTGTGCAGAAATTAAGTAATGCTGCATGTTTTTTTTAAACCCACAGAAACGACATTCCATCAGTGAAATTCTGGAGCTGGTGTAGTTTGCAATGAAACAAACTTAGCTAGACATGCATGCAAATCTCAGACATTATGAACTGCAATTCACTGCTAAAAGATTTTTATATCAAACTTCAACTTAACCCACTGAAATTTGTAGCACTTCCTAAATAGGATTTTCAAGGAAACCTAAGGGATTTAATTTCATGTCACTCACTTAAACAACAATGGAACTGTGCTAAAAAAACAAAACCATAAAACATATTTAGGCACTTGGTGATGCAGACAGATACCTTTAAAAAGAGTTTGAGAGAGACTGAGGGCCCTCCTGGAAGCTGCACAAAGGACAAGGATCATAAGAATGCAGATGTAATAGGGAACTGCTACTCTCCAACCTAAAAATTCAGGTTATCAAAACATTGATAAGCTGCCACATAACCCTAGAAATATATGAAATATAGCATTGATAGCATTAAAAAACAGTGAAGTTGCCAAAGTACCTAAAATATCTATTTCTTGACAAATGCAGCATGGTCCAGCTAGTGACTTACATGAGAATCACATGCTAGGAAAAGACCATCCCCTGCAAAACTGCTCTGAAACAGAGGAAACTCAGGAAAATAGGAAGTAAATTACTTAGTATTTGCCAGAAGTATTTGACTTCAGAAGCTTATTTGAAGTGATCTGCATTTCTATGTCAAAAAGCAAGTTCAATCACCATTCTAAACTCCTGTATTCAAAGACCAGAGAAGTGCACTTCAGGGCAGCACATTCACACATGGCTGAAAGTTGGAGAGTGTTCCACATCACTCAAAGCAGCTTCTCCAGCTGCTTAATAAACTGCCCAGAGATACTCCAAAGGGATCTCTCTGTCACACACTGTCTTCATCCACTGTTGTGACCTGAGGATGCAGGATCATTGAAAAGAGTTAAGAGAGGAAAAGTTCTCCTAGCCTGGTGCAGAAAGCAATGATCTTTACCAAGAACCTGTTCCAAAGAAGTACTTTAAACATGCTCATCTACCTGCCATGTACATAATTTTGATTCATTGAGCAAGTCAGTTTAAGTTCAGCCTTCAGGTTCTGAACATACTGCGAGCATTCATTGTCCAAAGGTTCCTCTTCCTGGAAGCTGAAAACTTCAACTCAGGAGTTCACAGGATAGGAGGAGCAGCACCTCCCTGTGCTCTTTAGCTGGGTTAATATCCCCTTACTAATTTCCAGGAAAAGTGAGTAGCCACACAAGGCATATGGATACAGCACTCTTAACAGTTGTTCTTGGGCATAAGATGGCAGACAGGCACCATAACAAACCTTAAATTCTTTCTTTTCCTTAGCAATGCACTTATGTAAGGTGCAGGAAAACCCTTCTCAACCTTCAAATCTCCTGATTCATGAAATGACCTTAACCAGCAGAGCTGCATAATGCTACATTTTAAACAGGGTCCCATAACGCTTCCAACATTGTTGTGAGTAATAAAAGAGCCTTGGAACCATTTCATGTCTTTCTGTCACATTTGAGTTTCCACCTTTCCAGAGTGTATCATCATACCTTCTCTGCTGCTGATGATGAATACCTTGGGAATTTTCCACCTTTGAAGCTCTAACCTTCTCCATGAGCTTTGCAGCAAGCTCCCTCCCCATCCCACCCAACAGCAGGATGACCACTCAAGGGTCTTCATCTGGAGAACACACTGGTATAATTCATAAAGTCCATGGCAATGAGACCTTTTACTCAGTGAATTTTTCCTACTGTAAAACAAAATATATAAAAATTACACAGACTACTTCAGCACTTACTATCTGCTTAACAAATCACTTAAACACAAGCAAGTGTTTGGCTGAGCACAGAGGTACTTTACTGACTTATAACTTCAAGGGTACTGGAGAAGCACAGACATAATTAACCTGCCAAACCTGCACTGACCCTCTGCTCCTGAGATTATTAACTTAAAACTGCTTCTTTGTCAAGAAATGTCAATTAACTTACCACAAGCAGCATAGCTGGGAAAACTAAATCTCTCCTTTAATGGTTTGATTTAGTCTGTTAGTTTCTGTTTCCAGCCCACAGCCCAACAGAAGAAATTCCCTCAGTGCACTGCTTGATGTACACCTGAAAAAATTAAATAAAAGAGATGTCTCCTGTTTCTGTTCCTTATTTACTTCAAGTGGGCAGCAGCCCAAAAGACAAGAGAATGAAACCTTCAGAAGGATGAAAAACTTGAACAAGATACATAATCTTAGATTTGGACCCATTCTGTGCAACTCACCAAGCATGGTACCTGGAGTGATTTCAAATAATTTTTACCCTCTTTGTCCTGGGACAGAGACATCATACTAGCACTCCTTTCTTGGAAATAACCAACCTTAATTACACATATTTCTTCTTATTCACTCACTACCTTTAAATGCCAAGACATGCCATGTTTGTTTTATCAGAAGTTGAGCTCTGAAATTCCGTATCTAGAACATTTAATTTCAAACACCCAGTATTTCAAACAATACCCGTATTTTGGCCACAATGGCTGTTTGAAAGAGAAGGGTTGCCAAGCCCTCATAAATGGAGAAATGTATTTATTCTGTTGTTAACTGCTTAAAAAAATAAAGGTGAAAGAAAGTTATTATTGAATGAAATGTAAATTTGACTTACTTTTATGTTGTGTTAAAACTCTTGAGCAAAGTTTGCAAGGCTTGAAAAAACAGGATTTCTGAAGAGAGGTCAATTTAAGTTTTAAAAGCTGATAGCTTCTGAAAAATACTCATTCCTGACTTGAACATGTTATTATTTAATAGACAATAAAGTCTAAGAGATGGGAAATCCCTTTGGGTGCATATTCTTTCCTGCTACTCGATTACTCATTTTTAAATACAGAAAACATTAAAAAAAATTATACTCAAAACATGGTTAGATCTCAGACATTTCTTATAATCTGTGATCAGAGATGTATAATGATCAATACTGTAATGGACTTAGTTTTTCTCCAGCTTATATTTTTCACTAAAATTGCAAGAAATACTAGAGAGATAATAAAAGACCTCTCTTCTGATTTATTTGTTTCAGAATTCCTTGTTTCTCTAAAAATGACTCAGTAAAGATTGGAAATTTAATTAATTTTGTCTAAAATTAGACAATTTTATAAAAAAGAGCAATGACAAGACAGGGAAAGCACATGTCTTATGCAACATATTTGTGTCCTTTTTTGTGTCCTAATGACACTGGATGTAGTCATAGTTGCCCACCTCTGTTGTTCACAGTTTTCCATTGAACACAAATGTTATGTACAGGTCTATGAAACATCAATTCAAATAAATATTTAACAACCTGGTCTCAGAAATTTAGAAGGCAGATTTTTAATTAAATCTAACTTTTTCTCATTCCTATTTTAGAGGTTAAGAAAGTAAAAAAAAAAAAAAACAAACCAAATCACAGAGACAAACTAAAGGAATGTATTTACATGTGTAATGAGCAAAAAGTAGAATTTACTTTGAAAATCTGGTACAGTTTCTATTAATCTAGTTATCTGTTATCATAACCCAGTTAATTCCTTTATCCCTATGCTCACAAGTATTTTTAAGTTGCAAGGAGTCAACTAAACCAAAAGCTAGTGCAGGAGAAGGTATTTGAAACCCACTGCTATCTTGCAAAAAAAGGTACTGCTGATATTTCAAACTCCTAAACACCATGAATAACTCTACTGGCAGGAGGTGCCTACCCTTCAGTTGGACACGCTGAGCATGAAAGTAAATTCTGAGACTCTCACTTAAGTTTCATCTCAAAGTAACTGGCTGTCCCTGAACTACAACCAAGTTATTTAATATCGTCCTTCCACGGAAAATCTTGGCTACCAGTCTTATAATCAACCTTTTTTTTTTTTACTAAAAGACCCCATGCAATCAGCAATGTGCCACCTGGCATTGCTCTATCTGGTCATTTCCAGATGAAAGAGGCAGCAAACCCACGCCAGACTCACAGACCATAAACATTTTAAGCAGAGTGGGAGATAGAAGAAAGCAGTACTTTGTGCAGTTATTTAAATTTATTCCAAGTATCTCTTTCTAACCATTACTACTACTGCAATACTGCACTACTTTAAAGTGCAGTTCAAAATCAAAAGCAAAAAACATCGCTTACATCTCATAGATAGGAATCATCATAGTCCTTTTCTACAGAAGTAAGCATTTGGATTCAGATGTAACATGAGTAACCTGCCATGCAAAGGATAGCAGGCACAGGAACTTTCATCAGTATCCCCTCTGATGTAAGAAAAAGAAAACAATATTTTTCCTCAGCTTAAAAAAATATTAAGGCTATTTTTATTCATGAACTAACAAATGCATAACTTGTATCCAGTATTTCATTGCTACAAAATAACTGTATTCGATATTTTGTATGTTGAGTGTAGCACCTGTAACTCATTTCCTAGTGACTGACATTATCACTCATTGCATACACTGTTATTTTGAATTTATTTTTAACATAATAATAAGCACCATGAAAATACACTTTTACAGAAGGTATAAAAACAATTGAGCTGTTTTTTGCATAATCTGACACAGCCAAGTTAGGTCTAGTTAGGACAACTGTCAACTAACTGAAAAGCTACAACAAAATAAGCAGTTCCAGACTGATTGTTAAATAACTGCTAAATTCAACATCACATTTTTCAGAACAGTCTGGGGTCATCGGGTAACATAGAATCATGCAACTCAAATGTCAATCAAGTTCCAAGCCTATTTGCTAAGGGGGGCTGTGTGAGTCAGAATTTTTTCTGGATATTTGCAGCTATATATGTATATATAGCTATATATTAAATAGTATATATGACCCAATTACAGGTATAGAAGCTATGCCACATTTAAGTTATTCAAAACAGTAATAAAATGGACTTAAAAGAAACAAGTCTTAGTAGTAATTACCACCTTAACTTAGTGAAAATGTCATGCTACAGATTAAAAAAAAAAAAAAAAATCATATCCTTTGGTGATTTTGTATTCAGATTTCTGTTAAGTGGAGTCTCCTTCCTCCCTGGAGTTGTCACTACATTTTGGACCACACTGTTGTTTCTCATCTGGGCAAATCCTTAGCACTACCTGAAAACTCAGTTCCTTCATCTAATTATCATGCAGTGCATGACATGATAGCCAGCTTCTCAAAGCTTTCTTTAGCTTATTGATCAGGTATCTCAGATACTGGATCTTTAAACAATTTGGAACCCAAGAGCAGCAATCTAAAAAATTAGTGTATGAGTTTTCCCATCTATGAAACTGTGAAATTATGGCTTTGAAAATATCAACAGGACTGATGATCCTGGGCCAGAATACAGCTACTCATAAAAAGTTAACCCATCTAACTCTCATTTAAATTTCTTGAACAAGACAATAATATTTAAAATCAGCTCTTGCATTTTTTAGTCATAACAGGTGAACTAATGCTGGGAGTCTTGAGACCAGATTTAATTCATCATTCTGAAGGCAGGCATTGAGGCTTTTCTGGTGTTGCATGTGTGTTTTTTCCTTCTTGTTTAGTGAGTACTCTTATAATGACCAAAAAGAAAAAACTCCAGAAACATTATTATATTCTTATTTCATAGAGTATTGCTCTTTAAGATATATTCAAGTTTTAAAATTTTATTTCTTATTCTTTCAATGGACTTATGTAAATCTTCACTATTTTCCTCTTTATACGTGAAGCTCAGGCTGTCTGGGTCCTAGGAGTACCTGAATGATAGTCCATTAAAAAGAAAGGAAAAAAACCTCAAACACTAAAACAAGGATTATCTTGGCGGTTTATTGCTACTTCTTCCTTTTAAATACACATAATGCTGCCTCTAAAAAACTCCATTTTTATTAATTTGTTCCATGAAAATGAGCATTTGTGCTGCATATGTGCTTTCGCTTGGCCTGGCTTCATCCCGATTTCTCTGGCCGGGTTCCCAAGCAGCTCACAACTTTCTTCCTAAATTTGGTTTAAAAGTGATGATCTCTGGTTTTAAAACCCCATGGCAACCCAGCTTCCCACTGCCAGGCTCCCGCTGCTGGCTGAGCTCCAGCCTCTGCAGTTCAGGAATGCAGAGAGGTACCAAGGCAGAAATGCTGTCCCCAGAGCACCACCCACAGAGTAGCCACACTTATGTTGGGCTGCTGACAGGTGCCCAGTCTGGATGGCAGGTCAGACCCTTGAATGAGACAGGATGAGTGTTAGAGGTGAAAGAACTCACACTGTGCATGCTCCCCTACCCTGCTTACCTCCTACACATCTTCATTCCCCATTGCTGCAAGATTTGTCTCTGTATTTCGTCACCTCTGTAGGGAAAATTTCCATGAAACTAAAAAAATTTTATTCATCTTCTTCTAAACATCATGCATTAAAAACGTAACATTTCTACTTCTATCTGTTTGTTCTTTGTTCAAAGTAAAGCTGTATTTTAGAAATACATCCTGCAGGCAACATCATAATCTCTCTTGGTAATTATCTGGATGCAAAAAAAACCACATTTCATTTTCTTGATACATTGATTTTTTTTGACAGTATCTCTTACCGGGCCAGTTTGAGAGAAAATCAGCAAAGTTTGCAGACTAACAACATACCACTTCTCATTATCCATTCCCTTTGGCCTCTTGGGGCAGGAGAGGAGGAAGAGGAGTTGAGTATGAAGAAGTGAAACTGAGCCTGGAAGCAGGGGGGAAGGTATTTTATTTTTGTCTTTTTTTCTAATAATCAAAAATTATTTTAATTTTTACTTCAGGCTTATTGTGAAAATACAAGCAACGCTTCATAAGAAGACTTTTAACACTTGTGGCTATGTGCTCTATAACCCAGGTGCAAGACAAATACTATAAAATGTGAAAAACCTTCAGAACCTTTGCAAAATAAATGTCTATTAGGTAAAGAACTACAATTTATTACTTTTGAAATTTTTATTCCCTTCTATCCATTGTAACATTTACTCAGAAAGTTGCTGCAGCTTAGAGAAAATTGAAATCTTTTCATATTTGGAGGAAGACTGAATAAGCTACAAACAAGCTATTTCTCCTAGAGTTGGTGTTACCTCACAGAAGTTGCTGGCAGCTTCAGGAGGACAAAGACACCTGAAAAAGACCAGGAAAGATCTTTCTCTAAATAAATTAAAAGCTCCACTTTGAATACAAAACTCACTTTGATTAGTTGTAAGTCTTCTTCAGCCTACTGAACACAACATACTTCATTCATATGTACCAACATTTGACATCTGCAAGTAGATGAGTGTCTTCATCTCTAAACTATTTAAATTTATCTAAATATATCCATAGATTAAGAGTCAAGGTTCTTCTGAGATATCAAAAAGATGGAACTTTCTGTGGTCACTACAGGTTTTAATTCCTCTTCTATATCAGTACAGACTTAGCAAAGTCCATTCTTCAAGTTCTTATTAAAACCAGGAGAAAGGTCAAAAATTACCTCTATTTTCCCTCACTAACAAAATCCAGTTCTTGTTCCTGCAGTACCTAATGCTGTTTATATTTCTCATTTCAATGCAAAAGTAATGAACTTTGTATGAAGGAAGCCAAAGCACCAAGAGATGATTACAATGAGAAGCGGTTACAATATCATACGGTTTTATCTTCAAATATGTAGTATTGATTAAAAGTGGAAAGGAAAGCAGTACATTAACCTAAATAATAACTTATTCTGTTAATAACACCATTAATTCACATGCTGATAATGACAGTTTCATGTAATCTATCAGGGTGAATGAGTTTCACTGTTCTCAGACAGGCCCTGTGAATATATTTAGTTTCTGTGCTTTCACATGTTGTAACAAAAAGCAACAAAATTTGTCATTACTTGATTTGGGGCTGATTTCTGCTTCTCCAGCACCAAATCCAAATTAGAGCTGGGATGTACCCTTGCCATTACCTGCAGTGCACAGTGGCACAGGAAAGGAGTGCAGAAAGCAACCCGCACTGCAGACCTTGAAACACAGGGTACCAAAGAAGCACCCACGGGACAAGGGATGAGAACTGGCTGGAAAATCACCTGTTTGATCTGCTGCACCACACATTCACCTGGTGTGTTATACATCACAAGAAGACTTTAAGGGTTTGTTTATTTTCAAGGGAGTCATTGTGATCATTCTCCTCCTTGACCATACATGGAGTCCATGCAGCTTTGCTGCAACTGCCTGTGACAACAGATCTGGAAAGGCAGCACTGGGAATGTCCAATGTGACTCCACATGCATTTATGTAAGCTGAATATATATAACTCTGAAACTGCTAGAATGCTTCACTACAAGAACAAATACAGGCAATGTAACTCCATCCATGATATCTTGCCAGAAGAACTAGGAGGTTATGGAATACAGGATAGCTCCTTCTAAAAAAAATTGTTTTATATCCTTTATTCTATTCTTTCTCTTCACACATTGTCAAGAAATGTGATTACAGTAATGAAGCTTTCAACAAAATTGCTAACAGAACACATGCAAAGTCAAAGCTTCTCCTCTTTAGACATTATTTCTTACTACAATTTCTGAAACATTATATACATCACCAGAAGTAATTTCATCAAGTTTTTGATGGAATTAAATTATTTTACTCTTGAAACTTGAAATATTTCTAGTGTAATTTCATGGTAAGTCAGAGGCAAAAAGATTTCTGGCTCATGTAAACTGAAATTATGCCATATTTCTGACCGTGTGTTTTGTTACCCTTCATTTTGGTAGGCTTGCTAAATTCAGACACTCATGATTGATTATGAATTTATATAATATGGTTCAAAGTTCCTGCAGAATGATCAGTTTATCTACTATTGTTTATCTAATTCAGCATTAATCAGCAATACTTTATTTCATTCTTCCCATTTGCTCCTGAAGAGATCATCTTTCAAGTCCTGAACAATTATTAGATGTGCTTCATAAAACTGCATCTTTCTTGAATTACTTGTCTCTGAAGTGCCTATGTAAATAAGTGACAAAAAAGGAGGAGGTATATAATAGATCCTAGTAAAGATAATGCTTGAAAAAATGTTGAAGAGGAGCAGAAGAAAAAACAACACAGTTTACACTTATAATCACCAAGCCCTCAGATAGATCTATTGGAATGTTTACATTATTCCTGGCCCCTTTACAGGCAGGTGTGATCAATGTGCAGTTAAAATCTATCCTAAAGATACCAAAATAACTCAGAGAATCACAGAATATCCTGAGTTTGAAGGGACTCACAAAGATCATCAAATTCAACACCAAGTCCTGCACAGGACACCCCAAAAGCTGCACCATGTCCCTGAGAGTGTTGCCCAAACACTTCCAGAGTCAGGTTTGGTGCTGTGACCACTCCGCTGAAGAGCCTGTTCCAGTGCCCCAACCACTCTCTGGATGAAGAAACCTTTCCTAATATCCAACTTACAGCTCCAGATACAGTTCCAGATGCTCCAGATGTCAGTGGTCACCAGAAAGCAGAGATCAGTGCCTGTCCCTCCTCTTCCTCTCGTAAGGAAGCTGCAGACCCCAAGTAGGTCTCCCCTCAGTTTCCTCTTCTCCAGGTTGAACAAACCTTGACCTCAGCTAGTTCTCATTCATGGATTCAATGAGTTTCTTATTAAAAAGGAGTTCAGCTAAGACATTTGCTTCACCACCTTATTGGAAGTGTTTTCTTGACAGTTCTCAAGGCTAGGATATGTTTTTTCTAAACTCCTGCAGTAAATAAAATATTTTTCAGCCAGTGACAATTACTCAGTGTTAGATTTTGTACACTGTAGCAGTATTTTTGAAATGTGTATTCAGTTTTCTGGACTCTGTAGTTAGGTACTTTTAAGGCACAAAACCATAAGCAATTTCACTATGTAAAAGGAAAGGTGGATTTAAAGAGAGGAGAATTTGGAAGCCATTTTTTTGTCTCTTACTGGATTTTCTTTCCTAAGCAATAAGGAAACACATAGAGTGCAAAGCTTAAGTTGGAGAAGAACCAAAACAAAACCCCACAAACAACTTCTCTTCCAAAGTGTTTCTAAATTATTCTCAGTTCTTGCAAACACAGATTATGTATGTGTGTGTGTACAATCTTTTGAGCTAAAGTTATTACCCAGGTGCACATTTCCATTAAATAACTTTCTTTTATTTGCCTTGCATAGAAAACAATAGTAGCCTTGATGCTTCCAGAGAACAGGTAAGAAATATTCTGAAGAACCTCTCCTATCCTGAGCTAGAGTCCCTCTGTTTGTTCCTTAAGCCTTTTGCAAAAAACATTGAAGACAAATTGTCACTAGAAGTCTTAATCTGGTCCTTTGAATCTCTAGTGTGATACAAATTATATGAAAATGCTCCTTTTTATAAGTATTTCTTCATCATTCAAGAGGAAGTACTACTGAATGGATATTGTATCTTAAAAAGTGACATGCAGTGTCTGGTTTAAGCTTACAAAGCTAAACAGAACTGTATTCTCCAGTGCTGCTAATCACATTATGCCAAGACTGTAAAAAAGCTCAAAACAGCCATAATCCCAAATCACTCAGCTCCTTCTCCCTCAATGAGCCACATGCATTCACACATTAAATGAAATGTCACCCTGTCGTTTTTCAGCACAAAACACAAGGTTTTGGCAGTACCTCACCACCAGCTATACACACATACAGGGCAGAGACAGAGAACACAAAGCCTTCTTGCTCCAGAGCGTACCAACAACCCAACATGCTCTCAAAGGTATGATGATCAAATTATTTTAATTTCACAGCATTTCTACTGAGGGCATGCTGAAAGTGGTGCATACCCCCTGACCATGCACATATGATGGTATTTATAGGTATAGCTGAGATTACACAATTGTCATCTCTAATGCTTTGTCATCTTCCATCATCATCATGACCATCATCCTCATCGTCATTGTCATCATAATCATCATCATCACCAGTATATGACATGCTTTTGAAACTTCTGAACAAATCAAAAAAAATTCCTCATCACCTTCTTATGTACCATACTCAAAAAGGACTTCAAAAAACACGTTCATTTTTCCTTCTCCAACGGTATGCAGGCAGATGGCAATGGATCAGGGCTAGGAAGGAAGAGAGCCCCACGGGCAGGTCACCTGGCACAGGGTGTCTAACCTGCCCTCCTGGTCAGAAACTATCCCCCTGCATCCTTCCACAATTAAACTGCTGCTGCTTTCCAAGGGAGGTGGAGTGTTTCTCTGCAAATACACTTGACAGACTAACACAGTTTACCAAATCAGCAAAAGAGAATCTGAGAGAAAAGATAATTTGCTACAGCTCCAAGTTTTTCACCTGATAATATTGAATGAGTTACAGCATGTGTTTGGTAACCCACTGACTTTCACTGAAGTCACGGGAGCTCTCATCTTTAATAACTCAGTTAACATTGTAAATAACCAGGTTTCATCCAACACAGACTCTTTTTCTATTTAGGGTGCCACTGCATGAGGCTGCAAGTCCCCTGTCTATTAGCTCTTATAACTTGCATCCAAGGAATGAAATGCTTTAGCTACCAGCAGTTCTCAGACTTCTTTCTGCCCGTGACAACACTTTGTTTAAAACAATTTAGCTAACTCTCCTGAGCAGATGAAATGATTTGCCTCACTAATCTTTTCCTCACTTACCAAGCTGTTAGTGTCTATGTGGACATTGTGCATCTGATCGTTCATCTAGGAAGAAGAATATAAATATATCAAAATGTATATACACACAATGAACATTTCACAGGAAGCTCCAGCAGCTGTGCAGGGAGTTCCTGGCACTGTGTGCTTAATGTAGCATTTACTATATAACATATAATATATTCCATTCTTATAACAGGTATTTTTCTTTGGCACAGCACTGCAGTTGACTGCCAATACTTGTGTTTGTGATAGATATAAGACCTACTTGTCTCTGAAGAATCCTAATGTTTAAATGGATCCAACACACGCAGTATCTCTACTTTCTTCCATCTTTATAGCTGCATATCTGAACTTTACTAATTCCTGATAGAAGCCACAATGTACTTCTTAGTCACAGTGAAATTCTCTGATATATACAAATATACACGTAACCTGAAACCTAGATAGATTTTTAAATTTAAAAATCCAACTAAGACATAACATCTGTTTTGCTGACAGAATCAGAATATTAGCCATAAAACTGAAGTTCCAAAAGGAGGATCAATCTTGATACACATTTTTGACATAAAATATTCCTTGGTGCTGCTTCTTGGGAAATAATAAATTCACTGAGGTGTTACATTAATCAGGCCACCTGAGACAGCTTTAATGTATACCTCCTTAAATGAAACTCATTGCTTTTACAGGCCCATAATACCATTTCCCTGTCAACTTTTAAAGAGTCTTAAAGCTCTACAGAAGAAGCAGGTGTCACAGGAAGACCTCTCATTGAATATTCATTGTGCTGCCAGCAGTATTTTGAAACTATCATCCTCTCTAAGAGAAGGCAGTGAGAGATTGCAGAATAGTGGCCTCCTCAGAGGACTTAGTTCAAGAAATAATGATCTGAATAGCAGGAGGTTCAATCTGGTACTGACTTGCAAAAGTAGTTTCATACACAGGAAAAAATGGCAGTTTTCCTTGCCTTTTTATTTTAGCAGGAGACTAAAAGAAATGTATAAAAAATTAACATATTTAGTGCTAAACAATGAATTAATATAGAAAAATACAGGGAGAAGTATGCCTGAAATCCATTATTACTCATTAATTCATACAGTTTGGACACATATTTCTAAGTACTATTTCTTCTTTGTTGCTGACCTTTTAAGAATAGGATAGCCTAACTTCACAACCCCACAAAAAATAAGCAATAAAATACTTTTTCAACTGAGATAATGTTGATCAATGGATTATTCTTATATTGGTATTTTCAATCTACTTAGCTCATTTGAACATCTTGACAACAGCAGCTGGCACTACCCATCACCAAATCTTGACGGGTTTTATTTTTTCATTATGGCTCAGTAAGTGCTTGGAGATCCTGAATATTCAGCTCTTAAGAGAGCAAGAAGCTATTGCCAGCATTGCTCTTTTAAGAACACTCCTCACAGAATTAGTGATTTATTTACTTCCTTCTTCACGGGCACACTGAACATAAACTCAAACCGTCCTGGAATTCACTTAATCTGATAATGTGCCATCCCCATGGATGTTCATGGGCTGCTATTGCTGACCTCAAGGCAGGCAGTGCTCCAGATGCAGCAACAAATGTCCCAAATGACAACCTGCAAATCAAACCTAACTTGAAGATGAGCAAAGGGCTTTCTAGTAACAGAAGCAAAACAACCCGACACACCCTGGAAATGAGGGAAAGGAAAACTTTTCCAGACACCACGACAAGACAGTGTGGAGCCATCTGCTGCAGAAAGACGGTGACATTTGGTGAATCAGAAAGAACACTGAAAGAAGAGACCTACTACGTTAGGAACAGGAATGTGCAGCTAAATTTTGTGTTTAATCTGTCTCTATTCGTCATTGTATGTTCTGGGACTCCTGTGTCTTTTTAGTGTTGTGTTGTGTTCAGGTTGTCTGGTTTTCCTGGACATGTTCACCAAGAACAAGGCACGCAAAGCATTTCTGCCTTAAAGGTTCTGTCTTACTAGTCACACAGCCTTCTTCAAAGAGACCAAGGGCTGCAGGTTTTCATCTAATGATTCAGTCACACCTCCTGATATAAAAGAGAAAATTGAAAATATAAAGACTCATTTCCCTGTTAAGTAACAGTATCAATAACAAACTATAGAAATGAAAAGTAACTCAAAAATTTGATGCAAAAATTTTATTATATGCAATCATCCACATGTTCTTTTAGTATGGGAATATGTTCAGAAATATGTTCAAATCATTGAAAAAGATTCGTCAGTGCTTTGGAAATGTTTGCAGAAAATCAGAAGATGAAGAAGGGCAGGAGAGAAGATAAGGATGATAACAAAAAGCTGTCTATCGTACTCAAGGTACCCTTGGAAGGGAGGACAGCAACCGGAGTACTACAAAGGGACGACAAGTGATGGACAATGAACAGGAGTGGTAAGTCACACTTTCACAACTGCAGACAAATTCCTCTCAGTGATCAATACTCTCAGACAATCCTCTGTTGTTTGAGGAGCATGAGGAGTGTCAGGCTGATCACTGGCAATGAAATAATTCCTGGAATAGAAATTCCTAGCCATCACCAGAAACACATAAGTAGAGAGCCAGCCCAGTGCAAAAGTCTGGATCATCATCCACTGTGAAAAGCCAGATATTTATGAATCCTTAAAAAAAAATACAATCAGGCTGACATGATTGAAGGAAACTAGCATTCATCAATTTTCACCAGGCTATTTATCCACACCTGTGCTGAATATAGTACTAATTTTAATTTTATTCCAACATCATCATATTCAGGGGTGGTAGATATTTCTCTAAAGAAAAAGAGTAAGTAGTTTAGTAGTTTAGTAAAACTAAACTTGACAGCAGTCTTAAATGCCAGAATACAGGGAATCAAAACAAATTTTCAAGGCAAATACTGAATATTGTACATTCCATATGCTTCTACTTCAAGGTCACATGAAGGAAATGTTAAGTCCATTTGCTTCTCCTTCCCAAGAGCTAGGCTTTCTGCCAGATATCTTTCAGAAGGAAAATGTTTCCTGTGAAGATGTGCAGAGGAGTTACGCATGCACAGCCTGTGAGAGACATAAAAGCAGTGTGCTCCTATCACCTCTGCTAGATTTATCATTAGTTCAAAAATTTATTGTATTGCAAGGCTGCTCTCAGTGTGAGATGAGAACCACAAAGAGTTGCCTCTCACTTTATTGTGTTTCCTGTAGGAGAAGGTAGTGCAGGTTGCCTTCTCACACCCTCAGCTGAGGAAGGAGCTGAGGGAAACCAGGGGAAAGCTGAAAAGCTTAAAGACAAAAAGGTAGTCATACCTTAGGTGTAAGAAAGTAAATTTCTGTTAAAAAGCAGAAAACAAAAAAATGCTATCATTTCTGTTTCTGCTAAAGTTTCATGAGGGAATGTGGTAGTCCTCGTTGACTTTTCATGAGGACCAATACCGCAGTACAGAGATCAAGTGTAGCTGGAGAGCAAAGTAAAACAGAGGCAAGTGATACTTGAAGCTCAACTATCACTAGGTTTTCACTACCCAAATGAAACACAAATACTCTGACCAAAACCTGAAATACTTGCATTTTTGGAATAAAACTTACATTTTCATTTAAAATCTTTTCCTGATTTGTGAGGTAATTTTAATGAATAATTTAAATTGCCTTTCAAAATACTTATGAAAACTACATGTAAGGTAAAAAAGACAATTTTCTGAGCATAAATTTTTTATTGAATTTTATTCATCACCTTATCGTGCAGGATAACTTGGAGATAAGAAGTTAAAACTTGCTGCCTCTCTCATTCAGCTGAAATTAGACCTCAGCCCAAGAAGCTCCTGAAGGAGCAGCCAGTATACGGTTTCCTTAAACAAGTCCTCACCACTTGCTGATCACTGTGATGCCATTGGAGATTTACCTCAGAAGTGGTGTCCTTGCTACAGGAAGTTCATTCACTGGCTTATGTCCATCTGGAAGTTCCTTCTTTCAAATATTGAGCCTGGTGATGCTGGTGCTCAGAGAAAGCAAGCACATTTTACCTGGTAACACTCCAGTTCTGAGATTCTCAATTGATTTAAGAGTGTGAACCTCAGCTAATATTTATTTATACCATGATTCTGCAGTTCAGTCCCCCCCAATATTATACCATGGAGTTCATAGCTTTTCAGTTTGATAAACTATTCCTCTGTGAAAAAGTAAGTGACAAATAGGGGGCAATAGATACCTGCATTTTTTCCTGCATCAGGGTTGAGCACAAAATCTGAGAGGAGGAAACAGGAATGACAGAGAACTTGGAGGCAGCAGGTTCCAACATGCTGGACATAGGTGCATGCTTGAGTGACTCTGGGAAGTGAATTCAAAGGGCCACTGCATAGGGAAAATGTCCTTTAATTTTACATCTTTTGAACAATTGCATTAACCTGCAGAAAAACATCAGATGTGAGCTGCCCTTTTCATTCTGTCTGTCCCTTCTGTTCTGTCCTCAGATTCCAGACCCTTCTTTGCTTCAGTATAACTAAAATTAAAAAAGTCTTGATAAAGATTTCTAAATATAGCACATAGGGGATTTTTTAAGATTCATCTACTTCTTCAGCTGGTAACTTGTTTTAGCAGCTACATAACCATTACATATGGAAGCCAGTTCCCAGATTTGTGGGAACTGAGGCTGGAAAAAGTTTACGAAAATGTGACTTCAAGCTACATTCAGGATTTACAAGTCCTGAGATCAATATATTTAATCTTTTGTTTTCTGTGTGAAGTACAACATTCTCAAGAGAAAGTGCTGTGCATTATATTAGAAATAATATCCCCAAGTGTGTAGCAAATATTTTGGTGTTCTGTAATACATCTTCAATGACTTCACTTGAACATAAATCTACCAGGAAAGGTTAGTGTAAGAAAAAGAATTTTTTTTCTAGAATTTCTGGAGACTTCCAGAAATTATACCACTGCTGACGTCATATATAACAAAAATTCTGATAATATTTATGTTTACTTATTTTTAAACAAATATTAAAAATAATTAAAGGAAATAATTAAAAATACTTATATTCTCATCTCAGTATGACTTGCTGCTTTCAATATAATTATTTTATTCCTGTAGTTATTTTTCAGTTGGGTATGTCTATTTTCTTTGCTGCACTTGGCAGAAACGTACCCCTAGTGAAGCCATACCATACCAAGGAAATATGGTTTAGGAAGGAGAACGTGATGCAGTATCAATATTTTTATTCATAGAATGGTTTGGGTTGGAAGTCACCTTAAAGATCATCTATTTGCAGTGCCCCAGAAATAGTTTGGAACCTGTAAAGCAAACTGACTTCCTTCCAATTAACTATGATCCATTGTTATTCACTGACCTCAAAAATGAGTTACATTAGCTAAGTAAATAATTACCTTCTTCTCAGCATGTACTTTATGGGTTTGGGTTTTTTCTTCTGATTAATACATTTTATTAGTTTTTATCCAATAAAGACTTAGAAGGATTTAGGAATAAACTTTTTTCCTCAGTATTTCAATACTTCTGATTTTACTTGCCTCATACAAACCCCTTATAGTGCAGCATAAATAGTAGACTCTGTTTTTGTTTTGTTTTTTTTTTTTTCCCTAACAGAAAACTCAGAAATCACACACACACAACTTCAGCCTACAGCTATTTTGACACAAAAGTGATACACAGCCATTTCCTAAACAGGATAAATTTCAGAAAGTATAAATATATTCAGAAGTTTACTTCCATGAAAGAATGCTCTGTGTCCCCTACCTGCTCTCCAGAGTTGGATCCACACTGTTTCATTACTATTCTTGAGATTTCTTTTCAAACTTCCACATCTTTCATCATTTTGGTGCATGTCCAAACTCTTAACTGGACTGAGCCTAAATTATTCTTCAAGTTTAAAAGATAAAGGTAAAATAACCAATTCAAAGGTAAGCACAGAGGACACTGAGGAGAGGACGTGTTTATACAGACAGATTCCTTCCTTCATCCCTATTCCCCAAACCACATTTTTATCCCTCAGTCTGCCACATGCAAGTGCAATGATAATCTTTGTCAACACAGTCACTGCAGGTATCCTACGTGAAAATTTAATACCATAAGGCATGCCAGAAACAGCTCTCCATACGACTGGAATTTTAAAAACTGTTCTTCACTTTTTCTAAATGAAATCCTCTTCCTCTGAAAAGTCTAGTGTACAACTGAGTTTGATCTACATGGGCTAAAACCTTCCAAATCAAATATATGGGGGCCCACAATCCATTTTCCCAAAAATACCATCCCTTACTTCTCTGATTTGTCCCCTTATTTGCATAAAAAAGAACCTGGACAACCAGCCAAGGAAAATGGGAAACTTAGCAGTACACAGTGCTAACCTGTAACTACATATTAGCTCTTCCTTAAATGATAATATTCAGAATGAAGAAATCCTGGGCAGGTTTCACTTCAATGAGTTGCAGATTTTGAACACTACAGACATCTCCAGTTAAGCCAGTCATCTAAGTTCACTTTAGAACAAGGGAAAATGTGACCTCTGGGCACAATTTACCTAACTCTAAATAAATAGCTGAACCAGGTCAGATGAATCATTCTGTGGTTTTCTTCACGGACTATAAATACAGCCTATGATAACTCGCACGATACAATCTGTCACTATAAATATACAGTATCAGTGTAAAACAAACCCACCCTTCTGACCACTCAAAAAGATCCATGGAAATGTGTGGGATAATGATCCTCTATTACACAATCAAGAGGGAAGCAATACTATTGCATCAAAGCCACTTGAAAATACAAAAATGGTACTACAATCAAACAGTTTGACCTCATTTAGCTTATTACTTGCAAAGAATAACATTGATGTTCATTTTTAGATGTAATTACTACAAATCATGGAAAGCAAGAATAATTGTAGGTTTCCTTCCAGCTAACTGCCCAACATAAACACCACAATAGAACAAAATGTGCTACAGGGAAAAAAAAAGTCTTTACTTCAGTAGTCTTTAAATTCACACAGAAATTTTTAATCCATGTATTGACTACGAATCTTAGTGTTTTAGTTCCTTAAAAACTGTAGAATTTATGTTCATTTCTACCTGAAATGCAGTAATGTAAAAAAATACCCCAAACTTTTAAAACATTAAGAAACAATAAGAATCTCCTAAACTCTAATTTTTAAGCACAACCTTTTAATCTCAACCAGTTTCAATTCTCTGACAACTTTTATACATTGATGCTTTAACGCAAATGTTCATTGAAATGTAATAAAAATGCTAAACAAACAATAAAGAATATTTTAAACAACAAACTGAACCTTATGAAAAGTGAATAATATGCTAAACAGATATAAAATATATTAAGGAAAAATGTGGTGCAAATATGTGAAAGTTAAGACGAAAAGTGCTTTCCACTCCCTCCCATATTTGTTTATATCTTAATTTTAACCATATATCTCTTTTCAGATCATTTCAACGAAGATATGGAGTTCCAATTTCAGTCAGGGAGAAGCCAATAAAGCAACATATCTGAAAATTTCTTTCTGGCTTACAATATATTATGCTCCAGGTGAAGTCTCTCTAGTATGAAATGACTTATTGCATACAGGAAATAGATTTTTACAGCAAAGGAATCAAGATAGAGTAAACAAAGACTGTCAATTAATCCGTTCCCACAGTATTGTTAAAATTTATTTTCCACGGTGAACAGCATGGTCCTAGTTAAGTATGTGTACAGACTTACAAAAGACTATTTGTGGAGTGTCTTAATGTAGCTTCTCATTGTAGCTGGCAGTGCAAGCCAGCTGTGTTTTATTAAATAATTTGCAGCTTCTTGGGACAAAGAAATATTCAGCCAACTTTTTCCTTTTTGTTGTATTTAATTTCCAATGTAACTAGCTTGAGAAGTTTTAACAAATCTGCTTTCCTCTCTGTACCTATTTGCTTCATTGGAGACACAGAATTAATGAAAGTACTTCCTCATAAATACAGCTACACATATGCAATGTATGACTTCTTCCCATTCTTCATAAATACATTCTTTTACTCAGGACATATCTGACTTACTACAGTTTCTTTGCTTATTCTCCACAGTCCTTACTCGGATGCATGAATCAGAACACATCCAAAAATATCTATCCAGTGCAGACAAACTCTGCATTTACTGAGTTTATTAAAAATCCCCAAACAGACTCAAGCAAAGGCTTAGGGAATTTTCTGAGTAAGATTATACAGGAAGATTTAACCAGCTCAAATAAACCAAGCTAAACATTAAGAAAATAACAAGGGAGCAGCGAACATTACTGTAATTCTATCAAATTTTCTGTAAGGGTATTATGTCCAGATACTACAAACAGTTATTCAAGGACTTAATTCTTAAAAGTATTATTTATGCATGTATTCCCATTGACTTGAATAAGCCTACTCATGTGAGCTAAACATAATATAGGGGTTCTGTTTTATATTCAATATACTTGATTTCATGCTCTAATAACATTGCTGATTTATTTCTTCCATTAAGTAATCCTCTTGACTCTCTATAATAATTAAATTGTAAGTTGTTTTCCAGAAGAGATGAAAGTGAAGCTATGCTGCAGAAAGGAGTAGAAAAAACCCTGGTCATTATACATGTATATCAAGACTTTATTAATTTACCACAGACACTTTCTTTTAAAGTGAAGAATTAAGCCATTCAGCAGCTGTACTTGCAGAGATAAACAAATTTATCAGACATCAAGTCTCTCTGCTAGCTTTATTTATAAGACATTAATAATCTGTTTCTTTTCATCCTCAGTCACATGCTTATCATCTGACGATGCTTTTTTGTGGTGCTCTACTGAGATATTTAAAAAAGATTCTCCCAAGAAGTTTTACAGCCTGCTTACCAAATATACACATCTTCATACTTATACACCCTGATATCTTAGTAATTCATTTAATGACACACTGCAAAACAGCACTTCAGAGCTGAGAATAAAATGTAATTACATAGCCATTCAACAACACTCACTTTCTGTTTAAACATGGTTTAAACATCTGAATTCTGATTCTGGCTTAAAAGAATAGCATACATCCAAATTTCTTCCCTGAAAGTAATTTGTCAATAATTAAATATCCTTCTTCCTTTCCTCTCCTCCAGTTTCTGAATTGTATGTATTTATGAACTATCACACATTCTGGTTTCTTAATCTGAGCAAATTTTCTGATGCTTCCAGGATGCACTGATTTATGTAAACACTTTCAAGTCTGTAACCAAGTTAGTGATGTTCTTGAACTGACTTCCCTCATGCATTTCTGAAGTTAAATCCCTGGCCATTGAAGAGCTCGTCTTCTCTTGAACAGCCTTCCACCTAGGTTTACAACACCTATTCTTTTTATTTTCTAATAATGGTGACCTATGAAACATCCTAACTGAAGCTACTTTCATGGAGAAAAAGTTGTCCTATGATTTCCTAAATGAAACCTGAAGGGAAGCACAGCAAGATGTTGAAAAGGACATTATTGTTAAACTCCAGTTGCAGTTGAAGGCTCAGAAAAAGAATCAATTACCAAAGACAAAAGTAAGGACATTAAAAAAAACCCTGTTTTCTCTCTCTTTATATATATATATAAAACTTCCTTGTATCTTTCACTCTTAACCCTAATATCAAATGCTATCCAATATCTCCATCTCTTCTTTCTTTCCTAGTGTAACACTGTCCACCCCCAGATAGTTGCAAACTAGCAAGAAAAAAATTAAATTAAACCAGAGGGATTTTTAGACTTATTGTACAACAATCATTCTGGAGATGGCAGGCTGTATTTATCTGATCCTTATGTTTTCTAGACTAATGTAAATACAGAATATGAATAGGTACATGTATGTATAATGCAGTGACAAGAAGTTCAAAATTACCATTTGGATATTTATGCAAACCTAGTGATTATCAGAATATATAAATTCCTTTTGCCCCTGCTGTGCACCATGTGTGCTGTTTCCTAGAAAGGTGTCGTATGTCCTACATTGGAAAGGCTTATTTCCCAAATCAGGAGGATGCTTCTGAGCAATCTTAGACCAAGAAGCTCCATTAAGAAAGCTGGAAGCAGGAAGGAGGACTCTGGGTAAAGATCCCACAGCACATGCAGAGACCAGGAGCTGCTTCAGAAGTACAGGGAACAGCACGTAGAAAAGTCCCAATCACCATGACAAAAATAACTATTTTTAGAGAATTTTATGGAATTCATTTACAGCTGTAACAGCTGTGGAAAGTTGCTGGTTTAAGAGTAAGCATATTAAAATATCCACTGTACATAATGGGTAGGAGATCAGGTTTTTTATTCTATTTATTTTAAGCCTATTGCACTCACCAGATTTCAGAAGTTACTTTATTCCTCTATTTTTCATAAAAAATCTAGCAATCTCTTTCAAAGTTTTCTAGAGCTCTAAGTTAGAGGAAGAGGTAGCAGCTGCACACCCCAAGAGGCTCACAATGGGAGGAGAATGAGACAGAACAGTCATCCTCTTTTTCACCTTTTTTCTCATCTTTTATTCTTTCTCTTTTATTCTTCTTATCTGTTGTCCTTTCCTTTTGAAAATAGAATTCAGTTCTCCTAGAGCTGGACCAGTGAGCCGTTCACTTCAAATATAATATTCAATGGAGGAAAAGAAGTATTTTGTCCTATTATGGTGGTAATGAACCTACTTTTTTTCCATTAATTATGTGGAAATACACAAGGATGTCAAAATCCCAATGGTCTCTAGAGGCCTAAGGAAAAAATCCACTACTTTCCCATACACATTATTTTACATAACAGTGATCTACACAGTGGACATGAACTTCCATCAATCCTCTTGCCTCACATCCCTGCCCAAAATTGTGAAGGATCCCACTAAATTTCTGGTTTTCAGCATGTC
>VZRO01000257.1:819738-837213 GCA_013397915.1 Daphoenositta chrysoptera | reverse complement strand
GGTCGGGGATTTTAGCTTTGGCTATTGCCATCATTGCCTACGACATCGCTGATAAACCGCACTGCAACAACCGCAATTCCACTGGACAAGGAAACTTTTGGAAAGCAAATATCAAAATGGATAAACATTTTTTCCCTTCTTTTTTCCTTGCTGGCTTCGGATATGCTGCTTCATTCATGGCAGTCATCTTTTCTGCTGTTTTCCTTCTCTTTTCTCTCTGGAGACACAAACGCATGATGCAGACAAACTCCATGAACAATCTCAGCATGGAAGCTCACATCAGAGCCATGAAATCTGTTCTCTCCTTCGTAGTGATGTACAGCATCAATTTTGTATGTTTGGTCTTAAAAATGGTTTATGTCACAAAGAAGGGAAGTCATATAACATTTCTAATTGTAGTATTTCAGTACACTTTTCCGGGTATTCACTCTCTTATTCTGATTTTCAGCAATCCCAAATTAGAAAAGACACTGCTAAAGATTCTTCCCTTAGTAAGAAGTGTGAAATGCAAGGTTTGCATGAGTTAGGAACTGTAATAAAAACTGGAGCCAATACAAAATGCTGATATTTAATTATAGAAAACAAGGAGTTTAAACTGTAATGCTACTCTCCAAGCAATGTAGATGGTACAGATGTTCTCATCACAGAGATTAAGAACATATAATTCTAATACTATGAAATAAACTAATGTGACTTAAATAAGAGATGTTCAATTATAATTTAATATAGGTAATTCTTTGAGTTAAATTATAATCAATAACAAATTTATTTAGATCGGGTAGAGGGGCTGGCTCTAAAAGGGCAATAACAATACTGCAAACGTGCCACAAATGCTCTGGCATTTTCTGATTGAAACAACTGAAATTAACTACAGGTTTATCTCTCTTTTGTTTTACCTTTCTTTCTGCTGTGTCCCTGTGCTGTGTGATATATTATGGGCTGTGTGGCTGTCTGGCAGTGGCTGACAGCTCTGGGTGAACACGCTGATCCCTGTCACTCCCCAGAGGTGGTCACTGATGCACAAACAGCGAGGCAGGAACGGCCCCGGGGTGCTCAGGGGGTGCAGAGCCCCCTTCCCACGCCAGCCCTGCGTGTCCCCTCTGCCCCACTGCCTGCCAGGACAGGATTCCCTGCTCTGTGTCACTGCTCTCCTGGCCTGCCTTGACCTGGTGATGAGATTGGCTTTTCCCAGTGGACTCTGGCTCAGTAAAACACCCAAGTTTTATTCTGGATTAGGGGAACAGCGTGAGAAAAGAGTGGAGGAGACAACTGATTATGAACTGACTGCAACTCCCTTTCTCCTTCCCCCTGTGCTACTTTGGGGAAGGAGGTGGAGGAGCAGGGGATGAAGGAGTGAAGTTGAGCCTGGGATGAAAGGGTGGTGGAGGCAGCGGGTTCTAGTTTGTGTTTGTTTCTCATTATCCAACTATATTTTCAATAGGCAAATAAATTCATTTTCTGCATGTCAAGTCTGTTTTGTCTGTGACAGCAACTGGTGCGTGATCTCCCGGCCTTTATACTGATCCATGAAGTTTTCCATCTTATTTTCCACCCCCTCCTTATGGGTGAGAGACAAGGAGCAGCTGGCTGGGGGTCTGGTGACTCCCTAAGGTCAACCCATCACAGCAGGTGAAACATAAAATAGCTCCAGCATGAACAGAGCAGAACCTGAACTGGTCACTTCTGTCACCAGATCAGGTCCAGAGGATGATCTTAATCATCTCTTCTGGACACATCTCCCAGGTGAAAGGCCTGGAAAGGACAGGAACAACCACACCTCCCTTCTTCCCCTGCTGCTGCTCATGCACTTCATCCTTTAACATGACAGTCCCGACCACTTCCACACAAAAGCCCTGCAAGATCCATCTTATTCCCAACATCCAGTGCAACATCATCCCTCACAACCTCACAGACCACAAGGCTCAGCAGACAAGACCAGCACCTTGCAGGGGTTACCACAAAACACCAGAGCCCCAGCAAACCACGCTGCAGATCCTCCTTCCATCCCCGTGAAAGCCCTGAGATTGTGACACCCAGCACAGCAGCACAGCCCTGGGCACCAGCCCCACTCAGCTGGCACTGGAGGGGACAGGGTGTCCATCAGCACAGCCACCCTGCACAGCAATGGGGACAGATGCAGGATGTGCCCAGCCTGGAGAAGCTGGCACATGAGAGATGTCAGAAGTCAATGGGAATGGCTGCCCAGCGCTGGCATGCCACGGAAAACTGCTCTGGGTCACATTCCAAATTTCATGACTGAGAAGTGAAAGTGTAAAAAATGCTTTTTGCCATGGAAAGTGATGAGCAGAAGCCCAGCTTAGGACCACTTGCACAGCATTCCTATTTGCAGAGACATAAAACTGGCTGGGGGCAATGGTAAAGAAAAGGCAGTGCTCCAATACCCTTGGCAGTCACAGCTGTCTGAAAGCAGAAAGGGGGGAGCACATTTTTCTCTTTTGCTGGGACAGGAATGGAAGATTCAGGCTGTTGGACCCATGTGTCCAGTCAAAGCTCAAAATTAATCTCAACTTCATCCAGAGGAAGCAATTACATCCCACTTCCAAGAAAAGAGAGAGGCATCACCAGAGGCTGCAGGTCCATGTAGAGCCTCCTGGTTGACCCAGTGCCAGAAGCTGAGAAGGAAAGGCCACAGATATCAGGTGAGCAAGCAGAACCACAGTCCAAGATGCTTTTGTGAATCAGGTAGAATCAAGACCATTTCCCTCCCTGACAATATGGGCAACTGCTACCATCTCAGTAACTTTAACCATTGCAGTGATTTAGAATATTGGTATAGTTAAACATATTTTGCAGTTGTTCTTTTTTTAATTTGACATCTGATACATAGAAACACAGTGAAAGACAAAAGCACTTCTAGCTGTTAAGGACATTGTTTACAGTATATCTCTAAGGATGCATCCTTGTAGCCATGTGCATCTCTCATCTATCCATGTGAGGTCTGCCAGCACCTTTGCTCTGCATTGCAAGCTCTCAGAGGCACCAAACAGGCAGGGCACACTACTGCTTCCCCTTTTTTCCCCCATTTTTCTTTCGAATAGAGGCCGTGCATTTCTCCCAAAAACATGGTGGGTTTCTCTGAAGCTCTTCTTTCTTGAGTTCCCAGTCTTCATCTCTCTGGTCTAAGGGGATTTTTCTCACTGCAGCCTTCCTGCGGTAGTTCCTGCTCTCCACCTCTGCTCTGGGGGAGAAACCAAGAGTGAGCACAGCACAGACAGTTCCATTCACAGGGACCCATCTACAGGGTCAGGGGTTGTGTCTCAGTCTGGTCAAAACCCTGCTGCCACCAACACATGAGAGAACACCACAGTGTGCCTGGCATGGTGCAGCCCCAACCTCTCCTCACAGGGCCCCAGCACTGCCTGGATCCAGACATGGACATTCCAAGTGTAAATTTTGCCCAAGAGAAGGCAAACCTTTTCCTCCTCCTGCAGAGCTCTGATGCTGTAGGCACTCAGGATTCAGGGAGCTCTGTCAGAAACACCATCCAATATCAGGAAAAACCCTTTTTTTTCTGTAACAGAGCATCTCTGTCACATGAGTGCAATGCTGTCCTAGCCAAGAGCACAGAGCAAAGCCAGCAGCTCCATATTGATAGACCTTATCACGTGGGCTTTCTATATTATAGAATCACAGAATGGTTTGGGTTGGAAGGGACCTTAGAGATTATCTCATTCCATACCTCCCTGCCATGAACAGGGACACCTTCTGCTAGACCAGGTTGCTCAAAGCCCCACCCAGCTTGGCCTTGAACACTTCCAGGGATGAGGCAGCCACAGCTTCTCTGGGCAACCTGTGCCAGGGTCTCACCACCCTCACAGTCAAGAATTTATTCCTAATATATCTAATCCTACCTACCTAGGCCATTCCCCCTTGTCCATGCCCTTGTCCAACATCCCTCTCCACCTCTCTTGTAGGCTCTTTTCAGGTACTGAAAGGTGCTCTAAGGTTTCCACAGAGCCTATGTTTGAGAGTGGTGGTTGATGCCCCATGGCTTCTGGTGTTTAAGAGGCATTTGGAAAATGCCTTCATAAGATGCTTTAACTTCTGGTCGGCCCTGAAGTGGTCAGACCATAGGACTAGCAGCAGGTCCCTTCCAACTGAACTACCCTATTGTCTGCTATTAAGTATCTGCTACCAAGGGCAAGAAACCCTTTTTTATAGACTTTAAAATAGAAATTTATTTATTTATTTATTTATTTATTAGCACATGAATATACATATGCCCTGGTCTTAGATAGCAGGACCCTTTGGTACAGTTTCAACAGGTGGCATTTTGCAGAGAGGGTGGCAGCAGACACAGGCTGAGGGTCTCTGTATCATCCTTGGCAGCTCTCATAGCATCCAGAGTAAAGCCCTCCTCATGCAAACCAAATCTGATGCAAAATATGCATTTACTATTCAGAAGCAGCTGTTTTGAAAGCAGCTGTTTCCTAACTTTTGCATGTTCATGCAAACCTCAGTGAGTGGTACCGATACTTGGCAGCAGAATATTCCTAATATTTGCATGTTAATAATACTTCCATGTTGATACATGTAATATTTCCATGTGGATACAGTCCTCAGCAGGGGTCAGTGGTAGGCAGGTAGGCAGGCAGTTCATGCAGCTGGCAACACCTGGGGACTGACAAACAGCGTGCAAGGGTCATGGTGGTGCTAGAGGGAACTGAATTTGGATTCAGGAAGGATTTGGATGCTCAAAGCCCTGTGTAGAGATGCACATCAGCCCTGCATTTGGTGCAGACCCTCAGACTGTTATTTTAAAAATTGCCTTTTCTCTCTTTTTGCGTGACAGGCAAATATCCAAAACTGGAAGGGATGCTGTGTAACAAAATGTTTTTCATATGTATATCCCACAGATAGTGTGAGTGGAGGGCAGAGCTGCTCTGTGCAGTGCAGCATTTTGTGCAAGCACACTCCTAACTCTCTGTCTGCAGCACACACACTACTGCCCTGCTCACTTTGGCACTGCCTGACCATGGACATCACCTCTGGGACCTTCTGCACATCTGAAGGAGTAGAAGGTAATTGAAATTACACTTCAAATGCCAGCCATTCTTCCTAGGTAACTCCAGGTTTGCTGATGTGAGACAATAAGGCCAGTGTGTGAGGGTGAAGGCATCCACTGTGGTCATAAATTGTAGTGGCTGGGCTTAAAAAGTGTTCCTGAGTCTCAGTGATAAACTCTTGGCTGCCCACAGGCTGGGTTATGGCCGTGAGGTGATCATACAGGCTTTGTGTGTCTTATAAAATGTTCTAGACTGGGCATTTGAAGCATCTTCCCAGTCATTAGATCTCCCAGCCACGCTGAGCCATGCAGCTGCGGGGTGTGTCAGGCCAGCATGGGGTTCTGAAAGACAAGTCTTCCACCTTAAATCAGTCATTCACCTCAGAAAGCCCGTCATCAGCTGACCTGAGTCACCCTAGGCTGTTGCTAAGGTGTCTCAGATCAGGATGTCAATCATCCTGTCAATCAACCTGTCAATCATTCTCCCAGGCACCTCCACCTGCCACAGGCACTGCCCTTCGGCAGCATCCAGGCAATTCCCCTACCCCTGCTGTCAGCTCACTCCCAGGGCTCTGGAGCACATCCAAGAGCACAGCAAATGCTAGACTTGGCAGGAATTAGTGGTGAGATCAGTGCAAAAAGGACAGCACTGAATAGGCAAGTAATTGCTATAAATTATTCATCCAGGGGCAGAAGCCTGCAGACTTTCACCCTCTAGGTTAGACAATATTTACCTGTCCTGATTTAGAAACTAAGCATGCCAAGAGCTGAGAACAGTATAAAGAGAAACTCCACTGGAAGACAGTGCCCCATTCTCAAAGGTCTGGCAAATCTGAGCTTTACTCCCTAGACAGTGTCTAGGGAGTCAAAAATACCTAATTGGCAAAGCTTTATTATCACTGATGGTTGCCTAAATGCCTTTAAACTGAAGGTCTGAAGGGAAGAAGAGCTGATACTTCTGTGTGGAAAGAAAGTGGTGATAGTGAAGATTTGCAGCATGTCAGCTCCAAAAACAGCAAGGCTTTAGTTTTAAGGTAATCTGGATGCCCCATACCAGTAGTGTTGAGATCCATCAGGTTGGATGGGGCTTTGGGCAACCTGGTCTAGTGGAACAGGTCCCTGTCCATGGCAGGGGGCTGGAATGAGATGAGCTTTAATGTCCCTCCCAACCATTCTGTGATTCTGTTATTCTGTGTTGGGTGGGCAGGTAAAATGCAAAGCTATCAGCATCTTCCATAATAGCCAGAGCTTGGAAACCAGAATTTGTGGCTCCCCTACAAAGTTTTTGGGGCTCTGTACAGGGGGATTTTGCACAGTTTGTGTGTCTTTTCCTATGGAAGGACACTGATGCTGTGTGAAGATAAAAGGTGGGCATGGGGCATTTCAGCAGGAAGCAACAAGCTGAAGAACTACAGCAAAAGGACAGCAGTACCTACAGAAAGGTTTATGTGGATTAATGAAAAGTGCCATTTGTAAGGCATCGGCATCCTCAGACATTTGGCCAGTCACCGTGCCTGATTTTGAACTTGGCAGCTCGTGTGCTGCACTGGCAAGCTGGAGACTTTGAGTTGGATAAATGTCTGTAAAAAACAAAAAAAAAGGGATGTACATGGTACCAAAGCAGTCTTGAGAATGGTGGCAGTGGTAAAAGAGATGCCAGTGAAGGATGATGGTGGGACTGTAAATTCACAGAAAAACCCAGGCAGAAAACACTTTTGGGAGCTCTCAGCATCCCAGGGTCTGGCATATGCAGGTTTCACAGGCAGTGTACTTAAATTCCACGTACTGTTGGGACTATGGCTTGCACTGAACAAGCTGGTTGGCCTCTGGTGATCTGTCCCACTGCTTCAGAAAAATGCAGGATGGGACACAGCTCAAATGTCTTTGGTAAAGCATTCTGCTCCAGGGAAACACCTTTGCAAGGATGAAAATACCTGTGAGCCAAACCAATGGCAGAAAACCAGGAATGGTAAATTGGGAACCCTTAAAAAGCATATTTCTTATGGCATGTGCTGCCACAGTGGTAACTGTAAGCAATTAAGACAACAAGGATTTCCCCAAAATTTGGAGGTAATATGTGGCCATCCTTTTAACTTAAGTGGTCTAATTTTCAATAATTATGTAAAAAATAGGGTGATTTTTTTCTTTACTATAAGAAAAGCCAAATGATATACATATAGATATACACATATACAACTGCTGAGGGCTGTTCCTAAACAACTCAACCCATGCATTTGCCATTCACCACTGCAAGGGGTTAACACTTGCCAGCTGTTGCTTTCATTACTGTTGCTTAATAACGGCTCTGCAACATCCTTACAAAAACAATGATGCCATGAAGTGGTAACGATTTTGAAAACAGACCAAGGCAAACCGCAGGAGGCAGGGGAATAAAAGAATATCTTCTCATGGCCTCCCCGTGACAGGCCCGTGTTTGCTCATCCACTACAGCTTCTGTGTCAGGGCTTTAGCAGGCTTTGGGTGGGAAGACAAGCGACACACCGTGTTTGTTCTGCTCCTCTGTAGAGCAGCGAGGTTGATTTTCACTGCTGCCGCTGTGCCACCTGGCATCACTACTCTGTTGCGGTGCGCGGACCGGTTTTTATATTTTATTTATTTTATACGGTTTAATCTTTTTTTNGTTTTTATATTTTATTTATTTTATTCGGTTTAATCTTTTTTTTTTTATGTATTTTATATGGTTTAGTCCGTTTCCCCTACCTTGTTAAATGGTATGGTCTCCCGCTCCCTGTTCTCGAGAGAGCTCCCCAGCTCGGTCTCAGATCAGGTTGCTGTACCCACTCCGCCCACTCCCTTGTGATTGACTGTTACGTGTTATGTTCCCATTGGCCCTCAGATGTATCCACCGCTTGTTCCTCCCCCCCTTAAAAGGCCTGTGCAGCGCCCAGAGCCCCTCTCTTGCCCTGGGATTCGGTGCCTGACTCCATGGAATAAACATCCCCGTACGAGCCACACCGGGTCCGTGTCCTCCCTCGTGCCTACGCTTCTTCTCGACGTGCACTGCCACCCTTCTCTGGCTGGGAATCCTCTTCCCTGGCTGTCGCGAATACCGACCAGCCAGAGGCTCTGCCGGTTTGGCCATTCCCCGTGGCACTTGGGGCTCCCAAGTAGCTGGATGGGACGGCGGAGGGTAACTACCCTCAAATCTGGGCGAGGGCTGGTTCCTCACGCCGCCACGCGGCCAGACTACTCACTTTTCCAAGAACTCGGAGCACTCCCGGTGTCCGTAGATCTCGGCGAGCCTCCGGGGAGTGTCTCCGAAGAGGTCGGCGGCGTCCATGGCAGCGTGCAGGGAGTGAAGGGCGCGGAGCACCCGCAGCCTGCCCGCCTCGGCAGCGAAGTGAGCCGCGGTCCGGCCCCCGGCGCTGCGCAGGCACGGCCGGGCGCCGTGAGCCACCAGCAGCCGCACCAGGTCCGGGCGCCCTGGGAATGCGCAGCGAGAGCAGCAGAGAAGATGCTTTTAGGATTTATACCTTCATGAAGCAGAAGGCGGTCACACACAGCTGGTCATAATTCCCTCAGTCACGGATTTCACACCACCTATTTGTTTTAGAATATAAATGATACTGAATAGGAAATGCTGGTTGTTTTCTCCCCAACGAGACTGTCTCCGGAAGAAATTTACAACAAAAACAACAATCAGATCACAAAGCTTTCTAATTTCTTAACAGCACATCTCAATCAGTCATTGAGCAACTGCTTTATTTTGGTTTTTATTTGGTTTTTTTTTTTTTTTTTTTTATTATGGGTTTTTTTTTTTTATTTTGGTTCAATTGCAAAATAAAACTTAAACATTGAGAACTGGAAAACCTGTGAAGTGCTTACTAAAACAAAGGTTTGTTGGATAGGAGATAGAGACATTGTTTTTATTCACCTTCACTTTTTTCTAACCTGTGGAACTGCTTAAATAAGCAAAAAAAAATCTTTCTACCCCACTTCACACTGTCTTGACTGCACTGGATCATTCCCAGTCGCATCTAGGCCATGTCCATCTCTCATCATCATTTTGTTAAGTAGCTCAGTTCCCTTTGCTCATGTCTAAATGCCTAATAATCCATCGGGACAAAAGAAAAACATGGTGTAAACAGCAAATCACACACTTGATTTCTGAGCAAAGACAGATGCAATGACATGAGATCCCAACAAACACTGTAGCACGGAGGAGTAGAGGTCCAGTTTCCCATTTTACATTGTATACAATTATACATTATACATTGTTGCATCATCTCTTTTTGGGCTGCATATGGATATCTGACTTTACCAGACACTTCTGAAGGTGAAGGGCCTATTGGGAGCTGCAAACAGCTCTAGTCCTGCATTGTTCATTCAAGCAGGGGGGATATAAAGGGAGAGCAATGTAAAACACAGTTATTATTTTGTTCTATTGGGTTTGATAAATACCTGGTATAAATGCAGCAGGTTTGACTTTCTGCTCTTTCCCACAGGAGTACATGAGAAACAACCTCATGGAGTCACCTCTTAGAAAAGTAATGGGGGGAAAAGCAGCCACTCCCTATGTACACATCATGTAAATTGAAAATTGTCATGTGATGGAAGAAAAAAAGCTAAAAACCACTTCAACAACAGTCCCATCAATTATTCTGTAGGCAAAGTTCCCATTTAAATGGATATTTAAACTTTTTTTGCTTATTAGGGACAAAATTACTTTACACAAGCTATGATTTTGCCAGCATAGATACGATTACAGTCAGCATCACCTTTTACAACACCCATGCACAGGGATAACAGAGCTGGGGGTGCCCTTACCTTTGGCAGCAGCCCAGTGCAGGGGGGTCCTGTCATGCCAGTCGACATCCTTCTGGTTTGGGTCACAGCGCCCTGCCTTCAAAATCTTTTTCACCAGGTCATAGTCCCCCACAGCCACGGCTTCGTGGAGCTCTGTCATGCTGCACTCCTCAGGAAGGCACCTGGTAACAGAGGGATGGTCCTTTAGTGGATGTTCACTGATGTATCAGCTCCTCTGAGCAACTTTAATAGGTCAAGCAGCACCTGGATTAAAAATGAGACAGGCACTGTGAGAGACCAGGACTTGTCCAAAAATAAGGAAAAAGGAATGACAGGAGGGAAAAAAAAAAAAGTTGTAATTTCTCTTCAAACTGTGGGTCACAAACCAATGGTGACTTTTGGTCTCTAGACACAAAAATCTGCAGCAAAGTGCAGTCCTTTATATAAAGGACTCGTAGCTAAAGCCACATTGAACATTTGCCACGGGTTTGTTGTGCTCACTAACCATGGGAACTGGCTCCTCCCTTGCCAGTGCTGCAGGTCTCTTACTGGTAGCACTTCATTGCAATGACAGAAATGTCTCTGCAAGTATCCTCTGATGGTCTTTGGTGAAAATAATAAAAAGGGATAAAAATAATTAAGCTTATATAAAAAAAGAGATGATAGGGCAAGGAGGAATGGTCTTAAACGAAAAGATTCATAGCCTGTTTCACACCTGGGTGGTTGGACTGTGCACGTAAGATCCAAAAGAAAGACACATACTCATCTTCTACTGAATTTGAGTCCTGCACATCTGGGAAAATCTGAATATATTAAAAAGAAAAGTAAATTTTGGAGCTCCTAGTGGGCCACAGAAGTATCACAGGATTTGGTCTCTCTGATACTTTAACCACCCGGGTACTGCTTCCTCCTCCTCATTGTCTCTCACTAATCTTGAAGAACCTGTTCCTTTAGATTGAAAAGAGATCTTCTGATTTGTTCTCCAACACCTTTCAACAGCATCAAATCTATCCTGAAAACATCAAACTTTAATGCATCCAACCCATCACTGAAACAAGGGCTGGACAAAAGCACAGGAAAAAAAAAGATCTTGGACCTTTTCATACAACTTTCTTATTCTTTTCCAGCTTCAGCTCATACCCAGACACATCCACCCAAAGGCGAGGGAAGCTGCTGATGCCAAGGCAGGAGCTCACCAGCTCTCCAAGGGGACAGTCCACAGGGGCAACTTCATAAACGATTTGGGCCAAGCCAAATTTTACCTGCCCTCCTCCCCTGCTGCCTCCCTTTGCTAGCCTTGAAGCTCATAGGGCCATTTCACAGCTGTTGATATCTCACAAAATGAATCTTTTATTATTGGTGCTAATTTTCAGGTGAATTCCCTGAATTCAGCATTACTGAGGGGGCAAACACCAGCGCTGTGCAAGGGGGGATGAGTGCAGATCTGCCCCGCAAGTAGGAACCTGTGCTGAGCCCACCTTCGGCCACTCCAGAAGTTGTACCCAAATGTGAGATCCGCTTCCCTAGAGAGTGGGAAGCGTCCTTCTCCTAAGGACGAACGAAAAGATTTGTATTTTTACAGCGCAACCTTGAGCCAAAGCGCCGTCCCCCGGCTCTGCTCGCCCGGCCGCAGGCATTGCAGCTCCTGCACGGGGTGTTGCAACCCATCCGGGGGAATTTTCTCATGAGGTTCCTGCTGCTTGACCCAGCCCCAGCCGGGAGAGCCACAATTCACCCTCAGCGAGCCCTCCCATGGCCCTGTCCCTGCCGCCCCGGGGCACGGCCCAGCGCCTCGGCGGCCGCGGGCTCCGCCGGGCCGCCCAGAGCTTCTTGCGCACGGCTCCGTGCCGCAAACTCGCTTGCCAGGCCCAGGGAAGATTTCTCCCAGAGAGATCGTCTCAGCTGAAAACTAAGGCAAAGTTTGGTCCCTCCCCTTCGGGGAGAGCCCGGCAGTGGCTGTGCCTGCGGCAGAGGCGGCCTCCGGCGGGAGCAGGCGGCGCTGGCCCGGCCCCGGCGGGCTGCGGGCGGCCGGGGGGGACCGGCAGCTCCTCCGGACAGCGGGACGGGAGCGGGGGGCAGCCAGGACACCGCCCGGCAGGTACGTGGAGCCCTGCAAAGGGCAAAAGAAGGGTCTGGGGACAGCGCGGGGAGGAGCATTGGTGACGTGAGGGGGATTTTAGGGAGCTGAGTAATTTCTGCGCAGCCCCTCGCTGCTTTCCCACTGCTTTCCCCAGCCCTTGGTGGATCGCGTTCCTCCGCGTCCTTCCTTCCTTCCTTCCTTCCTTCCTTCCTTCCTTCCTTCCTTCCTTCCAGCCGCTAATCTGGCCCCAAATCTCTGTGCGTCCCTGCGGAAGGGTGGGATTCACTCCGGATAAGCTGAGAGGGGTAACGGGGGACATGTCCCTTTGCCTCTCCGTGTGTGAACAGCATTCAGGGAAATATAACCCACGGCTGTGTCCAGCGTGGGGATGGGAAGCAGCAGTCCCAGCAGTTTTCCCTTCCCAGCAGGGAAAACTCCAACTAGATGGAAGAGGAAAAAATAATTCACAGCGAGGGTGATTAAACTCTGCTCCAGGTGTCCAGCACTGAGACATGCAGACCTGGTGCAGCCCCATGTGTGCCCTGCTTTGAGCACTGAGTGACTTCCAGCGATCCTTCCCCACCTAAATTCTTCTGGGAGGCTGAGAGGGTCAAAGAGCAGGAGGTTTGAGTGGCTCTGCCAGCACGGCATTCATTCACCTCCTCCAAACCCAGCATCCCGATATCCGCACGGGACCCTGCATTCCAGCTGCTCTTGGAGCTGGTGGGGAGAGAAGGTGGTTTTAGGACCTTCTAAACCTGTGTTTTAAGCCCGAGCTCAGGTACAAGGGTGTCTTGGGGTCAAGGACTGCTGTGCCAGCCACAGGGACCTGCTGGGACAGCCTGGCTGTACTTTACTCTGTGACACAACCATCCCAGCCTCTCCAGGAGCAGCAGGTGGTGGCTCCTCTGGGTAGGGATCAGGGGTGGTGGTGCTGCCTGGGCTTGCACTCACCAACCCCACTGACGTGTTCACAGCAGCCCAGAAAGTGTGGCGAGTTACTGCTGGGACATGTGGGATCAAGCTGTGGTGATTTACTGCTGGAGATACACAGAGTTCAAAACGGGCAGCTCAGGAGGAACAGGAGATGCTCAGATCTCCATCTGTCTGTCGTTAATGGCCTCCCCTTTCGCTGCCTGTTGGGAGCGAAACACTTTCTCTCTTCAAAATCAGCTGATAGGAGAGAGGAAGAGACTGTTGTGCTTGGAGAGAAGTGAGAGGGGATGATTCCCAGCAGACAGGTTTCCCACCACAAAGTCCTGCTGCACGCCCATATCAGCAAGCAATGGAAAAGAAGCTTCACTGCCTAAAATGGTGTATTTAATAGCAGGGACAAGAGCTGGGTTTCTCAGGTAAATGTCATAACTCCTAAGATAATAACCCCCCAGACCCAGTGAATGTTGAAATGTTTTGGCATCTGGCATGGGGACTAAGGTGATCCCATGCCCTGGTGCTGAGAAATGGCTCTTTGGTTCAATCTCCAGGGTCAGATCTGTCAGGATGTATTTAAAACATTACTCAGAGCTCAAAAAGGGGACAGTGACATTTCCATTTGCTATAGGGTTTCTTACTGGGGAGTGCTGCAGAGATGAGCATGGGAAGTGCCCTTCAGCAAGGCTGGGAGGCCCTGGCCTAGCCCAGGATGTGAGACCATCACCCAAAAACTTGGGAATTGCCCAGCTCCACCTTTGCTTCTTTCAGTCTCCATTTCCCATCTTGATTAGGGGGATGTACCATCCTTCCCCAGCCCCTGTGCTCACGGTGATGTGCTGTCAGTGATTTACTGAGGCCAGCACTAAGCCACACCAAAATGTCGGATGGAAGTCGCCTTTAAAACATGCAGCGTGCTTGTTTACTGGGAAAAAAAATGGAGCTCAGATCAGTGAAAAACCACACATTTGCATTTCAGTGACAGCCTCAGCCTTTTACACACTGCAGCACAAAAGGCGTCAGTGTGAAGGATTCTTTCCTTCAGCTCCCCCACATTCCTCAGCTTCAGCTTCCCCGCTTTGGCAGCCTTCAAAAAAAGGAAAAGCCAAGGTCAGCAGAAAAAACAAAAAGAGAAAAAATAAAAGGGGAGAAAAGAAAAAAAAACCCTCAAACCTAAAACCATATGCCCTGGTAAAACCTCCTTTCCTGCTGCCCACTATCCAAGTGAGAGCTCCTGCCTGGAAACTGCTCGGTTTTCGCCAATGGCTTTTGTACTTCCCAGACCCCCGTGCAGCCCCTTCCTCCCTTGCTGGAGAAGCTGGTACCCCTGCACCCTCCAGCTGCTGGGACAGGCACTTGTGGAGGTGGCAGTGACCAAGTTTTGTCAAGCACGGAGAAAGTTTGCCCCGTCACCAGCACCACCATCCTCTGTCCTGTACCAGCAAGTTCCCACAAGATTCATGGAGATGTTGGGCCACCTGAGGAACATCAAGCCCACTTCAGAAGGTAGAGGGAAGAAGCACAGTGACACCCAGGACCCCATCCTGCCACTCCCATGTGCATAAGCTCTCCTGCTGCAAGTCCCCAGAGCACTGGAGGCGAGAGTTTGAAGGACCTGGCCCAAAAAAAGGGCGATGTTGGATCATATCTTAATGCCAGTTCACACAGGCCCATGGAGGCTGTGCCAATTTATAAAGACATTGGATCAGCCCTGGAATTTAACAAAAGTCTCCATGTTTATCCAAGTGTTGGGAAAGGCTGTCGGAGCTGCTTCCTGTGCCCTTTCAATCCCCGGCTCCGGAACTGCTGCAGGAACCACCCAGCAGCAGCCACAGCACATCAGCTCTGGAAAACAAACTCAAACCCAGGAACTAAAGGCAAAACCACCATGGAACATGAGGAAACCATCATTTCCCTGGCTGTAATCACCAGCAGGAATGTGGGTGTGCTGCTGGAACTTCCATTTGTATCTGTTTATCACACTTGAAGTGGACCCAGCTCTGGTCAGGGGTGTGTGAGGACCCTGCCTGCTAAAAACTGAGGAGCAGGAGACTCATCTCAGGTCTGAGCTACTGCACAGCCAGTGCAGCTGTGAAATTCCAGACTTAAAATACACACAGTCATGTAAACACACAGCCTGATTTCTTAGAGAACATAAGAATTTGATTTCCAGTATCACAGGAGGAAAGCAGGGGTGACGGATGCTGTTATCCCACATTTTTCTAGGGAAATCAATTCCCACTGCTTAACTTAACAGCCTACAAGGAGGGGCATTTCTCTTCTGCTGCAGATGCTGAAGGTGCACAGATGAATGATGAAAAGTTGGTTTAATACAAAAAGAATGGGTCTATGATGTAAACTACAGAGGCTGACAGGCTGGATTATTTCCTTTTCTGCAGTTCCTCCAAGGGCTGGACACACTGGGCAGAGCAACAGTTTAGCATCTCAGTAGTAAAATGCCCTGTACAGTCACTGTGCTTTTATTGAAATTCCCCCAAAATATTAAAGCACAGCAAAAGCACCATTTTTATCTGCACCTGAATCACCCACCTTCTAAATTTCCCAAGAAATAATGGCATTGTTCTTGAGGTAAGCTGGGGAGGTGTTTAAAAGGCAGGCTTCAGGTGTGAAACTTTTTTCAATTTGCATTTGTTACCATAAGCAAGGTGTACAACCTAAGAAAAAGGCTGTTAAGGTGATGATTACTGAAGTAAATTCAAGTACAAAGAGCAGTCCTAGGCAAAGGGTTTATCCACCTGTTTAGTGAGCTTTTCTTAATACCTATTATTGCTTTAATAATTAATGTTCTGCTTAATGCAGCTGGCTTACGAGATGGGTAGAAATGTAAACATTTTGTTTGCTTTTTAAAAACCGGCCATAATACCTGTTGATAGATTGTGGTCATGGAATAATTCCAAAGCATACCTCACCTGAACACCTCTCCTGTTCAAAAAAGCCACACTAAGGCATCCAAATCCAGAGCTTTGACAGCAGCTGCACTCTGGCCCTTTGGATCTGGGATGGCCAGTCACAGCTCTGCTCCTAAACCTACTGCCAAATCCTTCATAGCCCTGGTAAAGGAAAGAGAGCATTCCTAGCATAAACATTTTAGAACTCAGTAACAGCCTTCTAGCTAATAAAATGAAACCAGACTTACATAAGTTACATAAAAAATTTTTAAAAAGTTCTGGAAGGTGGCAAACAGGGCTTACTGGAACATTTAAAAATCAGAATAAACACCAAGAAACTGTATCACAAAATAGCCCACACATTTCTTCACCAACTAAAAAAACCCAACAGTTTTATTTTTGTTTTTCTGCTTTTTTAATCAAAAAGGGAACAAAGCTCCCAACAGCCCTTGGCTAATATGCTAAATGCAAAAGTTCCCCCAAATCTGCAGTTATGTTTAGATCAGCTTTTGCTCCAACACTTCCCCAGTTAGATCCTGTTCTATAAATGATGCCTAATTGTCAGCTGGACCCCCACACAGCAAAGACACTGAACTCAAAGCATGAAACTTCCCTTTATGACTTCACATGAAAATAAAGGTGCCTTTTTTTTTTAAATTCCATTTTTGGCTAAAACTTTAACAGTTTCAGAAATGTAGTATTTGGCCTCCTTGTTTACTGCTGACCCCGAAAAATCCCTGGATTCCCCCCTCGTTCCTTGATATCAAGGGAAAACCCTTCCAGAAGCAACTCTGATTCCTGTGCATCCAACAGCTGAAGGAGAAACCAGGACAACCTCATGGAAAAAGAGCAGTGAAGCTGCCAAACTCAGTCTTAAAACAGCCACCTGGCTTGGCTTAAAACCCCTTCCAGCAGCTGCTATTAAGCTGCCAAGCACTTAAACCTGACCAAAATCCTCTCCTGCAATTAGGCAGAGACTTTTCCAAGCACTTTTGCTTTTTGTGATGTCAGGCTGATGGAGATGTGCTTCAGGGATGACGGAGCAGGGCACACCAGGGATGACAGTGGCGCTGGGAATTCTGGGGGTGCCGATGGAGCTGGGCACGTTGGGGATGCTGATGGAGCCGAGGTGCTGGGCTGACAGTGAAGCTGGCAATGCCAGGGATGACGTGCTGGGCACACCAAGGATAATGATGGAGCTGGGCCGCTGGATATATTCTCGAAGCGGTGGATGTGTGAGCAGAGTTCCTCTGCATGGATGAACGGAACCACGAGCTGCGAAAGGGAGCCAGGAACAGGTCAGTACGACACTGGAAGAGCACAGGTTCCTTCTGGCTCCCTTTGCAGGTGTGTGAATATCCGATGGTGGCACCGCCGTGGTTTTATCGGCGTGTGTGTCCCGGGGCAGCGAGCAGAGCAGCAGGGCAGCCCTACGCGGCCAGGTCGAAGTCGTCGCGCTCCTGGTTGTAGTCGAGCACCTTCTGCCGCAGGCGCGACGCGTCCACCCAGGTGATGAAATCCTCGACAGCGCGGGGCACGAGGAGCGCGGGGTCCGTCACCACCTCGGGCCCCACGCGGACGTGGCCCTGCTCCACGAAGGTGACGGCGTGGCGCAGGTTCTGCGCCATGCGCAGCTTCACCAGCAGGCAGGGCAGGCGCCGGCGGCAGAAGGCGGCGGCCGAGAGGCTCTCGCAGACGGCCAGCGACTGCCGGCTGTTCACCAGCCCCAGGCCGTGCAGCTTCTCCAGCAGCGCGGCGGCGCA
>VZRO01000257.1:797438-819600 GCA_013397915.1 Daphoenositta chrysoptera | reverse complement strand
CGGAGCCGCCGGGCCAGGGCGCGCACGGCGCGGGCCAGCGCCTTGTACTGCACGTAGTCCTCCCGCCGGCCCAGCCGGTACCGCCGCAGCGCCCGCACCTCCGCCAAGTTCCCGCCCGACGCCTCCCAGTTCACCAGGTCCAGCCGCCGCAGCAGCTTCTGCTCGTGGTACTTCAGTTTCCGCACCATCGTGGCGGGACCGGGATCCGCCGCGCCGCCGCCTGCGAGGGANGCTTCCCGGCCGGCCCGCCCCGGGGGAACCCGGCTGGCGGGGTACCGCCATAAGGATGGCCCCGTGTCTCCTTCCCCGAGGAGAAGGCGGCAGGTAGAGCCCAGCCCGGGATGCGGCTGCTTCCCCCCGCGCTCTGCGCACCGCCGGGGCCAGCCCGGCGCGGAGGGGTCACCCCAGGTACGGCCACGCCGCCCCGACACTCGCTCCGGCAGCGGCAGCCCGACCTTGTCTCGCCAGGGGCTGAACCCGGGGCTCGTCATTCCTCCTGGAAGGATGGCTGCGGCGTTGTGTTTCTCCGTGACATGCCGCTCCCCCTGATGCACAGGCCGGTCTTCCTGGAGGAGCAGCAGAATCCTCCCTCTGTGCGGTTCGTAGCGCCGCACATCTCCCGAGCGCCGCCGCGGCCTCGCCAGCCAAAGGTTTCGTCCCACTTTTCTGTAAGTGCACGGTGCTGTCTGCTCCTTGGGATTCAGGATACAACAAGGAAATTCCCCAGTAAAACAGGTCAGGTTGACAATTCGGGATTTCTTTGTTTCTCACGAGCAGATTTCTGTATGGGCTCAATCTTGATTTTCCTAATTCTGGATCTTCAGCGTGCTGGGTTTGTTTCAGCGTGGGCGATTTGTTTCAGCGTGGGCAATCAGGTCACAGAGGCCATAGTGGCCTCTTGATTTACTTTGTGTTTATCCCAGGTTTGTCGGTGAAGGCACCAATGGAAATGTGGAGCACCAGCAGCACTGAGCAGTTTTACAGGATCCCTGAAGGAAAGGGACCACACTCGGTTGGATGTACAGATCTGATGACAGAAAATGCGGTTGAGGTAAAATTCTCGACTCTTTCTCCTTTGCATTTAAGCCACAATGTTAGTGAAACAACTGGCTGCAGTTTTACAGATAAATCAAGCAGCAGGTCTTGTCTGTGCGCTCCACGCTGACACTCAGAGCTGAGCTTTCTTTCCTCTCCATCCTGGTGTAGGATGTGCACTGGGCATTTACCAGATGGATGTAACCTGCAAGCCTTCCCCATGGCAAATTCTTCCCTTTTCCTAATATCCTTGCATTTCTCCTACACAAGATACTGCAAAGAAACTGTGTCTTCCTGGGACCCAGGGGGTTCTTCCCACCCACCCCACGGCTCCCTCCTGCACTGGGCTTCTGAGGAGATTCCACACGCAGTCTCTGTGACTGTAGCTGTTCTCATTGCAGAGATCCCAACAGCATTTGGCAGGGCTGGGAGATGAGGGTGTGTAGGGTCGGGAGATGAGCCCATGCAGTGTTTCAGCTGCAGGGCAAAGGGTGAGATGTCTTCTTGAGATTTTATCTCTCTGAAGAAGAACAGGATGTCAATTCTGCAAGAGGTTAGCACAGTGAAAAGCCACAATAATAAGATAGGGATAGTAACCAGACAAGTAATGAGCTTGCTTGTGAGTTTCCATTTCCAATCCTCTTGCCTTGGAGAGAATACACCCACATTTACACTGTGGTTTTACTCCTCAGACTAGCCAGGTATGGAACTTGTGATCAGTTTGTAATGGTTCATATGTTTTCCTTTACTGAGATTACTCTGTATCAGCACAGAGGAGTGATGAGTTTCTCTTTGCAGTCAGTCTGTGTGAGGATTTTTTTAGATAATTATGAACAATTGCAGTTCTCTCAGGCATAGATAATGAATCTTTTCCCCCTTCTGGTAAACAGTTAGTCATTGGGGAGGTTCACTGGGACTATCCTGAGATCAAGTTAATATCACTACCAATGTGGAGGAAAGTTCTTCCATAATGGTCTCTGAGTCAAAGGTTGGTTTAAGTTTGTTAAGTTAATAGAAACAAGCTTCATTAAACAAACTTCTGGTAAACTAATAAATTAGTGTTCAAGAAATCAGGCTTTATTTCAAAGCTCATGTTTATTTTGGCCCTAATCGTAACTTGCTAAACCAAAAGTACAGTTGGAGCAAGATAGTGAATTTGAATATGGTGTTGCAAATTCCCTTGCAAACCAGGAAGTAAGAATGCAGATTGCACACAGTTCATCTGCTGGGAAGTCTGCTTTGGGGTGTGCCTTGGTACATTGCTGCTGTCTGTGAAGGAAGAAGACTGACAAGGGGGTGTGCAGGGTCCATGTGAGTGTGGTAAAAAAAAGCTTGGGTGCTTTCCTGGCATACCTGGAGTGCAGACATTAAGAGATTTGAACTGGTGGTAAGAATCAGAGGCCGATGAAGCACAAGTTAACAAAGTTGTATTTAGAAAGATGGGCCACAAGAGACTTGTGAACATCTTGATGAGGAGGAAGAGCAATATATTGTTCTCACTTGCTGTGCAGCTGCCCAAGAGCTTTGCTGACAGCCTCTGCTCAGTTTAGGCAGGAACACTACAGCCATGCTAGAAAGCCTTCTCTTCTCCAGGCTGAACAGCCCCCAGCTCTCACAGCCTGTCATCCCAGGAAAGATGCTCCAGCTCCCAGGTCATCTTCAGTCACCCTTTAACAGTCAGCCTTATAAAACGTAACAAAATGTATCATTGAGCCATTCCCAGTGAAGAAGACGGAAGAAAGCATCCAGCAAGATGCTGAATGGAGCAAATAGGTAGTGGGTGTTTGTAATAATTAACTTTATTAAATGAAGCTTTTATAATAAGCCCTAGGCTAACCTAGAGAGGGTGATGTGTATCTCCAGCTGTGATGATGTTTATTGCATTCATTGCAGGCACAAGAAGGTTGTGACATAGGATTGGCATCAAAGCCTGTATATGATAATAATTTTCTCATGAGATTCTCATAATTCTCTTGAGCTGCATTCTTGCATCTGAAACCCGTTCTATAAATGTTTTTATGTTCTATTTTGTCTGTCATTTATAAATAATACCAGTATTCCTTTTTTTTTTATTATTTTTCCTAATCCCAGGGAAGCTTCTTGCGCCTGTATTATCCAGCATGTGATGCCACAGATATCGAAGAGGCACGATGGATTCCAGACAAAGAATACTATCAGGGCCTCTCTGACTTCCTTAATATGTACCGAGTTGTAGGAGAAAGGCTTTTCCATTATTATGTTGGTAAGACTGGTTCTGGTTTTCTTCCTTGCCTGGCACTGCCTCAGTGCTCCATGAGCATGGTGTTATTGCTACAGGGCTGAAAAAGAGTTTTCAGCAAAGAAGTGTGTTTTTGAGGGATGGGTTTGTGTAGTGAGACTGCTGAATGTGACCCCAGTTCTCAGACAGCCCCTGAGTGCTGTGGATAGGAGTGTCTGGGCAGTTTGCTCTAGGTAAGCTGCACCTATGTGTTGGGATTTAAATCCCACAGGGAAACAGGCAAAGATATAAAAGTCAGAGATCCTAAGGTCTGAATACCAGCAAGACCTGGATGCCTGACTGAGGGCTTAAGAGATGTGTAGACTTTGTGCCAGGCTGTGGGTGGGAGGAGGAGAAGACAAGTATCTTCTACCAAGTAGAAAGTATTTTCAGAATCAGATCCATATTTGCCTTCTATTTTAAAGATGAGACTTGGTACCTTATCTTTAGGTGATTGCTCTGATATCAGTGGTCACCACATTCTTGGGATCTCTCCCACAGGAACAAATGTTTTCTCTCATTTCAGTAATAATGATGTACACTTCCATTTTTATCTAGGTTCAGTGACCTGTCCTGCAAAGTCAAATGCTGCTTTCAAGCCAGGAGAAAAATACCCACTTCTCGTTTTTTCCCATGGACTTGGAGCTTTTCGGTAATTTTGCAATTTGTTGACAAACTGGTTTTGTTGTCTATGGAGACAGCAGTCTCCAAGGGTGGTTCTGAACAGATTTTCAGTAGGGGGGTGAGATCCTTGTGGAGCTGAGTCAGATTTGAAGAACAGGCTGCTGTCATTATGCCTCCACTGAAACAACAGCAGGGTTGGTGTATGGTTGGTCACAGAATAATAGAACAGCCTGGGCTGGAAGGGGCCTTAAAGATCATCTCTGCTGTGGACAGGGACACCTTCCACTAGACCAGGTTGCTCAGAGCTCCATTTGTGTTTTCCCCTTGTATGACAGAGGTGAAGGTATTTGACAACCAATAAGCACATGGTGAAGATTAGCTGGTTGATTTTTGGACAGCTCTTTGGAGATGCCAAGTGCTGAGTGTGCTACTTATTAAAAATCAGTAGCATTTTCCCTTCTGAATAGACAGTAAAACAGTACCAAGGTTTTGTGAACAGGCTTTGGTGCCTGGCATACAAAATCCTGCTCTGCTGGGTATCAAATTCAAATGGAAAAAATATTGAATGATTAGTGCATACTTAGTGTGGTCAGCATTTAAAGAGCAGCGGGATTGAAAGAATGACACCTCACCAGAGTGTGGTTTTCATTGCAGGACAATCTATTCTGCTATTTGCATAGAGATGGCTTCTCAGGGCTTTATAGTGGCTGCTGTGGAGCACAGGTGAGTATGCTGCACATTTTGGAGTTCTGATGGAAAGAAACTTTCTCACATTGAACTGAATGGTATTTATTCTAAAGAAAAACTTCTGGATTTTTTTAAAAAAGAAAAACTAACATCTCTTTTTCAGCCCTGCCCACACTACCCATAGCTCAACTCTTCTCTAAACAAAGGAAATTTTGTTTAGATAAGCCCTAGAATGAAAAGTGTTGGGGTAGATATCATTTGTCATTCTTCAGATACGCTGTTTGTCTCTCTGTTATTATTAGAATATAAAGTAGGTGAAGAATGTAGAGAGGAGGTGGGAGTTTTGGTGGGGTTATTGCATTATTTAGAAAGTCTGCACACTGAGTTGCAATTGCAGCAGCACTGGCTGATAGCTGGATCTCTTCAGGCGAGTGAAACCTAAAACCTGTGCTGACTTAAATCTCAAACCAAATGGAATGCATACCCAGAAATAACCTCCTCTTGATATTACAGAGATGAATCTGCTTCAGCCACATATTATTGTAAAAGAAGGTCCGTTTCTGAGTCACAGGAAGAGTCTACAGCTACCATGGAGAAGGAGTGGATCTACTACAGGAAACTGAAAACTGGAGAGGAGGAGCGTTGCTTGCGCCATAAGCAGGTGCCTGGGCTGGCTCTGGGCTCTGGAAGTGTGGCAGGAGTGCTGTGTTTAGGACTGGCAGACTCTCCCTTTGGCCAGGGGAGCAGTCTTCTGCCACAGCTCAGGGATCTATAAAAATCCATTGGGTCCCTGAAGGTGGAACAGCCAACAGCAGCTTTCTTCAGAGCCTAAACTGCTCCCTCAACAAAGCTTTTTCTTGAAGTTGCACTCTTATGCTGAGTCATCTGTTTCTACTCTGCTTCCACTCAACTTTCTGTTTCTTCTCTGTGTCTTCATAGTTTTACTGCCCAGCCCAGCCTAAAAGTGACACAGAGTTGAGCCCAAGTGTTTGTGTGGCCTTAGGCTTGCTTAGCTTTCGTTTACTGTTCCATAGCAAGATGAATCATGGCTGCTCTGAGTGGGATGTTTGCTTTATAGTCTTTACCACACTTGAAGGTGCTTTTTAACAATGTAAACAGTGCAGACTTCCAGTTTATAATGAGCAGTATCCATGCTAGATTTAATGTGGCTGTAATGACAAGCTCCTCCAAGCATAGACTTGACCTTTAAAATATAGGAGTGTTTTTTCCAGCTAATGAAAACTCAGCCAGGGAGGTGCTTCTCTTTATCTCCCTGGGCCATACAGACAACAGTACAAGAGTCATTTCCTGTTTGTGTACAACATCCTACTTGTGAGTGTCAATGTCTGATCTTGGAAATGACCTCCAGAAGCCGTTGTCTGCAAATTTCACAAGTAGAGAAGTCGGGAGATTGATTTATTTGAACATCTTACTGGCTGCCTACACACTGTGGTTCCCAAGATCACTACTGTTTCTTGGTTCTTGAAGCTTTTCTTTTACTGACATATCAGCCAAAAACTGTTCTTATATGGAACAACGAAAACCTTTATTTGCAACAGCTTCACTACAGTTTTCAAGGACGAGTATGTATAAAAAATGGGATGGGCTTCTTCACTGTTTCTTAACCTGGGTTTATCCAGAGTAAGGACAGTTTCAAGGCTATTGTCTGATGGGGCAGTGATGGAATGAAATTTGCTCAGCCTGAGAAGCATCAGTGAGTCAGCCATCCTTGGAGTTGTGTAACTTGAACCTTTTCACATCCCAACAACCCCTTTTCTTAAGCAGTGACAGGACAAAGGAGTTGAAGGCCTTTGGTGAATGTTACAGGGATAAATTCCTTTGTGTGCAGAGGTTCTACACAAGAGCTTCAGCTCTTAACACCTTCAAAAACCAGTTTTGTTGTTTGTCAGATGGCTCCATTCTGCAGTTCAGAATAATTGGTATTATTATCAGACACTTAGTGGGGAGAAATAAATCAGGGTAAGTCCTGTGTCCAAGGGGCTGTCAAGCCTGGCAGTTGTCTGATGATTCCTTCCACTGCTCTGCCCCAACCTCTCTTTCTCCCCAGGTGCAGCAGAGAGCACAGGAGTGTATCAAAGCTCTCAATCTCATTCTTAAAATCAATTCAGGAGAGGAAGTAACAAATGTTCTACATTCAGACTTCGACTGGAACAGCCTAAAGGTGAGTGAAAAGGTGACAGCTGCATTTTGCTAAACACATAATAATGCTTCTGGTTTCCCCCTTCCATTTCTAAAGTGGTTCCTGTAAAGTATTCTGAAGATCACACTGTAGATCTATGAACATATTCTCAGGTCATCCCAAGCTGGGTAGATAGTAATGGAGCTGAAATGATGCTCTACCTACTTCAGTAGTATCTATTACCTAAAAAAATTATTCCCTTTTAAAAAGTAAGTTTGGGGAAGAAAGTCTCTTACAGCACCTGGATTTTTTTGACAGGATTCTGTTGATACTAGCAGAATAGCTGTGATGGGACACTCTTTTGGTGGTGCTACAGTTATTGAAAGTCTCAGCAAAGAAATGAGATTCAGGTAAGTATGCAAAACAAGGCCAGAGGCATTTGGCACTTGAGAGGTCTGGAGCAGGGCACTTTACATAGGATCTCCCGATTACTAATTAGCTCCTGAAGAAAAGTTTTGTTTGGCATGTCTTGCTTTCTCCAGCCATGCTTCTTCCAAGTGTGGGGATGTGGTGGAACACAACAGCTGCATCTTATTATGTGGGACCCTGCAGTCCAGCTGCACCTGGCAGTGGAGACCAACAAATGGCAAGAATGGACTAATTCTCTTCCCCCAGAGTAGAGATAATTCTGAAACAAAATTATTAATTTACCTGTTCGGTATCAGAGAGACTTTGTCTTTCCCATGTCTGCAACTCAAAGCATGCTCAGAACTTCCAAGCTTTCTGCTTCTGTGCCAATATCCAGATGTTTTGGCAGGTGTGGCATTGCCCTCGACGTATGGATGCTTCCCGTAGGTGATGACATTTACCAAAACAGCGTCCAGCAACCGCTGCTTTTTATCAACTCTGAAAAATTCCAGTGGGCTGAGAACATCTTAAAGATAAAGAAGCTCATCTCCAATGACACAAACAAGAAAATGATCACTATCAAGTAAGTGCCCAGGACCCATCATTTCCGTGACTGAAGCTCTTGTTGGAGCTGTGCAGTTACATGTAACTGCAGAAAGACAGTCCCTGGAGCACAAATCTGGTGAGGAGCAGCTGAGGGAGGTGGGGAGGCTCAGCCTGGAAAAAAGGAGGCTTGGGGTGACCTCCTCACTCTCTGCAACTCCCTGACAGGTGGGGGGCAGGGTCTGCTCCCAGGGAACAAGAAGAAATGGCCTCAAGTTGCACCAGGGGCAGTTCAGATTGGATATTAGGAAATAATTTTTCATTGAAACAGTTGTCAGGCATTGGACCAGGCTGCCCAGGGAAGTGGAGGAGTCACCATCCCTGGAGGGGTTTAAAAGACACGTAGATGTGGCACTGAGGGACATGGTTTAGAGGTGGAATGGCAGTGCTGGGTTAATGGTTGGATTTAATAATCCTAAAGGTCTTTTCCAGCCTAAATGATACTATGACTGTCTCTCCTCATGGGCCAGGTTTTCACTGCATGTTTAAATTAGCCATACATCCCCCAGAGTGGACGTCTCAAAGCAGCCAGGAACCCCAAGTTTAAGGCACTCCAAGGTGTGCATTCCTGCCCTGGGGCATAAGCTTTGTGCTGAGCCTCGTGCACCACCTGCATCTGAACCCTTGAAACAGCCCTGTGGGGACAGTTCTGCAGCCAGGGCAGGGATGGCTTTATCCTGCACCCCAGAGCAGGGACACAACCCCAGTTTGATGCTTTGCCAAGCCACCTCTTTATTGCTGTTGCAGCTACAGTGACTTGCAGCAAGCATGTACAAGCCTTCCTCCTTTCTGTGGTTAGGGCAGAATTTCCTGCTAATCTTGCATGCTTGTGAGATTAACCTGTTTTATCTTCTCCTAAAGACAGCACAAAGACGTTACTGAAGTCTGTGCATCTTTTAGTCAGGAAATTTAATGTATTCTTATAAGCCTGTTGATAATTTTTCTCTTTGCAGGGGGTCAGTACATCAGAGCTTTCCTGACTTCACCTTTGTGAGCGGAGGAATCATTGCAAGATTTTTCAAATTAAAAGGAGAAATAGATCCAAATGAAGCTATTGATATCAGTAATCATGCTTCATTAGCCTTCCTACAGAAACATCTGAGTAAGTATCTGTTTACAGCAAAGCAGGAAGTTAACTAATATTTAATTCCTGTGAAGCTTTTTATATAACCATTCAGTTTAAAACAAGATCAAAATAAGTGTGTCAGCAGAAAAATAAGTCAGACTTTTTCTAGAGGTTTGTCAGTTACTTTTGTACTCTTAGCAGCCCAGAGGAAAATCACTGACATTTTTTTCTGGTACAAGAAAATCTGGAGTATCACTTTTTCCTCCTTAAAACATTTTTCCTCCCCTACTTTGCCAAGTTGATTTCATTATTCAGTGTAGTTTTACAGAAAGCTGGTTACTTAACTCGTGGCCACTTGGGTTTTCTTTCCCCCATCTTACAGGTCTTAAGAAAGATTTTGATCGGTGGGACCCTCTTGTGGATGGCATAGGACCCAATGTTATTCCTGGAACCAATATTGACACATCTCCAGCTGAACCTGAGTAAGGAACACAAAGAAGTACTGAAAATACCATGGACAGCAGGACACTAATATTGGCCAGACATTGCTTAGACATGTGGTGGCATTAAACACCTACAAAGCTGTTGGGGTCTGGACAAAAAAAAAAAAAAAAACCACAAGGCATTAAGTTACATAATCATAAAAAGAGAGGTTTTCAAATGAGTTAGTGGGATGCTCTGAAATACTGCAACAGAGTAACTTCTGCTTTGTAGGCAGCTTGGGGGAAATCACTTGATAATAATTTAAATGCTCTTTCTAGTTTTGACTTGAGTCAAGTTTTGTAGAGAGACAGACTGAGCTCCAAGGAATTCAGCTACAGGTTGGTTTACCAAGCTTTGTATCAGTTTGCATCCAGCAAGCCTTTACTGCAGTGCAAGGATAAAAAACCAAAACCCCAAACCACCACTTTTCTGTTTAAATACTAAGTATTTCAGCTGTGCTCTGACAACAGTTGGGAGTTGGGGCAAGTTTTTGCTCCTGATAATCAGAGATGACTGTGGAGGGTGGTCCTCGAAACTGTCTCTTATTAAAATAAGTCACAGTAAAAGCTACAGGAAGGAGTCCAGCTCACAGCAGACAAAGTCCAGACACAGGACTCCTCACAGGAGCTTAATCCACTTAAATGTACGATGTGTTTAGTGCCATAGCTAGAGAATGATGTTAATATCCCAAAAGCTTCTGAATGGGTCACTCTTGTTGTAGCAACTGTTAATTGCTCTTGGGCAGAGCTCCAGCAGCTCCTCCCTTGTCAATGTCTGTGTTGCCACTACCACACAGTCAGACTGCAGGGGAAATTACAGATCTGGCACTTGTACACCTCCCTTTACATGGTCCTTGTTAGCACTGCTTCATCTCCTGAGGTCTCTCCTGGTAGTAAATGCTCCCCAGACACTCATCTTTGTCCAGGTACTCACAGTGGTCTCTAGGTGACACAAGAAGCAGTTGGTTCCCACTGACAGATACAGACAGCAGTGGGAGTACCTGGACAAAGATTGTCAGCAGCCACCTGGCTGGCCTTGTTTAAGGCTCTAATTTTTGGATCAGAACTGCCTGAAGCTGCCCCATGGAAGGGTGTCTTTCTAAATTCTGTTCATTTCAAAATCAGGTTACAAACAAAACCACTGAAGCAAACAGAAATGAAGAAATTAACAGTGTAATTAAATACATTATACATAATCTGTGATCTTAAAATGAGATTGCAATAACACCTAAGACCTGTCTTTTACAGTTTAATTAAATTCTCCTCAGCCTACTGCCGTATGTTGTCTTTATTAAGCAAATAAACATGTTTGTCTTACTGAGTCAGCACTAACTCTGGAGATCTACTGTGAGATTCACTATCAGCCAGCTTGGGTTCCTAAGTCCTTGAAAAATCCATGCCATGAAAAATCCACAGCTTCTGAAGAGGAGGAAGCAGCTATGCTACACAGGACATGGAATACCACTATAGTTATAAAATAGAACCCCCTTTTCAACACCTGAGAAGGAGAATAAAAGGCAAAATCTCCTTAAAACAGCTGCAGGTTGTATCCTTAGCACATTGCACACATGTGGCAGCAAAGCCATTCCACTGGGTCTTCATCATATTTATAGGAAAAGCTTCATCTTTCATTAGTGCAATTGCAGCAAGTTCAATTAATTAAGTGTGATTAATGTTTCAAAGCATACACCATAGCTGACAGTGCTCTAGAGAGCTGGTTAGGGTCAAAACACAACCTGTGACTGCAGAACAGCCCTCACACACCATTTGGGCTTCTGAACAGACACAAGTCATTAAAACACATTAACAAACCAGAATATGCCAGCCAAAGCTTTATTCCATCTAATTCCATTGCTTTAGAACAGCACCAAATGCAAGACTTCAACCCAAAACAACTGTGTTCCCCTATGGAGAAAAAAAAAATCTCCCCCACCCATAACCCCTCCAAAATACCCTCAACTTTTTTTTTTGTGAGAAAAAAACACTTAACAATGCAACTTTTCCAAAAGTAAACATCAGAAAGCAGTGCTGTACAACACAGTAGCATATACAGAAAATCACAAGAAACCTTTGTTGAAGAACCACCCACCAAGAACTAGATGCAAGTCAGTGTACCCCCACCCCCAGTCAGTAAAAAATGCTAGTCAAGAGGCAAATGCTTATTTAGGAAAGTACAGCTATGAGAAACAAGCTAACAGTAACAGTCTAGCAACAACAGCTGTAAGAAATGAAGCTGACAATTAACAGTCTGCCAATACTATTCCTTTACAGGGAAGTTCAGTAGTGACAGACATTTGGTCAGTTAGGTAGAAAAAATAAACCAGTCCATTCTGCTTGTATTTTTGTTCCCACAAACACATTTTCAAGGGAACATTGCACACACAGGCACTTGTTCAGTTTCACGTGGTCAACATGTCACTTGCTTTCAGCAATGCTGGAGGACATGAGCATCTTCAGCTAAATTGCTACACTGCAGCCAGTTTGCTTTTCTATAGGGAATAAACACAGATTAGACCCATCAAGATGTTTCTATAAATGTGTATAAAGGCACTAACATCAAAAGTCAGCTCTACAGGGCTTCAGACTAAATACTATTGACATATTGGACCATATTAAAAGATTACACTTATTATACAAATATGAAACAGCTGAAACAGCAGAAGTGCCCAACAAGATGAAGCAGCAGTGCTCCCAGATTTCAGTCATGAGTTCAAGTCACTCCATCCCTCAGTGGGCGTGGCATAAACCACTGCAGGACTTTTTGCACCCTGGGTACCTCCTACTCAAACTGCCTTTGCAGTGTGTGCAGCAGGATCCAGCTCTGTGACAAGTGGGTGCATGACCCTGACTCACCTTTCCTGTGCTTGTGCTCAGGGTTCATACACTAATACCATGCAAAATGTTCAAAACCAGAAAAAATCCACAAAATCAAGAATAATCCTGCATTTGAGTAATGGAATTGAGGGAGAAATTGTAGATTCACCATTTTAACATTTTATCAAATTCTTTTAACTGCCCTTTTTCTTGCTCAACAGGCAACCTGATCTCTGTTGCAGGCTTCATTATTTGTTACTCATAAACCAGTACAGTTATACTGAAATACTATTACCAATTAATCCCTGAAAGCACAAATGCTATCTCCACTTCAACTCAGTTCAGTCTTCATCAGGCAAGCACAGAAAGAAATTGCCCAGCCAGGTTTAGGAGTCTTCATTCTTGGACAGATTCCAGAACTGGAAATAAGGTCCTTAGCAAGCTGAAGTAGTTGGCCCTGTTTTTACCAGCAGGAAAGGCCCCTTTCAACCAGAACTCCTCTACAATTCCATAATTATAAAAATAACAATCAGAAAGAATCTTTACTATTTATTTGGTACACTGAATAGGTGTTCACCAGTAACACTTCAATATTTCTAAGTAACAATCAAGATGTACATGTATTATTCCCAAACTATACTTACAACAACTAAAATGCTGTTACTATGGGTTTAGATTTACAGGTTATAGGACTGGGGCACTCAAATCCTAAATCAAATGCTTAATAGAGTCTGCCTAGCAGTTGCTCACCTTGCCTCAGAAACGTGACCAAGAACAAATGGCATGCTGATGGCAATGCTCAAAACCCTGCCAAAATCTGTGATTTGGGTGAACCACCACAGCTTTTCCAAGAGGCTCAATCCATTAGATGAAGAAATAAATACTAAATTAGTTTCCAATCCAGACCAAGTAGCAGTTTTCCCTGCATGTAGTCACCCTTATACTGACAGTACGTAAGCTAATACTATCAAGAAAATCCCAACCACAGTATCAACTACATGAGCTCAAATTAGGGTTTCATCTGTATTTTCTAAAATAAAACATTTCCTAGAAAATTAGAAAGCATTCAAACACTGAGTACACAACGCATTTGGGGGGCTTAAAGTAGACTTACCTGGAAGTAAGGACTCCTCTGGTAAGGACTGCAAGTTTTCTGTTGCAGGGGTTAATGCCTACACAAAAAGGGATCCTGTTAGGAAGGTGGCACTATTGCCAAAACTTCCAGTGAGGTGTTTCCTTTAATACTAGACTAACTTATTGCATCAGCACTACTGGACTCCTATTTACCATTGTTTTCCCCCCTTAAAACTCACTAAATTAGTCTTCTACCCACTTTCCACTTTGATGCAAAAGCTGCATGTGAAGAATGAACTGGAAATTCATGCTGTTATCATCACCAGCAGCATGGCTGATGACCTGAGTTTTGGGTTCCAGACATGAGGTTTTCATCCACTGGTAGGTGCTTCATGAAGAACACTGGTGAAAGCCTTACTATTCCTTCCTAATTACTCCATAATAGAAATGTTTTTCCTGAGTTAGCAGTTAGGTAGCACCCTTTCTAAAAACTAGTACTGTCCTGCCCAATGCCAAATCACACTGCCATACCTCAGAGGATCCACGAGCCCAGTCAGGAATTCCATTCCAGACATTTTCAGGATGCACAATCTCCTCATTGCCACTGCAGAGGTTCAAGACCTGTACAGACAGAGCCAAAGTGGATCTAGAAAAGCACTCAATAAATAAGACACAGCAGTAGGAAAACACAGTTGAGGACTCCCTGCCTTTGACAAGGTTTTGGGAAGGTCTGGATCAGGCAAAAAAAGAATAAGCTAATCTATAATAAAACTGAATATAGTTACTGAGGCTGCTTAAGGCTCTTCTGGGCTCCTATAAAAACACCTACTAGATCAGAACCAGAAGGAAGCTGATGAATAGGGATATAATTACATGCTAATCCCTGACACTGGCATTCATCTGAATACAGCTGACTTGGTTTTAGACACCCAAGGGATCTACCAGCAGAACAGCTGGTCTCCACGATCTCAGACATTCAATCTTCCGAAAGGTTGCTTTTATATAACAATCTTTTGGATTTGCAACCTTAAATTATAATTTAGAGGTCATTTTATATAAGTACAATGTCTCTGCATGTGTTTACATCAATACACACTCCCCCTGAACTGAAGGAAGATGTCTCATTCATCCCCCAGCTTGAACAGCAGTAGAACAAGGCAGCTCACTGGATTATCCTGTACTGTTGAAGTTAACTCCCACCAACCACTAATGCAATACACATTTCACTGAAGCAGGAATAGTTGTGGATTCGTTATTACTTGCAGTATAGTTTGAGTTTCTTCCCAAGTTTCTACTGCTCTAGCACTAACTCCTCTAAACACCAGTAAAATAATGTCAAGTTTCATAAGCATTTATTTGTAACACAGCTCCACAGCAGGACATTAACTTGCAGGCCAGACAGAACCACACACACGTGTGTCTCAGGCTGCAGCCAGATCCTTCAATAATCCCAGTCAATAAAAGAGATTAAGATGTGAAGGGAACATCAAGTGCTGACATGTATCATCCAACTCAATTTGAGACACTGCTGTTTCTCTCTGGTCTATAAATGCAGAATCAGCCTTTGCAATACTTAAATTCTATGAGAGTTCTTTAAAATATTCACAGTTTAGAGAGAGACCAAGGAAGGACCAGATCTTAAGAATGCAGAAAGAGTATTCAAAGCAGCCTTACCTTGGTACCCTTCTCAGATACCTCCAAAATGCGAGCGTCGCACCATTTCAGAGAGGTCCACACCACACATTTGGAACCAACAGCAAAGCCCTTCAGATTACAAGGATAGTCATGGTGTGCTACAAGAAATGATAACTTATCAATTAAGGAGGAAGAAAAAAGAAAAACAAACTCATGTAACCCCACAAAAATCAACCCTCAAAAAAACCTGAGATGCCTCAAAACACTGCTCCTCCACCCCCTCCAAACTCCTTGATATTTTAAAGTTAAAAACTGTCATCCCAAACAGTCCTGCAAATGTGCTTCATGTTCAGAAATTGATTTCCACTCAAAATCATTAATCTTCCCAAGTAAGACTCGTTACTGTTAGACTGTCACATCACCCATGAGATACTACACTTGGTCTGCTGTCCTTAACCCATCAAAGTATTAACATTAATACATTAACTTACTAGGGAATAAGTTAGGTTTTCCACAAGAAAGCCATTCCCATGTTTGAATGTACACAACATTTTGATTATTTAACTCTTCAAAATCAGATACTTTACCTGCACTGCAGTCAGCCAAGTTCTCGTTTTGCTTTTCATCTTCCCCAGGCTTACAGCCTGAAGACTGAACACACATATTTCCACTCTCTTTAAATGAGTCAGTCAAGTCTTGTTCCATCCATTCTTCCACACAGTCACCTTTCTTCTTCTGCCACCCCTTCTGTTTCTCAACTTTGCAGTCACATGACTTCACAGTGAAAACAGGCCTCTGATTCGCTGAGTCTTTTGAAAGAAATGAAAATTGACTTCCACTATTTGCAGGACTCTGCAGCACAGCATGTTCCAGCCCTAGTAAGTCCTCCTCCCTGTCTTCCTGAGGAGGCTGAACATCAGGCAGCACCAGTTCCAGAAAGGGCTCAAATTTGGCTCCTAGCATCAACTGCTTGTCATGCATCTTCTGGTACAGTTCTTTCTCAGGTCTACAACCAGATGATGACAGCCTTAGGGAAGGAGGGTCTGTTTCCATCCAATCATCATCTGCTTCATGAATTCCAGACAAATTTGCTTGCGGTTTCTTGGTCTTCTCTCCCAAAGAAGGCTGAGCATCAGATGCAATCAGCTCTACTGACTTCTCTCTGTCACTAACTGAAGGCACCAGGTTTTCCTTCTCATTAAGTAATGGTAATATTTCAAGGCAGTTCAGAGTTGTCAATTGCCCTATCTCCTCCCTCACAACTGGCAGCTCCTGCAATTCCTGTTCCAACACTGTCTCCCTTGCTTCACTGCCTGATGCTGCCTGCATTTCAAGTGACTCTGCTTCCAGTGCTTTCTTTGTTCCTTCACCAAAGGAGGACTTTTCCAAAAGTCCCTCTAGCTCCTGCAGGAGCTCGTTTAGATCATGACACGGTAAGTGCATTTCTAATGGATCCAGTTCTAATGCTCCTGGTCCATTGCTTGCAGACGGCTGTGCTTGGAGCACTGGCGATCTCTGCAGCTCTTGTTCTTTTCCTAGGAAAAGGCTGGCTGCTGGAGCATTGCCTGGCAGTTTTGCTTTCAGCTCAGCCTCCTCTCCAAACATTATTTCAGGCAAGTCTTGTTCTGCAGCTTTCATTTCATTCCCCATGATAGGAGAGCTGCAGCTTCTCATTGGTTCTAGTAACATACTGTTACCACTGTCACCTTCAGACACTGGTATCTCTTTATCAAAACTGTTCTCACACTCTCCCATTTCATATCCATCATCAACCTTCCCACTGGCAGCTCCCACTGACACTTTTGCTTCTGCAGTCTCTAAGCACTCAGAAGTTACACCCCGGAAAGGTTCAGAACAAAACAAAGCACTTTCACTTTCTTCCTGAGCTAATCCACAAACAGAAGTAGTTTCTTTGTCAAGACAAAGACCCGAATTGCTGTTTGAACTTCTGTTTTCCTTTAGGGGGTCGCAAAGGTTTGAGAAAGCACTGTCACCAGTTTCTTTATTACCCTTCCAAAAAGCTTTCATCTCTTCATTAATACTATTGCCAGAAGCTTCCAGCTTGACAACACACAGAGGGACTTCAGAATCTTGATTTTCCCGAATTTCTACGACCTCAGCTCCTAATACAAGGTTTTCAGTCATATCATAAAACTTCTTATTTGCTTCACTAAGCCATGAGCCCTCTGAGGGACTGAAACCTGACAGACAGCAGGCAAATGCTTGCCCAGGTACAGTGAGCAGTTCACACGGCATCTGTCGGATCATCTCCAGGCTGACGGCTTCCTCGCTTCCGTAATCCACGTGTCTAACAACCACACTGCCATCCTTCACACTGCTGATCTGAGCTCTGTAAAACCACCCATCTTGACTGTATTTTGCTAGACAGATATCACCACTTTTAATACAAGACTTGCCATCGTTCAGAGAGCTTAGTCCAAGCTTTTCGGCTTCCTCTATTTTTTTCTCGATGTAGCTCACATCTTTGGTATCAGCACGGTGACACCAGAAGAATCCCGGACTGTTTACCACTGTGATGTAAATTTTTAAAGTCTGACCTGCCTCTGGAAATTTCCAAATAAATGATTTACAATCACTTGCACAGGAAATCTCATTTTGTACCTGAGGAGGCAAAGGCTCACAGACAGTTCTCATGCCACTGTTCTCTCTTTTATCAATTTTTTTTCTTAAGAAAAGTCTTTCTCTACTTGCAAGATCTTTATCAGCTAAATCCACTGTTATTATACCTTGATGGTCACTGAGAATAACTTCCCATTTATCATCAACCTTCTTTACGAATTCACATGACAGCAGGATTTCACTTGTTCTCTTAGTGAAATAAAACACTGCTTTCTCTGTCCAGTCTGCTTTTTTTTTGCATTTAAGTCCACCTAGGAAGCAGTGAATGCTCATTGCTGGAATAGATGACAAGTCCTTAGGGAGCCTGCGTGCTTGATCAACACTAATCACTGAAGTGTCACCATAATCAATATAATGTACCCTTATTGAATTGTCAGAAGTCTTCTCTTTCACTACAGCTCGATACCACAGGCTGTCTTCTGAATACACAGCACTGATTAAATCTCCTGCTTGGAAAAGTTGTCCACAAGGGTCCTTCACTGATTTCCCATTGTTTAAACTTTCCAAAATGTTTTTAAGATGAACCTCATCACTCCCTAGTTGAACATAAAAATCCTGTGGGTCATTGACGTAAGACACATACACTAAGGTTTTAAGAGCTGGCACTATCTTCTGTGGTGGTAGATCAGATGCATTTTTAAGCCTTATACACCTGCCTTCAGCATCAGATTTAATATCTGACAGTGTATCCATCTGGGAAAAGAGCAGAGACTCCTCCTCTGCTTTATTCAACAAAATAGCATCCTTACTGCTAAGCATCTCATCAGGTTCTATTAATCCAGCTGCCACATCTCCCTTCACAGAGTGCTGGAAAAGGTTTACAGCTTCTTCTTTGAAGTGTCTTCTGCTCCCTTGTTCTTGCTGGGCTTCAGGTTGACATTTTCTTTCAAGAGGCCTACCTGCATTTAAAGGGGACTCTGCAGACACATCCCTCTCATTTACATCTGTATTTCTAGAGCATGAAGTCTCACTGTGTACACGACTACATAGTCCTGTAGTGTTTAGACTTAGCTCCTTCAGTTTTGTATTAATTTGAGTATTTCCATCAAACAACTCAACCAGCAGTGTATTATCAGAGTCCTTTGCTACCACTATTGCTTTTAATCTCCTTTCTAGGACAGCTTCCTTAAACCATGTTGCAGCTTCTTTGGAAACAGATGATACATCAGACACAGAACACTTCATGGCCTGCATTGGCACAAGCAAGATATCAGAAGCATCATTGGGTAGAATAAGCATATCATCTGTTTCTATTGTCTCTGTGTTCCCAAAATCCACAAAGAAGACTTTAGCCTTAGGTTGTCTTTCCATAATTACTCCCCTATACCACTGACTGTCAGAGTACCTTGCCAGACACAAGGGCCCAGACGTCCCCAAGGTTCCTGTGCTGGTCACTCTCTCACTCAGGTGACTAATGTTATCAGCCAGCTGTGCCAAGGTATCTGCACACCTTTCAAGTTGGCAGTAAAACATCCATGGATTCTCAACATGCGTAATATAAACATCCTCCTCACTCCCAATTTTGATACCGTGACTAGAATAATAGAAAGAGTGAAGCTGGACCAAAGATTCCAGGTGCTTTTGAGGAAATAAAGATCTGGCTACACCTCTCTCAGTGAGAAACTGGCAAGCACTCTGAAAAGGTGTGATTAAATCTACAATGTTAAACAGGTCCCTGTTTATTGAAGCCAAGGCAAATATTGTACACTTCAGATCAAGGTCAGATGATGAATCAACAACAAACTGCTGAAACACCTGAATTGCTTCTCCATCCCAAGCAAAAGGATTCTGACCATTGGGTTGGATTAGGTTGTAAAGGCTGCACCTGAATGCCTGAGCCTCTAACCTAAGGAAGCGTTCACTAATTGCACGGAGCTTCGTTAGACACACCTGCTCCCTGTTGCCATAGTCAACATAGATGACTTCTACTTTTTCTGCACAAACTCCTTCACTAACTATTAAAGCCCTGTACCATTTTTTATCCTCTGAGTACTGGGCTAAACACACAAGATTTGGCCAAACATGTGGCTGGGATGAATTCCTGCAATGCTCCTGGATTTCATCCATTAGTACCTCAAGGTCATGGAAATTTCTACTTAACTGACACCAAAAACAACTAGGATTTTCGACATATGACAAAATAACATTAACTGTAGTTCCCACTTCTAAGTGGCCTCCACAAGAGGAGCTCCACATAGGAGCCACATAGTTCTGTCTCAAAGAAGTGTGCAGATTTTCCTTACCCTCACAGTCTTGAGAACGAAGAGATTCACTACTTTTAGAAGTGTGAATGGCTGCAATAGGGCTCTCTCTGACCATCACACCCACGTGAGAATCAAGCACTCTATCACTGCTCTTTAGATCACATTCTTCTCTGAGCCTCTTCTCTGCATTTATTTGGCTTTCCTCTGCAGCACACACTAGGGAAGAGGCCTGTGTCACAGACTTATCTGATTTCTGGGAAGTCTTGGGTATTTCACACCTCTGGTATTTAGCATAACCCCCCTCAGCCATGAGCTTACTTACTCTTCTCTCTCCTGACTGGGACTGGTCAAAAATTTCAACCATGTATTTGTCACCCTGCACACTCAAAAACCAAACCTTTAGTTCCTTGTTCAGTACCATCTCCCTGAACGCAGACACAGAGGGTTCACTCCAACTCCCTCTCGGAGGGGAGACACCTGCCAAACAACACTTCAGAGCTAAAGCAGGCAGCTCCCTGAACCGAGGGAGCAGCTCCTTCACAGCACACAGACCCACAGTTTCTGTACTGCCTCTGTCCACCAGGTGTATTTCCACCCCCGTGTCCAGTACCCTGGTGACCACCGCTCGATAAAAGCCACCCTCATTCCCACTGGCACAACAAAGGGATCCAGGCTGTGGGTCCCACCCAGCACCATCCAGCTTTGTAGGATGGGAATAAAAATTCCACATGCACTGCCTCAGCTGCCTGAATAGCTGATAATGCTCATGGAGCTGCAGCCAGAACTCAGATGGGTCTCGGAGGTGGGAGACCTGTGCGCTGTAGAATGTCCAGGTCTTCAGATGCACACCAGCTACAGTAGCAGCAGCCAAATCTCTGTGTGTTAAAACAGGAGGTACTTCTGGTGGCAACCCCAGTTCTTCAACTAAGGATTCCTCTACTTCCAGCTGCTCATGAGCCTCAGTTTGGTTCACATGACTGCTGACCAGGCAGCAAGCCTGAGACCCAAAAAGATGGTTCAAATCAACGCCGCTTTCCCCATAGAGGGTCACATAGTAGCGATGCTCAAAGGAGTTAAAGGCTTTGATGTGAGCACTCACTCCTCTGCCAAGCACCAATGCCTTCAGCAAATCAACCTGCGGTGGGGACCAGCCACAGCCCCCATCCGAAACACCCTGAAGAGCACACACGTAAGTGACCACAGGCATGCGAAAGCACTCGGCAGGCAAATGGCGCAGGTTAGCTCTGGTCACAGTCTCCTTCCTGCCATAGTCCACAAAGATCACGAGAGCTGCGTGCTGGTCCTGCTCCTCAGCAATGAGCTCCAGCAGAATGGCACGGTACCACTGGCCGTCCATCCCACGGGCAGCACAGGGCGAGCCCACTTTGGGCAACAAATCCTGCTCCCACCGGTCATAAGCGTGGCACATGGTATCAGAAAGGCAACAGATCTCCTCAGACAGGCACTGCAACTGGCAGTAGATGTGGTGTGGGTCAGAGACATGGGTCACTAGGACAGGCTCTGTCACACCCAGCTGAAGCTGAGGGTAGTAGTAATCCAAGGCAGGTGACAGAGGCTGGTATGAGAGCAACACGTGGACAAGCTGCGGAACAGCAAAAGTTCCAAGGGAACACGCTGGAGGCTGCTGACAGAGCTGCTTCTTTAACTGGCCAAAAGGCAGGCAGCGCCTGAGTACCTGGCAGAACCAGCTGGGAGAAACACGCCTGGCCAGGCCCAGCTGCCGCATCTGGGCCACGAGCTGGGGCAGCTCGAGCACGATGAGCTGCGGTGTTATCACCTCCTGCACCACACCCGACACCTCCCTGCCCTGCAGGAAGCTGAGGAACTCCATCGCCTCCACCGTCCACTTGGATACTGGTGAATCCCCGCATGCTGTGCCCTCGTGACCGTGGGAGGGCACGACATCAGCCACGACACAGCCCAGCACCTCCGGGGGCAGCTGGAACAGCTCCGAGCAGCCCCGGGCCAGGTAATATGCGGATGTGGCCATCAGGTGCCCCTCGTCCAGCAGGAAGACACGGTACCCCTGGGCACTGCAACTCACCACACAGCAGCGGTACCAGATGCCCAACACCTCCACCAGTGCCAGCTCTCCTGGGCACAACCTGGTCCCGCTGGCCTCCGGCCCGCTGGGTTCCGGCCGGGCCGCCAGGCGCGGCCCGGCCGCCGCCTGGATCTCGCGGTGGAGGAGGGCATAGTCAGCCTTTCGTTCGCCCAGCAGCCCCCACAGCCGCAAGATGGGCACCTCGGGGTAGAGCCCCACGGCGCTGACCCGCAGGGTGACGGTATCGCCGCGGCCGAGGGACCCCGGCCCGGCGCTCATGGCGAAGCCGCCTCGCGCCGCCCTCGCCTCCCGCACGAGGCGACTGAACGGCGGCGGCGCCGCCCCGCGGCCTCATATCGGGCACGCGCCGCCCACGTGACCCACCGGGAGCCGTTAGCGGCCGCCCCCGCGGCCGAGCCCATTCTGAG
>VZRO01000257.1:786786-797373 GCA_013397915.1 Daphoenositta chrysoptera | reverse complement strand
AAGCGGGCTGATTCCTGGGGCCGCTCCGGCTACACGCAGGCTGCGCGGAGGCGCCACGAGGAAGAGGGTTACAGAATTACGGCCGGGGCGCCGCGGGGCTCGGGGCAGAGCCCGGCGGAGCTGCCCTCGGCCACGGTGGAGCGCTCCACGCCGGCTGAGTGAGGGGCAGAGAGCGCGGAGCCCGCTGGGCTCCTATTGGTCAGAGCGGCGCGGGGGCGGGGCGTGCGCGCGGAGCTGGGCGGCAATTGGCCGGCGGCCGCGTGAGGGCGGCGGCCGCGCGGTGAGGGCGGCGTGGGCCTGGGGGTGCGAGGACACGGAGCTCGCACCGGACACTCGCCAGGAATCGTTAATAATTCACACTCAAAGAGAGAGATTTATTAAGAGTTAAAGACGTTTTTCACGACAAGATTTTTACAAGGCATTTTAAAATTTTTCTTTTGAGGTCTCCCTCAAGGGTCCGTATTCGGACCAGTGTTATTTAGTGTCTTCATTAATTGCACAGGCGAAGGGTTGGAGTGCGCCCTCGGCAGGTTTGCAAGTGACACCGAGCTGAGTGATGCTGTTGTTACAAAATCCTCTGAAATAGTTGGGATAAATAAGACCATCTAACACTCTCTTTTTAGTGTTAGTGAGTAAGGCATTACTTTATTCTTGGCTTGGAGTGTGTGTGTGTGACTGTGTGACTGACAAAATTCCAGCCTCTACACAGATGCAGATACAGAACTTTCACATTTATTTATAGATGTATTTTTAGCAAACAAATTCATATTCACCGCTTCTAAATTACAGAATTCTCTTTCATGAATTAGTATTCTGTCCTCTATTGGTTATTGATTTCTCACTTCTCATGCAAATTAGTCTATATTTTTCAGTCTTTTTATTATCTTTTTCCCAGGTAGGGACTTTCCAGCACACATACTGAGTCTTTGTTAGTCTCTTTTTTGTCTGCTGTTTTCTGCAAAATGTCCTTGTGGTCCATAAACTGTGCACTCTTTGTAACCAGTTTAAACAATAGACCTCTCTTCTTCCAGGCTTTGTTCATTGAAGCGTATCAAGATTATTTTATCAAAACTTAAGAGTTTCAGTGATTTTCCCAAGCTGTGTGCCCATGAAAGTAGCAATTTTGATAAATGCTGGCTAAAAGTGGTTTATATACACACTGCTTATAATTAATATCCTGGTTATGATGATGAGAGAGATTGAGCAACTGTCCTATGAGGAAAGGCTGAGAGAAGTGGGATTGTTCAGCCTGGAGAAGAGAAGCTTAGGGGTGACCTAACTGTGGCCTTTCAGTACCTGAAGAGAGCTGACAAAAAAGATGGAGAGGAACTTTTTACAAGGGCCTGGAGTGACAGGACAAGGGGGAATGGCTTCAGACTGAAAGAGAGCAGGTTTAGATTGGGGATTAGGAAGAAATTCTTTACTGTGGGTGTAACGAGACACAGGAACAGGCTGCCCAGAGAAGCTGTGGATTCCCCGCTGCTGGAAGTGCCCAGGAGGGTGGGTGCCCAGCCAAGTGGAAGGTTGGACAAGGCTTGAAGCAACCTGGGATAGTGGAAGGTGTCCCTGCCCATGGCAGGGGGTTGGAATGGAATAATCTTTGAAGGTCCCTTCCAACCCAAACCATTCTATGATTCTATGATAAAAGTACTTATTCTGTCTCAATAGAAAGGTAAAGCTGTGTATCCATCACCAGGGTTATCAGGGTAACGGGATGGCAGGCTTGGGATGTAACTGAAGCAGCAGCTTTGCTGGTTTGTCATTGCTGGTGTTGGAGTGCAAGACGGAAAGGACTTGGATTAGTTTCTCAGGATGTCAGCTAGAAAAATAGCAGGATTTCTAAACAAAACCTTCGGACTGGTGCACGGGAAGTTCCACCTGAATATGAGGAAGGACTTTCCCATGCAGTGACCAAGCATTGGAACAGACTGTCCAGAGAGAGTGTGGAGTCTCCCTCACTGGAGATATTCCAGAACTGTCTGGGTGCAATCCATGTGCTCTGGGATGACCCTGCTTGAGCAGGGAGGTGACACCAGCTGACCCACTGTGGTCCCTTCCAACCTGCCCCACTCTGTGATTCTGTGACTCCCTCATAATGGTGAGATGAATGTTTCCAAGCTGGAAGTGCACCCCCAAATGCACACGGCCACAACTGAACTACAATACAATCAGAAAGTACAAGTGCAAGCCAAGACACCCAAACTGTGTTTAATGAGAAATATGCACACTGGAGACACTGCCTGCAAATCCAGAAGATAAATCCTGGGTATTCAGAAAGCCAAGTCTTCTACATAATTCCATAACTAGATACTACTAAATCAAAGCCAGCTTTGTTTATCTACTCATGTCTGCTTTTAATAGTGCATTCTTTCCTCTTGATTGCCAAAGATGAACCTAGTGACAAACAGCACTAGCCTCCTTCTCTATGAAGTCTAGAAGTCTTCAGGTTTAAAAATAAATAAATCACTCCTGTTCAAACATTCTGCATCATTGAAGAGAACATTATATTCCACCGAGATTGAAAGTGGGCAGAGTGTGTGTTTCCATGGAAAAGTGGTGCCTTAATGGCCCAGTCACACCCAAACGCACCAAGATTGTGATGGGACAAGTAGCTGGACATTGGACAAGCTTGGTCCTATGGAGTATCCAGAGTCCTTTAAGCAGGGCAGAGCAAACTAGGCTTTTGATTTCCTGGGAACAGGACTGCATTTCAACCATGATCTTACTCAAATACTTGAGTGGAGAGGTCAGGCAGTCTCTGGGAAGTAAGAGGAACACAAGCCCTTCCACTTTTTGTGCAAAGCAAATTTGGAATCAGGTAAACTGCTTTTATCTTTTTTTCAATACCTAGCACTACAGGCTTGGTTTGCTGAGACATCAAACTAATGAGGTAGTTCTTTATCTATGTGCAAATGCAATTAATAACAAAAATTCCCAAATAATTTTATAGATGCTTAGCCAAAGAACATGTTCAGTGCATTGATCAACCTGCTCTTGTCTTTAACAATAGGAACCATCTCAATTATCAAACAAGCAGACAGTATTACGTTCTATTTGCTTGGTAGACTTTTTTTTTTTATTCCTGTTTGCTGGTTCAGAAAGCTGATGCTGGTTGCTAGTTGAAGTATTATTGTGACAATTTTATTCTGTGGATAATAAAAATTTCATGTAGCAGTCTGACAATCAAATACTATCCTTAAGTCATGGCTGCTCCTAACCAGTAAGGACTGGATTTGGAGTAACAAGCTATACATGTGATCCTACTGCCTCGTGGAATGACAATTCAGCTTTTTGAGTCTTCTGTCTTTTGTGAATATTGAAGGTTTAAAAAGAACTAACTCCACACATCCTTCTGATTTGTTCGTATGTAAGCCAGAATACCAGTGACCAAGGAGCCTGAGGAAACAAACACTGAAGTTAGAGGGTTAAAACAGAAGTAATCCAATAAATAAACCCATTAGATTAAACTGTCTCCTCATAAAAATCATACTCAGTTCAGTCTCATACTGCTCTGGTTCTCAGAGAAGTTCCCAAGCCTCTGTCTGCTCAGAGAGGCTGTGAACTCCCCATTCCTGGAAGTGTTCAGTGCCAGGCTGGATGGGGCTCTGAGCAAGTGGAAGGTGCCCCTGCCCATGGGAGAGGGTTTGGAACGAGATGATTTTTAAGGTCCCTTCCAAGCCAAACAATTCTATGATTCTATGATTATGTCTTTCGTACAAAAATCATAATATTACACAGGGTTAGGGCTGCATCCACACTCCTCACATTTTAATGCTAATTGTTCTTGTAAAGAGTTAAAAAGCACGTACCATTCGCATCCAGGTTGGTATAAAGCCTTTGTACAGAGACATAAACCCTTCACCCTGGACAGTCTGAATCAAGCAGTCCATGGAAGATTTATAGAGCAGACCTCTAGCAACGTGCAAGGAGAACAAACAGTGTTAGGACAATAAAATAAACAATTTTTTAAAATTCCATCCCCTTCATAAAGATAATTTGTAGTTGATATTTTTCTACAAGCAAATGCTCTTTTGTAAGCTCCCTGGAGTCTAATCCAGAACTGAAATCCGCTGATTATGCTTAGGTGGCCATTACAACAACACCACCCAGACATTTACTAAATCAGTACAATCATCACCAGAAAGATGAAGAGCAAATTATCAACTTAGCACTTCACTCCAGTGAGATCAGTGAGACTCAGGGTTTCAATCTGCTGCTGAAAAGTCGGTCTCCAACGTGTCCATACCTTCCCTGCTTATCTCTCGGCTGGTTCATTATCCGGGTTTTGACCACGTCGGCAGGAGTTCCCAGAACAGCTGCTACCAGCCCCGAGCAGGCACTGCCAACAGCAAGAGATGCTTTAGGAAGAAACCAAGATGTATCATGACAGCTTTAGCATCATGATTCCAGTTCTTATAATAAAGATGTATTAAAGCAGTTATCGTAAGATCACGAGTAATAACTCGTAACATAAACTTGGTTTGGGAGGCTTGCTAGTACTGCTCTTGCTCACATGTCCTCCCAGTGCCAGCTGCCCTCACCTCTGTGTGCAGTTCTGAGTCAGGCATGAAGGACCCACAACAGGCAATTCATAATATTGTTTATATAAAGTAGATTTCTTCATCATTTAAGGGAGTAAAAGAGCTTGTTCTGCAGCGGTTGTATCACTGTGCTCCCACAGATTAGAACAAAGGTGTTTAAATGCACCAACAAGGCACTTCTAGTGAGGGCAGTTTTGTAGCAATGGTTGCATCCTTTCTCTTGTGTCTTCTAGAAAGTGATGTTCTCTCAGGAAAAAAAGAATTCTAAAGTTGCATTTCATCAGCAGTGCCTAAATCAAAGAATGGGGTCTTCTGCTGGCACAGAAAGGCAGATGAAGACAGCAAGGCTGGAAATGCTTCACAGTGGAAAAGGGGTAATTGGAGAATACAGCACCTGCTAACACTGTGAGTCACACTATTGTCCACCAGTGTCGTGTTCAGAAGCAAAAAGTGTTTCACTGAGTCATAAGTGGTCAGATCTGTAAAGAGGATAATGAGAAAAAAGAACACTGTCAGGAGTGAATTGTGTCTGTGCTGTTCATGACACAGGATGTTCGTTTCCATTGCAGCTCCTGCCTTTGGCACGGCTGGAACTCTGCCCCCCGTTTCTGATGAGGGCTGTGGCACCTGAGTCCTGTCTTTAGATGTGTGAGTGCATTCTCCTTTCTGCTCTGATTTACCTTACAGATGATGCTGAGCTGTATCTGAGTGACCCTCACCAGCCCTGCTGCTGGCTCAGCTTCCTGGCTTGGCCTCAGACCTGCCTCATCACCACACAATTCCCTAGGGATCTGGATCTTGGTGAAGCCTGGCTGCCTTCGCTGGCTCTGCCCTGCTCACCTCACTTGGGCACTGGGTTGTGGCTGGAGAGGTCCCTGCTTTGCTGGCCATGGGACCCCTTCATCTCCTGGCTCACTTTTCCTTAAGCTCAGGTAAAAACTGTTACTTTTAAGCCATTTGATTTCCACAGGACCAAAACACAGGTGTGCAAGGCAGAGGTCACCTGCAGGATGCTCCAGCAGGGCCCCAGTGTAGGTAATCAAGACACTAAGACCAAGTGAGCACCTGAACTCCTCTTTCATAAAACTTTTGGTGGGGCCTTAAGTGCTGCAGACCAAATTATTTCATTTACCTCCCATGTTCACCAGTGCAGCTCTTTGGACATTTGGTACCCATCCAGCCCAAAGTCCCCTTACTCCTCCTTCAGACAGGATCTTCAGAAATGCGTGGTGCACGCCCCGAAACCTGAAATCAAGATGCAACTTGTGGGTAGACAGCCCAGTGAAATCTTTGCATATTCCAGCACTATGCTGAGCACTGGGTACTCACATAAGATGAGGAATTTACACCTGCAAGGATCTGGCCCTCTGGATCCGTTTTTGGATCCATCTTGACTTTCATGCCACAGTATTTTACCAGAGATACTGATTGCCTTGCAAAGCAGTGATCTGGTCCCTAACAGAAGACAAGCCTTAGATCCCACACGGGGTTGCAATACTAAATGTACACAACACCACATGATGGCAGCAGTTTGGGATGCAAAGAGCAACGTGTCCTGATATTTGCAGGAGGGTCTCAAGCCCTGCTGTGTGCCAGCCTCCCCTGTGCCTGTGCACCCTGCACGAGCCATTTCCCTCATCCCTTCTTCCATCTTCCCATCTTCAGAAAGCATCCCCACAGTACAGTGCTGGCATGGACATGCTGCAGCATGGAGGATGGATTTGTGGTCCCTGGGACCAAGAAATCAGAATAAAGAAGATGAGTATAAATGGAATAAGGAGGAGGTCTTGAATCCCCCCCCTTTCTCTGCCCAGAGCCATCAGGTGCTCTCCCTGCAAAAGGGCACAGAGCAGCTGGGGAGAAGGGGTGGCAGAAAAGAGAGAAGCACACCCTGGGCCAAAGAGTGATCAGTAACGGGGGAAAAACCACCAGCCTGGAGAGGAACCGACCGTAACGGTTTTCCTTCCAACTTCCTTTTCCCCTCCATCTGCATCTGCACCTTCACCAGATCAGTTGGGCTGGCAAAAAACTGTCCGATGGCACCCGCAGACATGCCTCCAACCACAGCTTTCCTGCCAAATTGAAAAATTGTGCTGAAAATCTTCACAAGGCACAGTGCTGGAGCTGAAGAGTTCAGCAGCACAACCCAGGTGAACAAGAGTAAATGGTTATTCCATATATTAACAGCCAAAGTGAAGATAATAATTGTGGTGGCTGCAAGTTGTTCAAAGTAGTCAGTAATATTTCTGTTAATTTTAAGAAAGGGTTAAAACTTACCTGGGGCAAAAAAACCAAGGTTCCATTATGCTCCTCACTTAACATTTAAGGGCAGGATGGCAAAGTACACAAGTAAGGGATGATGCTCCATGCATTATAACTGAACGCCCATCTAAAATTCCAAACTGCTTGCTGATACATAAAACTTTTCTTTTTGTCCCACTGCTACTAGACAAGTTGTATTGATTTTATGGGTCTATTTATTTTAGTAAAATCAGAAATTTCAGTATTATCCATAGTTCTCCCTTCCTGTAGCATTAGGCATGACAAGTATTTTGTATTAGATTTTATCAATCCCATTCTAAAACCAGATACATTTTGGACCTAAGATTTGGCTGTAGGACGCCTACAGCAGGGACAATCCCCAAGCAAGCAATAAATATGCATGACATTACCAGAGAGGAAAGCTTTCACCCTCCACCTTGCCAAGCACGGAGTCACGGAGATGTTCATAAGTAACCATCCGAACACCAGTGTATACTGTGGAAAACAAAAGCAGGAGACAGTTCTTGGGTCTGCCATTTCTGGAGGTCACACTGTGAGGGAGAGAGCAAGACATTGCTTTATGACACTCCAGAGCTCGCCTGGGTCAGCTGCTCACTGCTCTCACGTTTGTGATCAGAATGGGGAAAGTGAGGGGTTGCCTGGTGTCAGTGGGAGAGCCAGGGCGTTGTAGCATCAGCAAATCTCTCTGGCTGAGCCACAGGTCTGCCGGGAGGCAGCACAGCTTTGCCTGCACCCTAAGGAGATGGAACTGCATTGCTTCCTTCTGGGCTGATGCCAAGCACAAAACCCTTTTGGGGTTTGTTGCTGTCACTGTATTTCCAAGTAAAGCACAGAAAGCTGTTACTTGTGTTACTCTAATGCATTTCTTCTAGCACTTGAATTCTTCCCTTGTGCTTGCAACCTCATCTTTTTTCCCCTCTTTTTCCTAATCTGTCCCCACTTCCCTCACATATGAGACATTTATTGTTCTGAGGACTCTCGAGTGTCTGTCTGTTTGTGCTTCCTGGACAACACCTTCCAGCGAAGATGACAGAGAACTTGTATTTTGTTTTCCCAGAAGCCAGAATAACGCCATGAAGGACTGGGAAAGGGAAGGAAGAGACGATATTGATCTGGAACCTCGTATGTTTCAAAGTGGGATTGCAGGCTAGACTGAAGAAGTCCTCACAGACATTTAAAGTACAAGAAAACACGACAAGCTCGCTCAAAAAGACGTGGCCAGAGAAGGCAGGACCCGAGCCCGTCCCATCACGAGCAGATAGTCACCTATGTGGCGGTAGACGGCCGGCGTGGCTCCCTGCCAGAGCTTGCGCAGCCCCTCCTCCTGCGCGATGCCCGCCGCCGTGCGCAGCATCCCGCGGTACGGCACCGCCCGCCCGCCCGCCGCTCCGCCGCCGCGCACCGCCGCTTCACCTTGGATCTGCAGCCGGGTTTTCGTGAGATCCAGCGGAAATGTCACTGAGGGCAAAGGGCCGGAACACGCGTGAATACGAGCGCGGCTGCGGGGAGACCTCCCGTGCCGGGAGCACCTGCACCGAAACGCCCCGCCAGGGCCCAAGGGGCTGTGCGGGCGCCAGCAGGGAGCAGGGGCTGTACCCAACAGGGTGCACGAGATCCCTGGAGAAGAGGAGAATTCACATCCAGATCTGTTAGAAGTGGCTCTGGGCATAAGTAGCTAAATTACATTCCCGTCAAACACCCGGTCTTTCTCCCATGTTTAGTTTTGCAGATTTCTTATGCAATATGTGTACCTTCCAAGGGCGTCAGGATTAAAAATCCTGTTCCAGTTACTCCCCCTGCATACAGACCAGTCATATCTCGCCATCGATCATGTGCTCTCTCCAATTCTGCCCAGCACAGTGGCAGCACATGTTATGGTCAGGAACAACCCCATGGAGCTCATCATCATGCACACACACAATCAGGCTCACCTTCAAACTTACCTGCATATCTGTCCTGCAAACCACCCTGAAGCATGCTGCTTTTCTTATGCAGGCACTCAAATTATGTCTAGCCTGTTATTTTTTCTCACTGAAATAACTGGTGGCCAGTGAAGGAGATCCAAGTTGATCTCAGCTTCCCAGGGCTGCTCCTGAAACAGTATGGATACATACTGTGCCCCTCATTTCAGTTCCAGGCCAGGAGTGCCTGGTGATGGATCTTCCCAGCCTGTGCCCAGGAGCAGGGCCTGTCTTTGTTTTGATACCTCTGTGACACACCAGGGTCCTTCCAGAGCACAACTCAGGTGCCAGGGGAAGGTAGTCACTGCTCAAAGCCCCAGCAGGTTTATAGTCTATTTGTGCATTAAGTTTGGTATTCATGTTTAAAGATTAGCAAAGATCAAGAAGTTACAGATCATTAGAGCAATAGAACTGATTTGCCTGTAAAAGCTTGTAGAAATTATAAAGAACACGCTGAAAAATATTCAAAATAAATTATTTGGTCAGAAAGTAGTGCTATATAGGTGCCAGTGGGCTTCTATTCCATGTTTCACCCAGCAGTTTTCCAACTCCATTTTTAAAGCCATCTCCACGTGATCAGAAAAGTAAGAGTCGATTTTTCTTTGATTAACCTTCATTAACTATGAAAAGGAAATTCCTGAAGGAATCAGGCCTTGCTAGTAACTTAGGCAACAGATCTGCCTGCCTCTTCAGTCTTTTTCTGGAAACCCAGCCAGTGCAAAGCTTAAATCAGTCACAACTGCATTGAGTTAATGACTGCAGCCCTTCGGTCTCCGAGGCAAAGATTTCATCCTGAAAAACCCTCCCTCCAGCCACGGTCAGGTGGCATAAAACACTTGCAAGGCTTAGATTACGAGAAAGCCACGAGTAGCACAGTGAAGTGCAGATTTGCTGGAGCGGAGCACTGGGGAATGAGGGATCTGGGGACTGATGTTACCCCTGCCCCCCGTAAGTAGATCTGACCCCCTTCCCTCTCGGAAAGCCACGGGGAGTTGTACCTAGTTCTGCCACAGCCGCTGCACAGGCTGACAGAGCGAATTTGCTGGCTCGGGGCCATCTCTCTGGAAGAGGTAAGCTCCTCTCTTCTTCTGCAGGTGACATCTAGCATCTCAATGAACCGAGGCTAACCAGCCACCCTGCCCGGGTCTGTCTGCAGCAAGAGCGGGCCCTAGCGCAGATCAGCTCGGGGTGGTTTGGGAGACAAGCTGCTGAAGGTCATGTTTCTCCAGCGCCAGCACCGGGAACTGCAGCACCCCGAGTGGCTCTGCAGAGCTGGAAGGTCCTTCTGCAGTGACACAAGAGGCTCCTGCGCAACAGGCTCCTGGGAAATGTAGTCTGTCACCAGGGCTGCTCTGTGCCCGGAAACCGGCAGTGCAGGTACAGACACACGCACAGTTTTGTTCATTATCTGCATTAAAAGGAGTGATCATTAATGAGAGCTCAAGATTACGCGTGGGGTCTGTTTGCTTTGCGGGGCGCTGTCATTAGCAGCACTGCCTGGGGAGCCCCAAACTCTGTTCCCGTGTCAAGCAGCTGCATCCGGGAGGGAGGAATTGACCCCGATCTCGTTTAGTAAGAGCTGCATTAGCAACAGCTACGTGCCGAGCTGGGGCTGCGGATTAGGCACGGAGCAGTGCAGTTTGAACAAGGATCCCGGCAAGCCTGGGATGGCAGAAGCTGATCGCTGCCCAGAGCCCCGTAAGTGAAAAGTTTAAAGCTTTTCCTGGCCGAATGCTGAAGTTCAGTTGTGTGCCAGTCCTAATTTCTCTTAAATTACCATAGATATATTTAAGTTCTCATAA
>VZRO01000257.1:754408-786760 GCA_013397915.1 Daphoenositta chrysoptera | reverse complement strand
AAAAAAAAAAAAAAAAGGGGGTAAGGTATGTTCTGTTCAAGAGAAGCTTTTCATTTATCATTAAGGCTCAGATGAATCCCTGTGTTAATCATTAGCCATTAGTCAGTAATCCTCATGCTGATTTGAGGATTTTTTAGGTCACAGAAACTTATCCCGGAACACCTCCCCACATCCCTGTCTGACTGTCTAAAGCTTTGATGTGTGGCCTCTGTCTCAATAATTTAGACAGGTTAAGGGAGCATTGCAGGTGAAATATTCAGTTGAAGTTGGTTGAATCTCTCTCATTGGTCACCAGTAATTGATACTAAATTGGATCCTCCTTGGGGTTAAAATTCATTCGAACTCATGCAGTGATAAAACAAACTCCTGACAAAGCTGTGGTTAAAAACGGGGAGAGGGCATATTGCAATTTAATGTGAATGTACCTGTCTGCACAGAAGGTGTGAGTGGTTCAGAGCCTGTGGACAGTTCATGCAATCTGCTGTGGCACTTTGTGCCTCCCTCCACAGCTGTTCTGTGGGCTTGGCTCAGCTTGTGCCACCCTCTGTCAGCCTGCATAGGTAGCATCAACTCGTGATGTGGGGTAGAGGGGACCTCTGGAGTTCACCTGCAGTCATCCCACAGTCCTCTGTCACTGCAGGCAGAGCTTCAGAGTTACATCAGGTTGCCCAAGGTCTTGTTTGGTCCCCTGAAAAACTCCCAGGATGAGGGTTTCACAGTCATCCTTTAGCTGTACACCTCTGGGTACAGTCTCATTCTGTCTTCTATATGACCAAGCTTTAGGGAGTGGAAAACAACAACTAGATCCCTCCTTAAAATAAACCCCATAGCATTGCAGCAGCCTACAGAAGGAGCAGCTCTGCATGGTCATTTTTAGCCTGAAGAAAGAGGTACTTTTTTAAACCAGATGATTGGGGGATGGCAGTGAAGAGAAATTTTCTCTTTTCACAGGATCTTTGAAATGAGCCTGACTAGAGGTGGATGCTTGCATGGACAGCTCTGTGATGTGTGGAGAAGGGCCAGTACTCATGGAGATCCATCAAACACCTGGAGTTCCAATATCCCCAGACCCTGAGGGAGGCAGCACCAGCAGAGAGCACCCTTCCTATTCATTTATTTCCGTTCTTGGTGAGATGGAATTTTTTGGTTTCTGTCCAAAGCCAGTTTGACCAAAGGCTGCATATGCAGGGAGGGAGTGTGGATGTCAGATGGGGTGGGAGCACAGCAGCAGAGTCTGGAAGAGTTGTTTGCTAATGGAGAAAGGCAGCCAGACTGCCCAGTGCCTCCCTGTGCTTCTGTGTTAGTTCACTTGGAAAGACCATTAACCACTGCCCAAAACTAGGACCCAGCCTGAGGAAAGCTTGGCAGTGACTGTTGCACCATGTACTGGTTGTGTCCTCCTCACAACAGTGCCTTGCATCTCATGTCCGTCACCAAATCGTGCCCTAAAAGCACAAGCTAAACAAAACCAAACAAAAAATAGGCCAAAACAAACACAAAAGCCTTTAATGAATGTCTTCACAGAGGCTTGAGGTCTTGTCTTACCTGTATACATAGATCACTTTAAATTCACTAGTCAGTGAGTTAATGAAAATATACTGTGCATATAATGAAAATATACTCCAATATTACAAGGCCTTTAGCTCTCATATCATTTCACCCCTTTACAAGACGAGCAATAATTTAATGGATAAAATAAAACCAGGAAATAAACGTATAAAGAGCTGTGACAGCTTAACATAGAAATGTAGTAATATCACAGTTAACAGTCATTTATCTGTTTGTTCCAGACAGTTTGCAAAATGGAGATCAACACCCTGTTTGTCACAGTTGATGTATGTGGTCTTGTTCTTCTGCACCTATGACCAACATGTAACATCCCAAGGTATTTCAGCATGACTATTTAATGAAGGACATACACCTGATTTTCACAGCTCTTAACCTCCTACTATCAGGTGTATTTCTGTGCTACTTTTACTATACTGCCTGTCTGAGCAGGTACAAAGGTTCCTGTTTGTGCACCTGTTCCTTTATAGGAAGGGACTTAAACTGTATTTGTATCTGTATTTGTTTATGCCCAGTGCCTCTTTGCTCTTTCACTGGGCACCCCGAAAAGAGCCTGGCTCCATCCTCTTTGCACCCTCCCTTCAGGTATTCACACACACCGAGGAGATCCCCCTGAGCCTTCTCTTCCCCAGACTGAGCTGTCCGAGCTGCCTCAGCCTCTCCTCAAATGACAGATCCTCCAGCCCCTTTTTGGCACTTCACTCTTGGCAGAGGATCACCTCCCTCAGTCTGCTGGCAGCACTTTCCCTGATGCAGCCCAGGGTGCTCTTGAGTGCAGAGGTACATCTCTAACTCGTGTTCAGCATGGTGTCCACCAGCACCCCAGATCTGCAGAGTTCCTGTCCACCCAGGTGCCCCCTCAGCCTGTACTGCTGCGTGGTGTTGTTCCTGCCAGGGGCAGAGCACTTTTTTTTTTTTTTTTGCCAGGAAAAGCTGGACCAGGGGATCCTTGAGGTCCTTTCCAAGCTATTTTTCTGTGTTTTTAAGGAAAGTCCCTGTCTGCCCATTTTGCAGCCCGTTGAGGTCCCCTTGAGTGGCAGCACACTCATCTGGTCTGTCAGCCACTCCTCCTGGTTTTGTGTTCTCTTCAAACCTGCTGAGGGTGTGGGGGTAGGCTCTGACAGCACTCCTAGCGGTTTTTATACTTAATGTATTCCGTAAGTAATATTGGTGTGCCACTTCCACACATGCAAAGAAACTAACCTGACCTCTCTGAAACCTGGTCTTCTGGCATGGCACTGATATAATAGAGGTGACCAGCAGGTTTTGAATTGTCAGTTCAACCTCAGAAGCGTTTCTCTGCTCCTCAGACACTGGACACACATCTAGCCTTTAATGAGATATCTCAGGCAGGTGAGAGATACCTTTCTTAAGGTTTCTGCTTCAGGTGATGCCTGCAGAAGTTTCTTGCCATCTGACTTGCTGAAAGCTAAATGTCTGCAAATCACGGGGTTTCTGCTTTGTAATCTCAATATTGAAAAAAACCATGTTTTTTTGGTTTTTTTTTTTTTAATTGAAGAAAGCTCTGCACTGCTTTGCCAGTGTCCCTGGCCGTGTCCCCGGCCGTGTCCCCGGCTGCCCGGGTGGCCTTCCAGCAACCGGTGCAAAGTCCAAGGATTTGGCCGCAGCACCATCGATGTTTTGCAAGCGGCAGAGTTGGTCCTCATCCCAGAACAGAGCAGAATCGGCTCTGCCTTTTCCAGAACAAGGGCGTGTGCCCTGTGCTGCTCAGGGCTGTTGCCGCCCCGTGCCCGCGGCAGGGCAGGGCCGGTCGGAGCCCCGGGTGATGCACTCGGAGCCCGGCCAGCGCGGCCATGCCGGGGCTGCGGCAGGCGGAGCAGCTGCTGGGGCCGGGACAGGCGGCGGAGAAGCAAAATGGAGCTCGCTCTGCTCTTGGCAGCTCTCCTGGGACTCCTCATTGTCAAGGCTCTTTTGTTTCAGCTGAGAAACCCGAGCTCCCCTCCTTGCATCAGGAGCTGGATCCCTTGGTTTGGAGCCGCGTTTCAGTTCGGGAAAGCTCCTCTGGAGTTTATAGAGCAAGCCAGAAACAAGGTAATGCGTGTGCTGGCGTGCCTGCTCGTGGGTGCGTGCTCAGGGTGGCTGCCTGCAAGGGGAAAGGCAACCAGAAACTTCTGCGTTCAGTTTTGCCCTTTCCTGTCACGTTTTATAACGTCAGGAGCATTTAAGTGGTGAAGAATCGGCTTAGTACCACCAGCATTGCTGAGCTGTGGATCTGATCCAGACACGATCTCTGTGCTGTGATCATCCTGCTTGGACCTCTGCCGTTTTGCCTCTGCAGTCTGGCTGTGTGTTAATCTTGGTTAACCATGTTTTTTTGGTTTCTGTGCCGAGTGCTGAGACCTGTAAACTACTTATTTGCATGCCTAAAGTTAGGTGAGATTTTTAATTACCAGCTGGTGTCCCTCAGCATTCAAGAGAGACACAAACATGCTTGGCAGACAAAATTTTCCATCCTAAAAGAACTTGACCAAACATGACGGTCAACATTTACCCCCTGGACTTAAATTTCTTTTTCTGTGTCCGTTGGATAGAAAAAGATCAAATTATTAATTTAGGTAAGATGCCTGATTTCTAGACAGCTAATAATAACTGGCATAAACCCCAGTTTCCCACTTTCGTTCAGGGATTATATCACTTGCTACTACAATGTAGTCAGCCTTGAGTGTTCCATACTGAAGGATCACACAACCCACTACGTGCAAAAACTTGCTAAAAATGAAACCAGTGTAACATCCTGAAATTTAAAAAAAACTCCACATCAATAAATACTGCATGTTTAAAGTTTGCTTTCTCATTTTGAACTGTTAGATTTCATATTTGTATTTCTTTTTGTATTGTTGTAAGCTCATGGTGTTAAAGCAGAGGATTAAATCTGATCTTTGAGAACAACAAGAGCTGTCATCTTCTATTAAAGCACACTGGGTGCATCATGGTGTAAGCTTATAGGTATGATCTAGAGTTTCTTGCCTTCTCTTTGCTTGACAGATCAGTTTTTATTTTATATTACTATGTCTTTCCTGTAGCTTTGATCTGTGCAAATGCAGAGTCGGTGGCTCTGGGTTAATTAATTTTGGTTTTCATTTGCCTGGAGACCCTTTAGGCTCCAGGCTGATGCTGTGGCAGCTGCTGACACATCTGCAAAAACCAGAAACACCTGAAGGACTTTACAAACCTCTGGTTTTGCTGGGACAGAAACTAGAACAGGAAACATTCTCAATGGGGGAAAATTCAAAGCAAAGAAGGAAGAGAAGACTTTCTTACATCTCTCCCCTTTATTGTGCCTTTGCTGGTAGGACCTTTCCTTTGACTTTTAGTCCAGCAGCTCCGTGTGACTTGTGACCTCTCCCTGTGGTTCCCCTGGGCCAGGAGGGATGTCTCCATCCATCCCTCCCAGCTTGGCTGCCTGCCTGCAGCACCATCACCTGACAGTCTCCCTGTCCCTGAGGAGGGACACTTGTTTGTTCTCCCCTTCCTCTCCTTGAAGCCCCCTCAGGCACTGGAACTCTCCCTCCCTTCCCACCTCCCACACTGGCACGCTGTCCAGAGGCCAGGAAAAATAAGCCTTTTCCTGCCTGCTCCCTTTTAAAGAGTAGGCACTGCTGCAGAGTACAGCCAAACAAAACACGTGCTGCTGCCAAAAGGGTCATTAACAGGCACTGCAGGGCTTGCAAAATACATCTGCAATAATTCCAGGCTCCTTAATACTGCCAGAACAGGGTTAAGTGTCCTTAGTAGGAGCAAGCTGCCCTCGTAAAAGGTGTTGCAGAAACAGGCTTTAGGCAGTGTGAAACCTCTTAATCTCTGTAGGGTCATTACCTTCAGGGGAGACTCTTGCAATGAGAAAATTCCTCTCCTGAATTAATCCTTCAGACTGTCAAAGTGACACTCATCTCTTTCTTAATTCCTTTCTTAATTCCTTTCTTTCTTAATTCCTTTTGTGTCTATCCTTCACTGCTTTTTCTCTCAAGTCCTGGAGTAACACAGTAAAGTTCCACTACTTCCAACTTGCCCTTTGCTTGGAGTTTGCTGCTTCTATTTTCCTCCCACGGAAGAACACGTGGGCTGGAAGAATTGTCTCCTTTCCCCCTTGTGTCATCACTGGGACTAAGAAAAGAAAATTCCCTGCTCTAATAAAATATTTAATCTCTGGTCTAATAAAAGATACCACCTCTTCCTCCTCAAGCTGCCTGGTGAAAGAAGTTTTGCAGGCAGTCTGGGATGGGCAGGAGGAATAACCAGAGCCACCATGCAACATAAAATACAGGGAGAGGTGCTTAATGAGAGGTTCAAAGGATGTGGCTCCCCACTTTACCTGGCAAACATGGTAAGAGTTAGTAAGGAACTTCAAATTCTTCTCATCAATTTGCTAATTAAGCAAAAAGGAGAAGGTCAGTTAAACCCACGAGATTATTCTGCACTGTTGTAGGGACCTGTGGGATCCATACATCCCTCTCAGAGTGTTGATTTGGGATAAGGTTCTGTGTGCCAGGACTCAGCCTTACTGCCTGTGTGTGGCTGGGTGAGGGATGGCTCCCTGGGTTACACTGCAAGGGACACGTGCAGGGGAACAGGCTGGAGAAGGCTTCTGGTGGAGCATTTCCATAGCCAGTGTCCACAGCCGAGGCACTGAAGGTCTGTGACTGGTCCCAGGCGTAGAAGACCAAAATGCTGCAGTCCCTGAGCTGGAGAGGGGACGTGGCATTGACCCTGTGTGTGTGTCTGCAGTCAAGGGAGAGGAAACCCACCCGTGCTCCCAGCTCCCAGCAGGACTCTTGGTACAACTGCAGCTGTCTCAGCTGAGAGTGGTTGCTCCCTGTCAGTGTTCCTGGGGAAAATGGCTATTTCCCTGGTTTCCTTTCGGATTTTGGAGAACATCCTTCTCAAGTTTTTATTTCTCTGGAGTGTTACTTTCCTTAGGCTCGAATCTGCCTCTCACCGTGGCACTGAAGTGTTTCCCAAGGTTTGGGAAAACATTAGCTTTCATGAGTGAAAGCAGTAAATCCTAAGAGGATTTTTATTTTGCTTTCTGTATCTCTGTATGTTGTGAGGTCTTCTTAAAAGCTCTTTCAGAGCAGTAATTGGGATGCAGTGCTGGCAGCAGAGCCTGCACTCTGTTGGTACCTGCCCATAACACAAGTGCAGAACTGCCCCACAGCTCGTTCCAGGAGCTGATTTTATTGCAGTGTAACATCAATATAATTACACATTTTGACAGATGAACAGTCTGGTTATTCAGGTGTCTGTCTGGGACAGCAGCCATTAGGAAATGCTCAGTAACAGGGTGTAAGGGGCACACCCAGGTGAGAATATGCAGCCTCCTGCTTTTTCTTCCCAGCTCCCAGCTGAGGGATTTGCTAGGCTTGGATTTTCATCCACATGATTTGACCTTATCTCTTTTGTTACCCTGTGTATAATTTTGGCTTCACAGCAACTCACAGAAGTCAATCTATAATTTAATCATGACCCATATGAATAAAGTATTCTGTCCAGTTTAAAACCATCTAACTCCTAATCTCAAGCCCATTAGCTTTTACATTATGAGAAACTGAGAATAATGATTATATTTCCTCTTTTCCTGGGATCTAAGTCCACTTAATCTCCTTTTATTGAAATATTTATGCATGTTGTGCATCTCTTTGACTTTGACTAGCTCAGAATATCCTGCTGAGATAGAATGGGCAGAAACACAAATTAAATTGAAGATGCAGGCACAGGATGGGTTTAGAAGTTTGTTGTCCTTTTCCCTCTCCTTTCATAGCAAGATAAGAGCTCCAGATTAATTATCTTAGAATGGTTTGGGTTGGAAGGAACTTTAAAGATCATCTTATTCCAACCCCTGTGCCATGACAGGGACCCCTTCCACTATCCCAGGTTGCTTAGAGCCCCATCCAACCTGGTCTTCAACAATTCCAGGGATGAGGCATGCACAGTTTCTCTGGGCAACCTGTGCCAGGGCCTCACCACTCTCACAGCAGAGGATTTCTCTCTAATATCTAATGCAAACCTACTTGCTTTCAGTTTAAAGCCATTTATTAGCACTTACATAATAGATCTTGGAGTCATTTCAGAGTACCATTATTCTGAGCCTTCTTCTGTGATATTTCTAGGTCTTCTCATTGTTTAGACTCTCAAATTACTCCAGATCATGAGTAAAGTTTTACTTCTTCTTCCAAGGAATGAATTAGGAAAACTTCTAATGCTACACAACCTTATGTCTCCCTAAAAGCTGTACTGGGCTCTTTTTCAGTACATCCTATTTATCCACTACTAACCCCAATCTTTAATAATGCTTACTATAATTTTTTGAGTACTAAAATGACTCTTTGAGGCTTCCCAGGTCCTTCTGGCACCATGCTTGCCTGTCATTGTCCTGTTGCTGAGGGTGATGTAACAGATCACAGTAGTGAGTTCTTCAGCTTCTTATTTTAATTCCTCGAGAGTTCTGAATTGAAATATTTATCACTGTTTTACCTAGGACTTGTTTAAGTCTCTTCTGCTCAAGTCTGCCTTCAAAACAAGATCTCAGTCCATCACTCGCAGTAAAAGGCTGCAGGGTGGACTTGTTTTACACTGATGTAATCCCTAACCCAGATTCCTTCCCCACACGGTTTTCTTATACCTTGAGTATTTATCAGGCTCAGCAGCACACTGGGAGACTTCCTGCATCTGGCATGTTTGGAAAAGTCTATTATTGGGGTAGCAAATTGCCTTTATTAGTTTGATTCTCAAACCTTTTTAGTAGTTTAATTTTGCATTGTATTTATCAAATGCCATATTTATTTGGACACAAAATTCTGCTTCCTGAAAGATTTGTCTTTGAATATCTGCCATCACTGTGTTGCTCAGTGAAGCTGACTTGTTCTGGAGGAGGCCATCTGTGGAGCTTTCTTATTTCAGTTTTGTTTAGTATTGGTCTAATTTTAATGATTCTAAATTGATTGCAGGAAGTTGGATGAGATTCAAACCCAGATTGTTTGTGTGGGTGTTTGCAGGTTACCAAAATGGTCACAGGACAGATTTCAGTGCTGTCACTGGAGTCCCAGGGCAGCTCAGCTCCCTCCAAAAACAGGTGTGCAGGAGCTGGTCTGGTGAATTGGTTTTTAGGATCCCTTGACTGCACAGACTTGATTTCTGTTGTCTTTTATGGGAGCTCAGACATCTTGCTCACATGTAATCACCTAAAATAAAGTGTTCCAATATTTTAATTGAGTGCGACCTTAATTGAATAATTAAGTGTTATTGCAGGTTGCTATTAGTTCAATTTTAATTTTATTTTTAAATTAGTTTAAGTATATTTTAATGTTAATTTAAAATTTAAAAAAACTAATTAAAAAACAAGCACAGTACAAATTCACTGATTTTTATCCAGACTGATGATGAGGACATGGACATCAAAAAGCAATCTTAGAAATTTAGCTGTTAGAGAATCATAGAATCACAGATTGGTTTGTGTTGGAAGGGACCTCAATGCTCATCTTGTTCCACCTCCTGCCATGGACAGGGACAAATTCCACTGGACAGGTGCTCAAAGCCTCATCCAGCCTGTCCTTGAACACTTGTTATTAAAACAATATTTTATTTATTATCACCTGGAGAGTTTGAACAGTCATTCTTTCTTTAATAATTTGCAGTTGAAGGACACAATCAAAATTCAGCTGACACCAGAAGGAATCTTTTCCTTGGCTTCAAAGAGCTTTTGATGAAGCAGGATTTACACAACAGACACAGACAGCAAAAAAAATTGTTAAAGTCAATGGCATAAACAATGTGAGCAAGGTAGAATGATCTTTTTATGCCTACATCAGACAGGAGATATTGCACATTTGTTTTCTAGTTTAGAGTATTTACAAATATCAGGGATCGTCTTAATAATGCAGGAACTCAATTGAATGCCTGTTGCTGAAAGATTCAAGAGTTTCTGGGATATTAGATTAAGGGAAGATGAAAGAATGATTTATGGCATCAAAAACCTTCCCTGAATGTCAGTCAATCTGTTCTGCTCAAAGCTTGTTAGCTATTTTGATATTAATCTTTCAACATCTGTACAAGTAAGTAATCATTGTATTAGGTATTAGGAGAAAGGACAGGAAAGGAAAGGACAGAAAAGGAAAGGGAACCTGAAATATTAAAAATATGCAGGAGGGTGGAGTTTTTACTAAAACAATGTAGACTGAAATAGGTGGGATTATGGATTTTTACAATATTGGTACTTTGCTGTGGCAGCCAAGGGATGCAGTATACAATCCATCACTTGGGTTCTCTAAATCCACGTAGGTTGTGTTGTTTGAACTGCAATGTAATTCAAATACAAAGTTAATCTAAGAGAAGGAATCTCTTCTACTCTGCAAGAGGTCAGGCAGGCACATGTCACATTCCTTTCTGGTCCTCAAATCTGCAAATTTTGGTCTGATTTGTGTTCATCTCTTTGCAGTTCTGGGCCACAGAGAGCAGGAATGACCAGGTCCTACCTCCTGACCTCTCAGCAGCACTGAAGTCATGCTGGGGCTCCTGCAAAATGTGTTAACAGTGCACTGACAGGAAATCTTTGTTTGTTCCAGCATGGACCTGTGTTCACAATATTCGCTCTGGGAAAACGGTTCACTTTTGTGACTGAGGAAGAAGGAACTGAAGCATTTTTTAAATCTGAAGACTTAAATTTTGAACAGGCAGTACAACAAGCTGTCAAGAATGCAGGTAACTGAGACCTGTCTCTGTTTTAAAGGAAACCAAATCTAGTTAGCCACAGCATTAAATCCCAACCAAAAGCCCATGGGTTTTTTGATCATGCCTTAAATGTTTATTTTAATCTATGACCATGTTAAAAAATGAAGGTGAAATTCAATTTCTCCATAAGGATCCAGCTCTGCAAGCCAGCCAAGGGAATTTGGGTTCAGTCTCAAGGAATCAGAAGTTTCTGATCCAGGGACTGTTATTATTTTTACCATTAAGCAACCCCAGTTTGAAATCAGGTCCTTTTCTGTGGCTGGACACCTCACCTGTATGTACCTCGTTTAGAGCAATAATAGGTAGTCCTATCACTTCATTGGAAAATCAGCTTGCACCAGTAATTAGTTGTTACCCTGTAGTATTTTGGTCTGATTAAAAGGATGAAGTGTTTATGAGGATGTACTACTATAGCATGGAGACACAAACTGTTTTTTCCCTGGGATGAGTTATTTTTCACTTCATTCAGTTTTGTGGTGTGCCTGCACATCTCTGTACATCCCACTGGGGGGAAATCTCTGATTGTTGAATTGTTGATTCTGGCACTGAAGCTTCATGAGACGGGAAGATGTTACACAGACTGGGAGAAGCAGTGGTATTACCAAAATATTTACGTGGTTACAAGGAATTTCACTTTAGGAAAATGAGGGTTAAGGCATTTAAATTAGAGTCAAAAGTTATGTGTTAAAATGTTCACTCAATCTTTCAGTGAAAATCTACTTTCCAGAACGTTCCTGTTTCATTTTGTATTTAGTCTCTGTCCCTGCAGAAGCATTTTATCAGAACCATGGTAACCTGTACAGCATGATGAAGGGGAAGATGAGTCCCTCTAATCTGCACGTGTTCTCGGGCACTTTGTGTAAGGAGCTCCACGAGCACATGGCTCACCTGGGCACAGAGGGCACAGGCGACCTCAATGACCTGGTAAGGTAAGGGAGTTTTGCAGCACATCTCTAACTCAGGGGTGTCCTACATGGGAGAGAAATGTTCCTGTAAAGCAGCTGGAGCTCAGCACTCAAGTCTTACAAAAGTTTTGTCAGGATGCTCATCACAGACTCAGGGTTTCAGGTGGCTCACAGAGTGCACAGGGTTTCATGTAAAGGTGTTTTTCCCAGTTAGGAGAAGCATCTGAATTGCTTTTTTGGAAGAAAAAAGAAAAACACAGCATCTTCCAGCAAACCCTGTTTCCCAAAAGATGGGAGAAAAGCTTCACATGTTTATAAAGAACTTAGTAACAGACAAAATGCTTGATCTTCAAAAGGTTGAAAATCTTTCATGTTTGAGCCAAGCCTATCATGAAGCTTAACTAAGACCTCTGCAACTGACTTGGCTGCAAGAACTTAATGTATAAAAATTTTTGTTTCATGAGACAGCAACAAAGCTTTTAACTCCTTCTTTTTCCTGGTTATCTGGGACAACACCTATATCTTGTCTGTCCATCTGTACTGCAAGTTGAACATTCACAGAATCACAGAATGGTTTGGGTTGGAAGGGACCTTAAAGATCCTCTCATTCCATCCCCTGCCATGGGCAGGGACACTTCCACTAGAGCACATTGCTCAGAGCCCCATCCAGCCTGGCCTTGAAGACTCCCAGGGATGGGGGCAGATACTGCCTTTGGTTTGGACCTGTTTCTAACACTTCACATTCAGATTATTTGCTGCCTTTTTCTGCATAATACAGTAGGATACAGCCGTTACTGCAGTTAAATCACTCGGCACCTCTCACTGCAGTTACTGCAGTTTGGATTAACTGGGGGGAAATGAGGGGGAGAGGGGCTTTGAAATATGGTAGGGGGTGTTCTGTTCTGCTTTGCTAAACAAGGCAGAGTAAAACTATTGGAATGTGACATTCTAAATAATTGTTATTTAGCTGCCTCGAAACAAAATCCATAGAGCCACCAGATGGCCCCCTCTTCCTTATTATCAGAAAATCAGAAAAGTGAGCACTATTCCCTGAAATACTCATTTGGCAGCAGCTGGGATACACCAAAGGCTGCACAAGAGTTTCTTGGAGTACAGGAAAAGGGTGTGAGGAAGGAGCTCAGAGTTTGCAGGATAACAGAGGAGCAAGCAGGGAAAGAGTGAGATGAAAAGAAACCAAAAAATCATCATCTGTGCAGGAAAGCTGCAGCCAGAGGAAGGATGTTTCAGGATGTTTGGCCCAGAGGGGTTTGTGCAATGCCTGGAAGGTTCATGTGGGTTGACCTGAAATGAGAGGTGTGGTTCATGGGGAGAAGGGGACCTCGGTGGCCAGAGCCTTTCTGCTCCTGCTCAAGTGACCAAACCCTAACTGGTGAAGTTCAGCCATGTGCAGAAGACCAACCTGAGGTCTGTGTATCTCCTGCCTCTGCTTAAAATCTGAAATAAGGGTGTGGGTGAGGTGTGAGCCTTGTGCCAGCCCTTCCATACTGGTGTGGCCCTTGAGTCCTACAGCTTCCAGTGCTGGCAATCCAGCGTGATGCATCCTGGTCTGAAACTGCTGCAGCAGCTTCCCTGTCATGGGAACTTCCCTAAGTCGTGGGCATCTTGTCCTTGCAGGCATGTCATGTATCCAGCAGTGGTGAACACCCTGTTTGGGAAAGGCATCTGCCCAACCAGTCAGAGTGAGATCAAGGAGTTTGAAGAGCACTTTCAGAAGTACGATGAGGACTTTGAATACGCGTCTCAGATGCCCGAGTGCTTCCTGAGGTAAAGGGGCAGAGGTGATGGTTGGGGTGTACCCACTACAGGCATTTTTCTCTTGCTGCACTATCAACCATGGGAGACATTTTCCCTGGAGGATGATGCCCAGCCTTTATGGATGATGTGTCCTTAGGTGAAGCAGGCTTTTAGCTAAATGATTCAAAAAAGTTCTGACCTTGTCTTGTGCATTTTCCTGGCACAGAGCAGAAACAACCTGGCTTAGGTGAGCAGGGCCCAGCTTGGACCTGTCAGGGAGCAGCAGAATAGGGTAAAGGGCAAAGGCCTGAGCCTAAATGTGAGTCCCAAGCTCAGGGGACCTCCAATGAGGTGTCTCTCTGCTCTTTTCCACACCTCAGCTCTTTTCCCAGCATACCAATCCCAGGTTACGTGACTGCACTGTCACAGAATTGACCTTGTGTAGAGATAACCATACCCTGAGGAGTTGCTTCCAGACCCTGTCAGTGCTCTCATGGCCATCATTGCACCTTTAGCAACCCAGAATACCTTCAGAAAGAATTGAGGATGCTCTAAAAAATGGCCTTGATTTTCTTCAAAAGGATCAATCTTGAAAAGGTTGGCCTAAGCAGTCTGTCTAAATCCACAATGAAAACCTGTAATAAAAAGGTGTGAAAATATAGGAGTGTTGCAGTCCCAGGTCATGGCTGCAAGAGGAGGTCTGGCCAAGGTGAAGGCCTTGGACGTGCTGTTCCTCATGCCAGTCATCACTTCTGTCAGTCAGACTGACACTTGGCTGTTCATCAGCTGACTGCTGCCCAGGGGCTTTTGGAAAACGACCCAGGGAGTGCTTCTCATGGAAAAGGAAATGTTGGTTTGTGCTGCCTCCGTTAAGTACTTCTTGTTTGTTGCTTTTCTTTACAGGAACTGGTCCAAATCCAAAAAATGGCTTCTAAAATTATTTGAGAAAGTAGTGTTGGATGCTGAAAGGACCAACCCTTCAGAGACTGCATCCAAGGTAAACATCCGAGGCTAAGAAATGAGATGACTTTATTGCATATTCTGACTGAAGTGATGGAGGGCAAGAATTACTTCAGTACTGGAAGAAATAAGTCAAATTTATGTCAGCTATACCGAAATGTTCCAGTATTGCTGTCACCTGCAGTAGGACAGACCCATAATTTTGACTCCTGTTCCTCTATTTAGTTTATTTCAAGCAATTCTGAGAATTAACATCTTCCCCTGGGGAATTTTAAGGCAAGGGTTCAGAGCTATGACCCATCCCCAGCCTCCAGTATCACACTGCAGTGAGCAGTTGAAAGAGGTGAGAGAAAGACCCTTCAGTTGTTTCTCTGAGGGCAACATGCTGTGAAACTTCAAAACCTTACATGTGCTATTTATAAACCCTGGTGTAGAGTGAGCAGATCCTTCAACAGCCAGACTGGTAGAAAATAGCAGATTTCTGGATTGAGAGCCAGGTACCCTAAATATTGATTGTGTCAAAGCTGAGATAAGTTGTTCCCCTGGTTATTCTCCTCAGCTCTGGCAGGAATTCTGCCGATAGGGCTGACAAACGTGACGGCAGACTGGCCTGGGAATCTTGATCTACCAAATGGTTGTAGAACAGATCACTAAGCAAAACAGGTTTTATTTAGACTTTAAAAGCTTTACATACCACAATTTCTTTAATAAAATAAACCAGATTAGCAGCAAAAAAGAGAAGGCTGGAGAGGAGCTGGTGGGAGGTAAGAAGGTGCAGGAAGTTGGAGGCACGAACTCGGTGTCTTAGATTAAGTGGGAATTTGGAAAAAAGATCAGCCATTTTTTATTCAAGGTTGCCCTTTTCCCCTCTGAAAAGCAGGCAGGAAGCTTTGCCTCAAGTGCATGGTTGCCCTGCATTTAAGGAAATACTATAAACAAAAGCTGATCCTAGAACATTACACAGTTGCTATAGTTTCAAAGAATATCAACGCATTGAAGTCACTGCTTAGGTCACCAACAAAGTGCCTGAAACTAGGGAGCTTGCTGATGTATTAGACAATCTCTTAATAACAAGCACCCTTTTGGCATGAACAGAGAACATTTTCTTCATTTCTCTTCATTCAAGTGGCTCATTCCTATTTTCAGGTTCTTTAAGGCAGAGGTGTAGAGCAGGGATTAGAACAGAGATTTCTTTTTTTTTCTTTCTTCCACATATGAGCAACAATGGGGAGTGAGGGAACCAGCACGTAAAATTTTAAGGAAATAGAGATCAGTGAAAGTATTCAGGGGGGATTCATGGGGTGCCCTGAGTTCTCCTGGCCCTCTGCCTATGTGAGTGAGTCTCATTTTCTTTTAGTAGCTGTCATTTCTACATTGTGCCTTCCAAAAAAGCCATAACTAACATTACTTCTCGTAGAGAGATTAGTCCTTGAGTTCTAGTAAGCCCCACCCCAAACTACATTTTAATATATTTTTGGGAATACAGATTATTATATTTTATTTCTAACAGACACTTCTACAACATCTCCTGGATAATTTGCAAGGAAAACATCTGGCTCCCAGTTATGGTCTCCTGATGCTCTGGGCTGCCCAAGCAAATGCTGTCCCTGTAAGTACACCAGCTACAGAAACACCTTCTCTCCCTCTCCTGTTCCAAAGCCTGTATTTGGGAAGGAAAGGCTTTGAAGCAGAGGTCACACACACTGCATGGATTCCAAAGAAGGGATTATCACGCCCACATGCATCACTACAAATATACCCAGGCTGCAATGTCACAGAAGCAATGACAAGAAAAGCTCTTCTTGTATTTTTCCTAAATTATGTTGTCCCCTATCATAACATTTCAGGAACATAAGCCTCACAGCTATTAAGATCACAGTCTTAAGCTGTGAAGAGCATTTAACTCTGTTTTGAAGCACTGTGGCTGTGTTATAGAAAAGACTATTGCAGATAGCCTGGTGCTACCAATTGTAAAGAATATCAAAAGCATAATATAGAGTAATTTCATCTGTGGGTAAATCCTCGGGTGAATTTGTTTCTTTCATTTTTGGGGATCTGCTGTACAAACGCCAGTGGAAGAAAAGAATAGTTTGATTCTAGAGCCGTTACGTTTTGTCCATGTTAGAAAAGGATTTGCTGGATTAATGATACTGATATAAATATGCTAACAAGCCCAATATATCTAACACAGCTTAGGCTGACCAAAGACATTTATAGGAATTTCTCAGATGAAAAATCCATAGCAGCAAAAACATCCTTTATTTACCATGACTACTAAGCTCTTTCCAGCACAGTTATGTCCATTACAGATGTGATTTAGAAAAACATGATAGTGAGTTATTTTTGTATGTCCCCCTAACGGATATATCTATGTTTTTTGGAGATTGGATGTTACTGCAGTTTAGCCTAAGGGAAATTCATCCATTTCAGTGAGGTTTCTGTGGATTCACGTGTTGGCATAAGTGGGAGGCATAGCCTGCTGTCTGTTATCAGGATAACTGACATTCCTTCCACAACACTTACTTCTGTAATATTCAGCTGTAAGTAGACATACAGATATTTTTCTGTTTCTCAGAATAGTCACAACCACTGTTCTGGGGAGTGGAATGACGAAAGAAAAGGCCTTTCACCTTCCAAGGGCATTTTTTACAAGCACTTTAAACCCTTTTATCTGAAACAATTCAGTTATCCCTTCTTAGCCCATGGAGTGAAGCCACAGTGTCCAAGTGCTGTACAGGAAAGCTAAGCTATCAGATTTGTTTTGCAGAAGGAAGGCTGCATTCATGTTGGTCTGTTTGGGAAATAACAGTCAGAGTTTCATCCCTCACCAGCACAGATGGCCCACGACCAGATCTGTGTGCAGGCTGCACCTCCTGCTAGCTCAGCAAGAGGAGAGAGACTCCTGGCACTGCTGCCAGTCCTTCTGGTTTCATCCTACTAAAGAGGATTTTCTCCTTTCCTAAGTTTCTTGATTTTCAACTTCATTGCATAATCAGTTAGCAAATTATTTCTAAAGGGGATATACTACTCCTTGTTTTGCTGTTAATTAAAACTTTTCCTGCCCATTTTAGTGTGACTCACTATGGCAATGCCCTGCAAATTATTTAACCTCATTTCTACTAATACTAGCATGAATTAGTTTTTTTTCATTCCTGCAGCTAAAACTAATCATGCACGATGATTTAGTAGTTAATTTAACACCTAGTTATTTGAAAATAAAGGATTCTGTGTTTCAAAGCTCAAGCCCAAAGCTATATAATGTTCACTAAAGATAAGTACACAGCAGATGACTAGACATAATCTCCCAGGAGCTGAGCCCTTAGATATGGATTTACCCAGGAAGCACAGCTCCCTGTGCATCCCAACTACAACAGGCACATTAAAAAATGTGCAAATGTTTTTACCTGCCTCTGTGATTTGCTAAAAAGATACTGTCTTTCTGTTCCACATCCCTAAATTCAAGAATTTCCATCTCTGTTTAGGTTGCATTTTGGACCCTTGCTTTCATACTCTCTAATCCTGCCATTTACAAGAAAGTCATGGAAGACCTGGCTTCTGTTTTTGGCAAAGCAGGTAATAAATCTGATTGTGTCCTTCTGGAAGCTGGAAATTATTTATCCCGTGTTGGCCCAGCACAGGGCACACTTGGTCAGTGGCTGGGAACAGTGAGTGTTCCTGCTGAGGTTACTACTGATAACATAGAGTCCAGCTCCTAGGTCTTTACTCAGGATATGCTCAAGATGTATTTTTAAGCAAAACCACCTTTGATGTTAGCAGAAAGAAGGTAGGAAAAGAACAGTATGTGTTTGTTTCTTCATTCCTATTATTTAAACTTAGATTTGTATTACCCAGTCTTGTGCTTTTTCCAGGCACCTACAATAGGGTCAGATGAGGCCTTTCAGTTCAGGTGCTTTTCATGGTGTGCTGTTCACCAGAGTTACAACTATTCATGGAAAAAACAGGCCAGGAACTTCTCTCTTTTCTGTCATCAGAGGCAAATTTTTCCAGCATGCTTCATCCCCCATGACTAATATCTTTCCCTGAAAAAGCAGTGACCTGCTGGGAGCAGTCATTCCCATATGCAGTCCCCTGAACCAGAGGTTAGACTTTCATGGAAGACTCTTTGTTGACATGGGTCAAAACTGCATCAAGAAATATGTCAGTAATTAACCAATAAAGAAAATAATGAAGCAGAGCTTAAGTCTTTCCCCTGGCCCTGTTTCATTTGCTAATGTTAACAGAGCCCAAGAGCTCAGCCATGGCTTCTTGTCTTGGTGCCTACAGTCCCTGAGATTTCCATGCAGTGTCCTATGAAAGCACAGAAAAACTCTGAAGACTTTTAACTTCCAACATGACATTGTTGGTCCCTTCTGGCCAACACCATATCTACATCATCCTTAGAATCACTGAATTATCTTCAGTGGCATTTCTTAAATTTTACTGATTTGGGTCCATTTATTTACTTGGAAATATAAAGACAATTTTTGGGTGTAAACAATGCCTTGAAGTCTTAAAGTATTTCATGCACAGTTCTAAAGCAAGAAATGTCAGCCTGTATCAAAACAAGTATGAAATCTAATTTTTACATGGAGAATTCTCTCTCATGCCATAACAGGTAAAGATAAACTGGAAGTCTCTGAGGAGGACCTGAAGAAGATCCCTTTCATTAAATGGTGCACTTTGGAAGCCATACGGCTGAGGTCTCCAGGTGCAATCACCAAGAAAGTCATAAACCCAATTAGAATTAAGGTGAGGTTTGGCTGTGGGTTTTTTTTCCCCCAAAAGATATTGTGTGATTTGTCTGGAAAGGGTTCTCCCAATAGATCTGGATAAAATTACAGTGGGAGAGATACTCTCCAGCCCCACATATATATTCTTTTTAATAGATTTGTTCATCATCATTGATTTGTGAGTGGTTTGGATTCTCTGGCTCACAGTCTCGCCTTCAATTTTGCATTGATTTTAGATTGAATTGAATTGAACTAGAGATACTGATGGTATGTAAAATAGGAATCAGACACAACAAGTATGGTAGAAGAGACCACATTTTAGTAACTGATAAGACTCCTTCACTACCATTCAGAAGGGAGGTGTCAGCATTCAGGAATCTGGCAAAGAAATGTTTGGGAAAAAACCCACGCTCTTAAGGAATCAGTGCTCACGACTATTTAAGATTACTGATAAAATTACTGATGTCTACTATCATGGAATGCTTTCTTTGAATTTCTTTGCATTGAAGGAAGTGTTTAGCAAAATATTTAGAAAAAAAACCACCAGCTCACATGGTAAATTAAGAAGCAGGAAAGACAGAAATAATGTTTCAGGTCTTTTGATACCTAAAAAAACCAAATTAGAACACAAATAATCTTTCCACCTTCCCCGCTGTGTAGATTTTATGGAAAAAAAAAAAGAGCAACAGCAAGAAGAAACCTCAAACATGTAATGTGGCCACCATGGCTTTATCACCTTCACTTGTCTTCTCTTAGGACCTTCTGCTAATGGAAGAGAAGTACCAAGGAGGGACTGTTTTGTGAGTTTAACCTGTTTAGCTCTTTTCTTAGAGATTTTTCTCCTTTTCAGAATTTCACCATCCCTGCAGGTGACATGCTGATGTTGTCACCGTATTGGTTGCACCGGAATCCAAAATATTTTCCTGACCCAGAAATGTTCAAACCCGTAAGTTGTCACTCTTAGTGTGGATATTTTGTTGTCTTTTGTCCCCTTCACTTATTTTACAATAAAAGCACATGGACAAACTTGCTTAAATTTGGCTGGAGAATGGCCTTGAATACAGAGAACAGGTGCACATAAAGGAGGAGTCTGCAGGGATAAACAAGACTTTTAAATTCAGTGACATGTTCCAGGTAATATGGTACTACTTTATATCACTTTGATCCTGACCTTATCACTCTCTACAACTCCCTGAAAGGAGATTGCAGCCAGGTGGGGGTCAGTCTTTTCTCCCAAGTAACAACTGATAGGACGACAGGAACCAGCCTCAAATTGTGCCAGGGGAGGTTTAGATTGGATATTAGGAAAAATTTCTTACTCAAAGAGCTGTCAGGCATTGGAAGAGGCTGCCCAGGGAAGTGGTGGAGTCACCATGCCTGGAGAGATTCAGAAGATGTGTAGGTGTGGCAGTTGGGGACATAGTTTAGTGGTGGATTGGCAGTGCTGGGTTAATGTTGGACTTGATGATCTAAAAGGTCTTTTCCAATCTAACCAATTCTGTGATTCCAAGTACTCTCCTCTCCCTGTCAGATGATTTCTGGTAGGTATTATATCTGCTAATTCAGTAGTTAATCTAGTTTCTTGATTGTTATTCCACTGCAGGTGGCTGTGTGGGCAGGCTTGTAACTGCTCTTTTTAGCACCATCCAATATAGAACAGTTTGTCTTTTTTATAGAAATACATCAAGGAGTAATTTAAACAAAACTTCCCTTCTAGCAAACTCTTCCCGGTTTGAAATCCCTTTTAACAATTCCTCCTTCTTTGAAATCTGAAGCTGAAACTCTAATGCAGCAGCTTATTTATTTGGTAACTTTATTTCTAAAGAGCAAGTTGGTTTGTTTTTTAGAAACTCACCCATTTTTCCAAGAGGAATAGGTGAGTACCCCTTGGACATTGTCATTCCAAATGTATGACCTCGCTTCATCATCACTGAGGTTTTTTCTTTCTTTATTGGATTTTGATGCTGACAGGTTTCCTCCTCAGAAAGGTCTGAACAGCCCTGAACAGCCTGAAAAAAAACCCTAAAATAGATAAATGCAAGATTATGTCTTCTCTGGGACAGCTTCATCAGAGGAGTTCACCACCAGAAGCTTGACAGGGTGTTACTTGGCAGAGTAGCACTGAGTTTGTGGAGGCTGGTACAGTTTGTCACCCAGCAGTCATGAGATTTGCTTCTCTCAGTGTCACCCACCAAAACTTCAGCCCATATTGCCTTGCTCCTTGCGTTATTCCTTTCCTCTCAAAGCAACTTAGGATGGAGTAGGGATCCCTTTGGGTACAGACAAGCTGTTTTTTGTGGAGAATCGTTCATTTTCTCACACACTGGCTTACACCACTTAAAGCTCACAGACTTTGCATTTGTCTGTGCAGAGTGTCTTAGAAGAGTTTTTGTGTGCAAGACGTGCGTGAGCTATTTGTGTGTCATGACACAATTTTGTGGCTGAGGCTTCCCTCAGTACTGGTTGAACATTTGCAGATGAATATATATTTTAAAAGAGAAGGTTGCATTTTAATAGCTGAAGATTCAGGATTTAGGAAATGGGGAGGTATAGGGAAACTGCTTTAGGGGTAATTTTGAAAACCTCGCCAGCATTTTAAGGCATTTAAATGTGTTTCAAATGGGACCCTCATTTCTTTCCCTGATTCAGTGTTGACTTTTGGATCCAAACTCTAATACTAACAGGTTGAATGCAAAAAAAAAATAGCATTAGTGCAACTTTGTATTGAGGATTAGCTGTCCAAGGTCATTTTTAGCCTGGAGAAATAAAGTTAAGCTTTATTTATATAAGGCTGATTTGGAAAAAAAAAGTTTCTTCCCACAGGATCGTTGGAAAGAGGCAAATTTAGAGAAGAATGCTTTCTTGGACAGCTTTGTGGCATTCGGAGGAGGGAAGCATCAGTGTCCAGGAAGGTCAGTGAAACAGCTGGGGTTTATTTATTCCCAAACCCTGCAGAGAACTCTCTTGAACTGGGCTTCTCTTACACTTGGAGATAAAGGGTTTGCTTTGCTCTCTGTCAGTCTCCTAATGTTCAGCATCATCTGCACCTTGTTTAAACTGAGCTGAAAGTGGTTTCATTCCTGGAAAAGACAGGTTAAGTCACAATGAACAGGCAGAATCTGAGACCAGTATATCAAGGGATATTGCCCCCCACCCAGGGAGGAAAGTCAGCCTGGCTCTGCCCCTGCTGAGGTGTCTTTTCTTCTTGCTCCACTTCCAAACATACCATTTTACAGACAGTTATTTAGGTGGCCTTAAACCAGTTCTAAACAAACCTGCAGAACATTTCTCTGGTCTGAGACTCTCTTTCCATCCTCTGCCACTGACATCTCTGCTGATCTTCAGGTATCTTAACTGGCTCCTCTCTGTTTGAATCTTGTCTTTGCATTAGGGCCCACAGAATTGTCTAATGGCTTAAATTGCAGATCCTGTCTCACTTCACTCCTCCAGCAATGCCAGCCTTGGTACTTCCTGCATTCCTTCTGCTGTTTTCTCTGCTGTCCCTCTTCCTGGAACAAGTCCCAGGGAGGCAGCTGCTCCTCATTCCTGTGTTCAAACATCTCTATGCTCAACCCTCTGCCTTCAAAACCTGTCCTCCTCTGAGACAAAAGTGACCAAAAATCCTTAAGACCAGTCATTTAATCTCAAGTTCCATGTGGAGCAAGGAATCTTGAGGGTGTTGCAGAGGATCTGCATTCTGGACTCTGCACCCCATGGCAGGCTAGACACGAATGCCAGATAAACTTTGTAAAGGCATTAAAGACATGAGCAAAATGAATAAAACTGCATTCACCATTTAGGTTTGCCAGAGGGAAGTGCTCACTCACTGCTGTACCTTGGTGGCTTGTACCACATTCCTGAGCTAAATCTGAGCACAGCCTCATTCCCAGCAAGGGCAACAGCAAAATTCACAAGAGGCATCTGCAGGTACAGGGAAAGCTGGAAAACAGTGTTTCTGAAAGCTGCTTGTTTATATATCCTGACCTATATCTTTGTTCAGGCTGTTCTCTGGACTCTGATAATATCTTTAAGTTTTTGTTTAGAAAGAAAAGTATAACATTTCTACATAGACAACAGATGGAGAATCTTCTTCTTGCTGAGAGAAGCCCTTTCAGACCCTTTGGCAGGCCACATGGTAACACACACCTTCAGGTTTTTCAGCAGTAATTGTAAAAGAATAATGTGATGGTCTTGAAAAAGAAGAAAATGAAATCGAGGGTTTTATCAAGAATTCCAGGTTGCAGATTTTCTTCATACGACTGAATGAAACAATGGTATTTCAAGTTTAAGATGCATTTTTATTTATTTCAGTATTGAGGTTTATAAATGAAATGTATGAAACATTTAATTTCTCCATCGCAAAAGTTCAGCATGAAATTAGAAGCTAATTTAATCAAACTGAAAGCTAGCAAATAACTAACTTGTCAAATATTCTAGCAAACTAATATGGAAGGAGCTCCCAAAAAGCCATTCCTGTGCCATATTTTTTTTACCTAAAGGAAAATGGTCGAGCCAGGTGGTTATTGCCTGTATGACTGTGCTTGTCTTGCACGGCTCTGTTGTCCCCTCAAGCACTGGGGTCCAGGGCCCTGCTGTGCAAACAGGGCTGGGACTGGAAGGAGCCCACCCTTGCATGGTGCTGCAGGCTTGGAGCTTGGGCTGTATCCCACCTGAGCTGGGCTAACAGCCACCAAAATACCTCTGCTCTGCATTCCCCTGAGCCAAGGCCACCAAAAGCTCAAGGCAATTCCAGTGTGAAATCACAGGGATAATTTGGGTCTGAAGCTGTGCTAAAACAAACAAGCATCTTCCCACTCGAGAGCCCAGGGCAGCTCCATGTGCAGATCCTGGTGGCTCTGTAGGAGTTACCTTGGGTCTGTGAGGCTTTTTAGCTCCCCTTCACACCTGCCAGGCCAACTCCATGTGCAGTCATGTAGCCTCCTCCCCTGTGAATTCCCCATAGCTGTTTTATCCAGGTTTTCCAGCATTTCTCTGTAGAAGAGCAAGGTAATATTACTATTTTAACTGGGTATTTAAGACTTATGTCTAAACTCTGCAAGTGAGTAATCCTATGACCTGGGAAGGGTGCACAGTGGTGAATGCAGAAAGCTCTTGTACACATCAGCATTAAAAACTGATAGCCTGGAGGAGTTCACCTGCAGTTATCCAAAATCTTCCCTGGCCTAAGAAAGACCTTTGGGAGGGTGTTACAGAAAAAAGAAATGATGCCCTTGGGTCTCCTACTGCATGCTAATGCTGACGCATTAAATAATAACTCCCACTGTCACCGCTCTCTGATGTCGCCAGGCTCCCAGCTGCATTATATAACTTTATATAGCACAATTAGTCATATGGCCTTTTCTGTGTTTGACTGCCTTCTCACTCCTAGGAAGTTATTTCAAGTCAGCAAGTGTTAGGAGAACATAAATGTTTATACAGTGGAAAAATCCATAATGATAAGGGGCTGGTTTAAAATAGGTGTCAGAGGGATACTGTTGGTCCAGTGTTTCAATGGAAAGAAGGGGCAGCCACCACATTCGTGTTCTTTGCCGAGTAACAAAGCTGAACAAACTACAGCAGTTTTCCTATGGAAGATAAACTCTCAGGCAGAACTAAAGCACAGAGTGTAAAATGTGCCAAAGACACCCTGTGTCTTACCTGATGATAACACACATGTGATGGTCAGTCTGGAGGGCCAATGTTTTCCTCCTGTTTCTTGCAGATGGTTTGCAATCATGGAGATCCAGCTGTTCGCTGTGCTGTTCCTGTACAAGTATGAATTTGTGCTGTTGGATGCAGTGCCAAAGGAGGTAAGAGATCCATGCATTTGTGTAGCATTCCCCATCTTTATACCCTTCATTCATCAGGTTCAGCTGAACAGCCATGCTCAACTGTGGTTGCATAAATTTTGAAAGGAGTATTATAAAACGTGTAATGAATAACTCAATCTTTGTTTTAACTCAGAAAATCCAGAGTAATTCCAGGAATTCCAGTTAGTGGGGCTGCACTGCCTATACAACAAAGTTCTAACAAGAATGTTGTCTCATTGTTGCCTAAACATTACCAGAGATTTGATACTTGTTGCTTATAAAAACAGTAAATATGGAACGGAATCATTAATACTTTGAAGATATGGAATCCGATGCAGCACTCATAGTGCTCTTCCACTCTATATCAGGGGTGGAAGGTAAATGATTAGGGTAAGACTGAATGAGCAACTCTGCCACAGAAAGGTTTTACCATTAAGGCAAAATGGCACAGTCTCCACTTCATTATTTGAATATTTTGAAAGTATTCAAAACTGTGAGAGTTTTTTAAGAGCTCATGTGTCATCCTGACAGAGTCACTGGAATAAAAAGTAATCATAAAGGCCCTATTCAATGGCTTGGGCAAAGCCAAGAAATATTCTTGGTATTTGGTCTTGGTTCTCTAAGACCAAAGATCCAAGAATGTTTATATCTTAATGTTAAAGCACAATGGTAATTCCATTAACTGAACTAACTGAAGTGTTTATTCTGATTTTCTTCTTTCTTCAGAGCCCTTTACATTTGGTGGGGACACAGCAGCCCACGGCACCACTGCGGGTCCGGTATAAGTGCCGGGAATGAAAGCTGTGCAGCCCTGACCTTTCTTTGCCAGCCCGTGCTGGATGGATGGACCACTGAGCTGCTGCCCAGTCCCTCATCTTCAGACAGGTTCTCTGCCTGCAGAGTTCTTGATTTCAGCTTTCAGTGCTGTACATTGAGCTGTGCCAAACCAGTGCAGTTGTACCTGTGCTCCTGCCCTGGTTGCCCACCTCCCAGTGCTTCTGTCCAAGCTCTCCTGCTGCATTCATAATTTGTGGGTCAGCTATTCACAGACTTTGCAAATCTGATACACTAAACTCGCCAGCCAAACATTCAGGACAAAAAGCTGCAGTGTCTGGAAATCCTGCGTGGAAGCTGTGCCAGAACCAGCAGAGAAGCAGCTCCCTTGGGCCAGGTCACTGCTTCCTGCAGGGCTCTTCATACCAAGGCCAAAGTGGTGCCTCGTGCTAAGAAATCACATTGGTCACAACAAACAGCTCCCTGGTGCTGGTGTGCACAAAATCCAGGGCAGGCTGAGCAGAGACCTTTGGATCAGCTCCACAGCCTGAAAAACTGTGGTGACTTGTGTGTCACTGCCTGTGGGGCCAGGTGAAGGTCTGGCCTGCTCTGCCTACAACCACTGCCAACTTCTTACAAATAAAATGCATTTTTAACAGAAAAATTGCAAGCATTTGGAATCTTGTTCCACTGGAGCACCTAAAATTTCTGCTGAGCTTTATATTGCTCCACAGGATTCAGAATCAGTCCTTGCATGAATTGCAATGAAAGTTTGACCATGATGTTTGGCTTTCAATAAAAAGTGATTGCAAGGAAAGCTGTTCCTGCTCATGAGACTGGTTGTCTAATATCTAGAACACTTTTGCTTTCCCTGCCACATGTGTTATAGAACAAATTGCACAAATCTAAGAATATTTAATCCTATAAAGAATACCTAGTAAAAGTTGTTTGAAGAAGCTGTCAAATAAGTTCAGATACCAACACTTTAACTGCTGTCAGATTTCATATACAATAATAGCTGGTGTGTATTTTTAGTCTTATAAGTAAAGATTATTCATCATTTTAAAAGTATTTGCAAAAAAAAAAACCCTCACACAAATAGACTTTCAACAACAGTACAAACTATGGGAATAACATGCATAGGAAAATAACACATTGTATAATTCATTACATGGTTGGCTTACCTTCATGATGGATAGAACAACTTCAATGATTTATATGGCTGGAAAATCATTCATCCAACTTTTAATTTAGCCCATAATGGTTAACTGTGCAAGAGTTGCAATCTTAATTTCTGTTCCAGTATCTCTTCCATAACTGGAAGTCATTCCCTTGGATTTCATGCGTGATATTACCTGGAAGTGTATATTTTAATTTTAAAATTTGGAAATGACCATAATATTTGTAAGGCCAGGCTGGATGGGCCTTTGAGCAACCTGGTCTAGTGGAAGGTGTCCCTGCCCATGGCAGGGGACTGGAATTGGGTGATCTTTAAGGTCCCTTCCAACCCAAACCATTCTATGATTCGAGGATGATTTTTATAAATATTTTGCACTCACAGACCTTCACCCTGATCTGCCAGAGCAGGGAGCAGGATGAGGCCACTGGTGCTGTTTGTCTGAGTGCTTCTGTCTGAGCTGCCATTGGAACCATCAGGGCATACACAGATTTTACACATTTGTGGATGTGTCTGCTGGACCCAGGGGTGTGGAGCTGCAGCAGCCTCACCTCTGTGGGGCTACTGGATTTAGCAACTCCCAATCAGTTGAGAATCAGCCATGAAAATATTAGTCCTGAAAGGCAGGACATTTTTTTATTAGAAGTGCAGACTTTTAGCAGGAATGAAATACCTGTTCATGGCAGAGAGATACCAAACAAGCAGGTGAAGAAAAGTGGTCCTGACTATGGGATTCCATCACTGCCCTGTGGTGGATGACAGCTCCAGGCACTCACTGTACTTTCCTAGGTGGAAAAAAACAAGGGAGGTGGATTAGGAAAGCAATGTGGTGGTCAAGTGATAGAGCTAAAAGGGGTCTTCTGCCTGGAAATAATCCAGAAGCTTCTGGGGGAGGGAGAGACTTTCCCATGGGACAGGGTTAAACGGGCATTAAAAGGTCATCACGATAGCCTGCGCAGGAGTGGATTAAGAGTATCTAAATTGTTACTCTTCAAGTGCTTGTCCAATCTGCTTTTAAATACAGCAGTGCCAAATTTCCATCTGTCCTCTTACCTGACCCTCCCTGCTGTTAGAAAGCTGTCCTACATATCAGTAGCAGGAGTCAGAATAATGTTTTATCCATGCCATTACCACAAGACTGTAAGAAGCAGAAGGTTTTTAAGCCCACAGAGAAATAAAATGTATTTCCAGCTACCTTTTTTATTTCTACCTTCTGTATGAAGTCTGGATGTTAAAAGGGAAGTAGTGGAGGATCCCTCAAGAAACATATTAGAAAATGTAATTGTTCTTCCTCCAGATGTGGCAAAGGCCAAATCTACCTGATAAATAATTCCAATGTTTAAATCAGTGAAACAATGGTAGGAGTTGTCTTAATAAGACAGGAAATCTGGCGTAACAAGGAATGAGAAATAAAACTCAGTTAAATCAATTTGCCTTTAATAATTGTATATCAAAGAAGGGTTTAAAGGAAAAAAAACTAAGGAAACTAACACATTCCTGCCAAATATTTTTTTATACTTTTGAAGAGAGTATAAACATTTTCCCTGAAATCATGAATTTCCTGTGGAAATATAAAACTCCTGAAAATATTTTGAGCTAGAATTGTTGACCTCCTGCAAGTGAGTCTTCTCCAGTCAGTGCAGTGAAAAGATCACACCCACAGTATCAGCAGCCACCTCCCAGAATAATCACAACTTCTTTCATGTCTTCCCTCTAATGAGCCTCCCCAAAGGCCCCTCTCAAGTCAAGTATTTCAAGTGGTCTTTCTCTTTTCTGTGCCACTGATTGTCACAGAACCCAGAGGTTTAGGCTTAGCACGTACACCTCCTCAAAACAGCTGTCTGGAGACTAAAATACAGGGCTGTGGCCATTGAGAGGTGGGCTAAAAATAATGACTTCCCCTCAAAAAAAAATTAATTTTAAGGCCCTTGCTCTGTGCCGGGCTTAAGCACTGTGCCAACCAAAACTTGACTTAAGCATGTGTTTTGCCTTAAACAAACACTTAAAATGGATCTGGGGAATAAGAATGGATTTTGATTTAAGCACAGGCTTAAGTGCTTTGCTGAACCAGGGTCCAAAAGCCTCAGTCCCTAACCTGTTGTTTATAGTTAGTCTTGGCATCTGTGTTGTAATTTTAAGGACATACAAAGGTTAGTGGAAATATTGAAGTGGCTTTGCTCATTTTAGGTGAACCTGGCACACATGAAAGGATTTTAGGAAGCATTTATAGCCCAAACCAGTGGGCTTTGTTGGCAAGAAGCATCTTTCCCAGTTATTTGGTGCATTCTAAATACGTGGCTCATTGCACAGCAAAAAATACTCCCTGTCCACCATGTGGCAGAAGGGGAATTGGACACAGGAAAGGCATTCAAAAGATAGCAAGCACTTAATTGCAACAGCCAAGGAGAGGCTTTCATCATGTGGCCATTCTGGATGACATTGGACATGGGACTGATTGGCACAGCATTATTTGGGTTTTTCACTTTGATCATAAAATTACCAGGAAAGGCTTAATGGAGTTATAAATATCTTGTTTCCATGAGAGTCCTGGGAGGATAATTATAGCACTGAAGTCTTTACAAAGATAGAGCATTTATAAAATGATATTATCTGAGGTCTCCAATGGATAATGCAGGGAATTCTGCACTCTATTCCCAGCTCCCCTATTGACTCACTGTGCTCTTTGGGTGAATCACTTCATCCCTCTTTCCTCACACTGGGGTAATAATGAAAATTACCCACTGCTGCAAAGTCTGTATGGCTTAAAAGCTGTAAACGTTGCTCCCACTCACCAGAGCACTCCTGCCTGGTTATTGATATATATATATAGATATATATTGATATTGGCTGTCTGGAAGGCTTTGGATGAGCTACATGTTTTCCTGGTATGTGCTACTGGTAAATTACACTTCTTGTAGAGTTACAGTCAAAATACTCAGGAGAAATATTTTAAATCACTTAATTCACAGTTTTTAAGAGGATGATGAAACAACTGTACCCCCCAGTCTTCAGAAGTACTTTGTCTTTAATGCAAAGCTTGGCATTTAAAGACTATGGACAAGTTTCTTGTTGAGTGAAAAGACAACTTCCTTTCATAAAACCAACTCCTACAGAGGAGCATTACCTAGAAAGTTGAGCTGCCTGTGAGTAGGAACTACACCTACACTTCACTTTCTTAGGCTGCACGAGGCTTTTCTTGCCCTAGAGTCTCCACACATCATCTTTCCAGCTTTGAAAAAGGCAAGTGAGGAAGGAGTGATGGCAAATGAGCAAATGACTGGGCCTGAGCTCACATGGGATACCTTGCCTGAAGTGCCTAACATGGATTTTGGTTACAAAAAACCAGAAATTCAGTGTTGGAGAGGAGATCCTACAGCTCCATCAATAGCACTGTAACAGCCCTGGCTGTGATTGCAAACAGCTCCTGATAAATTGGAGAGAGAGCAGAGCTCTCCAATAGTGGAGCTTTTGGAGCTTGCTGTGCCTTTCTGTAGTGGACTGAAATGAAAATGAGCAGATTCTTACCTGGAATGAGGAGGCAGAACTGCAGATCAGGAAATGGAAATGTTTTACCAAGCACTGAAATGACATTTCTATATGAACAGTCCTGACAACAAAATCGTGTATTTTTCCAAAATAGAAGCTCTTGATCTGGAGTGAGGGCATTCCTGGGGTGAAGGGAGGAGGGAAACGCAACCTTGTTACTTTTCAGGAATCTGCAAAACAAACAAGGAGAGTCTGTATACCTATTTTCTCTATATAGGAATTCTGCTTCCATAAAACAACTTTTAGGTAGTCTACAAAGGCAGAAAACATCTTTTTTCTGAGTGCATAATACTCAGATCATATAATCTCATCTGGGCAGAGCAATCTAAACCTAAGGAGGATCATGTTCTTTACAAAGCATCATTAGGGAATGGAAAGAGTTGGCATTCCCTTTTTCCTGGGTCCTTGCTCAGAGGCAATTACCAGTGATTTCTGTGAAGATCTGACCCAAATAGGAGCCAAGAGAGGCTCTGTGGATGTGGTCCCTCAGCACTGCATGTCCAAACTCCTCTTGCTGTGGGGTCTTGCACTGGTGTAGCAGGATCCAAGCTGAAGATGAGCTCTGTCACACCTTCCCCTCCAAGGTCTCAATCATAGCCAGACTTGACTCTTTTGAATTAAACACAGATGTTTCACTGGGTTCATAGTGTTGGTCTTTGTAACTGCTGACACAGAACTGTGTTCTTGAGTGGCTACCTAGAAACAGAGCCTAGACAGGAATAAGGGAATAAAGGTAGGTATTTATTTAAAAAGGCATTCAGAGGTACATCCTGGGAGCCAAAGGCTACATCCAAAATGGACCCCGAGATGGACAATGAGTCACGAGTTCTGCACACCTTTATAGGTTTGGTTCATTTGCATATCAGCATAAATTCGCCAATTAAAACTTTAGCTGGTGATGTAATTTCTTCAATTTCTCCACCTCTCTAGAGGCCCTGTTTTATACCTTTTGGGCCTAGGACAGTCTGAGTGTCCTTGAATAACAAGCTTAGAGAGGCTTTGTTATGTCCAGCTGACATGAGAGAACAGAAGTTACAGGAAGGCTACAAGAAAGTTCAGTGTTACAACAACGCAATACAGGATTTGAAGAATATAAAAGCTAAAACCTAAGGCAGATCCACAGGCAATTTCAAGGCACTGGCCTTTTATCTGGCCTTTATTCTGAAGACTGTCAATGCTCAGGAAAGCATTAAGTGTGTCCTTCTGTTTGCCTGACACCACAAGAAAATCAAGTGATTTCCATTATTGTGACATGGCCCCCTGAATGTGATTTCCAGGTTAAAATGGATAAGCAGTGCAAGATACTCAAAGAGTTCTGCTCTTTAAGTAATTCACTACAGCTGGAGATATTGCCTTTGATGCTCTTCTGCCCAAATCTTAGTATTTTAATTTACTATTTTAAGCTTGTTTATAGAACTGGAATAATATGCAGATAAAAAAGGATAATTACTAGGGCATATTCAGGCATTATAGCTGAGGTTTGAAGTTCCTTTTTCTGAGAAAATAAACCAAAGAATGTTTTACTATCTGAAAACCTGGCAACTGGTCTTTGCTTACCATGAAGTGAAATCAAGCACCACTTTGTTAAAAGCCAGTTTCATCACAATGATCTGGTTGTTCCTTAAAATAATAAAGAGGCCTGAATCAGCAGGAGATGGTTTTATTCTGTGCTTTGGATATTAATCAATATATCCAGCTAAATTTTTCCAGCGGACTCTGGCCTTGCAGGCTGGTTCAGAGGTTTTGTGCACATGCACATGATGCCTTGATCAGCCTGGGTGTCCTTGGACAGCAGGCCCAGAGAGGCTTTGTTGTGTCTAGAGAACAGGAGTGAGTTAGCAGCTACAAGAAACTTCAGAGTTACACACCGGGCAATACAGGATTTGAAAAATATAAAAGTTAAAACCTGAGGCATCACACAGTTTGCACATTCAGGGGTGTAGCAAATGAGCTCTCTACACACCCACAAGCCAGGACAAATCCAAGTAATTTGTTGCAATCACATCTGCCCTGAGCTGCCACCCCCGCACCTGGGAAGGTTCATTTATCCCTCCACACAGAGACATTCCAGCATTAGCATCTTTGTTCAGGGGTCAAAGGTGGAAGCTGGGCAAAGGTGGGAGCTGGGGCTGTCCTGCCTGCTGGGCTCTGAGCTCTCACAGCCTGGCAGTGTGCCATGGCCCTGGATGTCACAGCCTGGGAGTGTGCCATGGCACTGGATGTCACTGCCTGGAGTGTGCCATGGCACTGGATGTCACAGCCTGGAGTATGCCATGGCACTGGATGTCACTGCCTGGAGTGTGCCACGGCCCTGGATGTCACTGCCTGGAGTGTGCCATGGCACTGGATGTCACAGCCTGGAGTGTGCCATGGCACTGGATGTC
>VZRO01000257.1:660046-747381 GCA_013397915.1 Daphoenositta chrysoptera | reverse complement strand
CCTTACCTTACTCTAACCTACCCCACATCTTCCTACTCCATCCCACCCGACTTCTCCCAATCCCACCTCACCCTCAGGGCAGCGGCACCGACTCCTTGAGGGAGAGCAGCTTTACCACGAGAACACAAACCCCTGCCTGGTTCTTACCGCTCCCTGTGTGCTGGGGTGTCATGAGCTCCCGCCCGGCTCACCTGTGCCCCCTCACTGCCCTGTGCCGCTCACCTGTCCGCTGTCCCCGCTCGCCTGTCACTTCTCCTGGCTCATCCCTTGTCCCCACACGCCCCCTGCCCGGCCCGCCTGTCCCCGCTCAGCTGTGCCCGTGCCGCCCCCGTCCCCTCTCACCTGTCCCCTCACGGCCCCCGCCGCTCCGCCGTGGGGGCGGGGGCGCGGCCAGGGCTGTGGGGGGCGGGACCAGCGCGCTCCTCGCGTTCTCATTGGCGGCTCCTCCTGCCCGTTTAGGCGGGAGCGTCGCTGATTGGGCCGCCCCGTCCTCCACCTCGGTGGGCGCGGCGCGGGCGGGCGCGGGGCGCTCTGAGGGAGCCTCGGGCGCGGAGCGCGGCGCACTCCGGGCGGGCGAGGGAAGGGCGAGCGAGCCGCAGGTAAGGGCACGGCCGCCTCCCGAGGGCTCCTTCCCCGCCGGGGCCGCAGCGCTGTCCCGCAGACCTGGGTTATGCAACCGCCCCGCGGTGCTGCCCCGGCGCCGCGCTGCCCTCGGGGCGCGGGGGATGCGCGGCGAGCCTGCGGCCGCCCTCGGGGGCATCGGTGCCGGTGTGTGCCCCGGTGGGATGCGGAGCAGCTCGTGAGGAGGGGATGGGGGCGTGGGAGGGAGGTTTGCGGCCGTGCCGGGAGCGCTGGGAGCAGGTCGGGCTGGCAGCGATGCGGACCCGGACCGGGCGCTCGGGCAGCTCCGGGAGCCCTGGGAGAGAGGCTCTTCTCAGGCTGCTTTAAACTTGGCTGCGGTATCCGAGGGGAAATGGCTTTAAAGTGAAGGAAGGTTGGTTTAGTGAAATATTATGAGTAAGTTCTTACTGTGAGGCTGGTGAGGCACTGGCACAGGGTGCCCAGAGAAGCTGTGGCTGCCCTGTTCCTGGAAGTGTTCAAAGCCACCTTGGATGGGGCTTGGAGCAACCTGGGAGAGTGGAAGGTGTCCCTGCCCATGGCAGGGGGTTGGAACGAGATGATCTTTAATATCCCTTCCAACCCAAACCGTTCTGTGATTCAGTGATCCCAAGCCAATATCATTTGATGCTTATATAACAGGTAGCACTTCAAACTTGCTGGTTTGGGTTCTTTTCCTCACCTCTTCTAGATTATTTTGTACCTTCTTAATATATTGTGGTCCTTTACTTCTTGAATTTGGAGTTTAATGAAGTTCCCTGAAATCAAATGTATTATAAGTTTATACAGCTGAAAGAAATCATATAAGTGAGAATTGTAGTTTAACCAGGGGTTATACTTTACACCAGCTTCTGTCCTAGGCTTTCAAGTTTTGCCCTTGGAAATGGTTTGGTCTTTGTTTAGCTGGTTAGAATGGCAGCTCTGTAGAAAAGGAAAACTCCTTCTCTATGAAAATACATGATTAGTGTAAAGAAACTGCTGCATTTATTCTTGCAGTGAAACTAAATGATATGGTTGCACATCATCCCTGAACAGATGGAAGTCTGAATACTGTGAGAATATAAAACAATCCAGAAAACTGCAAACACATCTCAGTAAACAAGGACAGAAGAAGATTTTCTGTAGATGATCATCTCTGTTAACTAGTCATTGGTACCTTTAACAGTGGGGTCTGTCCTATTCTCCTTAAACTCCCGAGAAGTTGTCAGCTGTGTGATCTAGTTTGTCTGTCCCCTTCCAAGTATTGTAGTTTGTGTTCACATTCAATAGCTTGGTTTGTCCTTGTTTGTGTTGAAAATGTTTGTCATTGCATTGGTGTCCTTATTTTTTTTTAAATTTATAAATAACTTGATTGTGCCAGCAGGAAATCCTTTAGGGGAGGAAGCTTTGAAATTTTGTTCCAAGTCATCATTGTGTCCCAAGTATTTTCTAGGAGTTAAGCCCTGTGAATGGCTCCTATTGCAGGTAGTTCTGGGTACGATTGGGGGCACAGTCCTGAATTTCAGGTTCCAAGCTGGAGGGCTGCTAAACGAGTGTTCCACTGACCCCTGTGTGAGGTGACAGCTCTGGCTGGGGGCCAGTGATGCTCTAATGCTGTGTGCCCCTTATAAAACGGGCTTGCTTTAAATAGATTAGCATAGAGGCCAAGTGAAGGTAATCAAGAGGCTTGTTCTGGTTTCTTTATGTTTGGGGAGGGGTTTTTTTTTGTTCTTTGAATACCTTAATGTTGCCGTGGTAACTGTAGTGCCTGATTGATCCAAACTCAGCTTCTTGACCTTAAGAACAGCACAGGGAATCTTCACACCTGACATTGCCTGCTCCAAAGTATCACCTTCCTGTTGTGCAGTGGGACTGGAATTTTGACTTGGTTGGGTTCACCAGTGCCTCCTTGGTTGTTTTCTCCAGGGCTGGAGATGCAGATGCTCAGCAAGGCCATGTCAGCCAAGTCCCTTTGTGGTCTCAGGATACATCCCTGGCGTGGGAGGCACAGCTGAACCTTCAGTGTGATGTGCTTGTCTTGGACTGCTTGAGCTGACCAGTCCTGCTTTAGAGGAATAAAACTGAATAGTCCCTTTGGATGTTAAAAGCTTCCAAAAATAGTTCCAAAGTCTCAGCTAAATTTAATGCGGCTAGAATGTCAATGGAAAGGATTAGAACATTTGGGATTTGCACCAGTTAGCATTTAGAAAAAAAAAAAAATATTAAAATCCTCTTCCTCATATCTGCCACTTTTGTAAAAGGAAAAGTGGAGATTGGCACTATTTTTGTGTGGTGCTAACCAAACTGGAGCTGAAATGTGAGTGGACTTCCTTGTACTGGTAATTTTGATTCCTGTAAGGGGAATTTGCCCAGGTGGGAGCTCAGGTGGGGAGGGGGTGGGAGGGGGTCTGTGGGAGGGGGTCACTATAGTCCATGTTGCTTTTGAGGCTGGAAAAGTTCATTAATCCTGTCATGTGAGGTCCAGTTCTGCTCTTTCTAATTAAGTAAAAAGCCTCTATTTAAGTCAAAGGAGCTTTCCACAGTGAAGAATTAGCACCATTAAAAATAATGCTCATCTCCAGTGTTCATTGTGCAGAGTGGAATGAAATTCCAGTAAGTTACTCTGTGACCTTCCCTGTTACCCTTGTGCCTTCTGAGAGAGCCTTCGGTGTGGGGCCAGTTGGTTTCAGCAGGAGATGGAGCCCTAGGCTGACACCACTGAAATTGGTGACTCTGCTACTGTAAAGTCAGTGAATATTTTAAGTAAAATATTCTTTCAGTAAAATCTTATTCACCAAGCTTGATTCCCTCCCCCCTGCCTTTGAATTACGGTAAAAATTGCTTTTTGGTGCTGTTTTTTTCAGTAGGGGCCAAGATGGAATCCCTACACTTTTCCTGGACCCTTCTAGAAAAGCAAAAACTTTTCTTGTTTTGTTTTTTTTTCCTCCAAATTTTCTTAATTCCTGCAGATTAAGTCCAGGTTTGCACTCAGGACTCAATAATACTTCTAGTTTATAGTGATTATATTTAAAGCTTCTATTTGTAACATTTTGTTTGCTTTATTCTATTTTTAGTCATGTTGTTTGTCATGGCAAGCAGTGTTTAATAAAAAAAAAGAGTAAAGTTTCCTAGTGATTTCAAGAGATTTGTGCCTGTTTCTTGATGTCCCTCAGGGATTCTTTTTAAAAACTCTAAAGACAGGAAAATGTTCACCAAGGAAATGCCTTATTAGTTTCCATAAAAACAGTGGATAAATCTATACATGCTCAGTGATATAGAAGGCATTGGTCCATTCAGACACTTCATATACTCAAATTATCTTCATTCAATAAAATTTCTGCTGAAGGTTTTGGCTCTGCAGGGATCTGACTCCATGAGAATATGTACATCTTTGCCCTTTCAGTTTTACAGTAAATAAGTGTAATTTTTCAAAGAGAAACTTCAGTGAGCTGCTACTGTTTTCAAATGAATATAATTTTCTGCTGGCCTCTGTTAATTTTAATTAGAGGTGTACTGTGTCTAAAAATAGTGAGGTAACAGAATGAACACAGAGCTTCCACTTGGGATCTCTGCAGAGCTTTTGGTCACAGCATCCCCAGTGCTGAACACTGACACGACCTGATCTGTTCCAGTGTTTGCCTTGTGTTTGGAGCTATCCCAAATCAGAAGCCTTTGCCCCCCTGGGCCACGGGAGCAGAAATTTGAAGTAACTCACATCATTGTGAAGGGATGTGTAGGGTCTGGGAGGGAAGTGGCTGCTGTGGTTCTCCAAGGGTTAAAAGTGCAGCACTCTTGGGGTTCTCATTAAAATCGAGGGTCCAAACCTTACACCAAATTCAGGAATAACACAGATAACATTTAGGTGAACTTTAAATAAAGGGAATAAATGGATGTGGCAAGTGCTCAGCATTAGCTGGAGGTTACATAAAGTTGTTGGGCTCAGGTTGGAATCTGCCTCAGTGTCTCAGACTTTCCAAGGGAGCAATCCTGCCAGTTTGTTGTCATTATCCCAGTTAGGATTCTGGATTATTTAGCATCCGTATTGGTGCTGGATGATGCCTGTATTATTGTATCATTTTAAGGTTTTTTTAATGGCATTGCCACTTCTTTTGAAATTCTGTATGGCAACTTGGGGTATCTGAAGTATTTGAAAAATTTCCTGATTTGGGAGGGGAGAAGCAAATGCATAACTCAATTTGAACTCATTGCATTTTAAAAGGAAGATAAGTACAGTTTCCCATTATGTGGGGTTTCCTTGTTTTGTTTTGTTTTGTTTTTTAATTTTTTTGGTTTTTTTTTTTTCTAATATAAAAAGGATCCTAAGGGGATGAAGTTAACTTATTTTGTCAGAAGCTGTGGAAAGGAGCTTTAACATGAACAAGAATGTGATCCAGTGATTGTATTATAGTTACATAAAAGATTACTTTTAATTGGGATTATTTTATATGGAAATCCAGTTTATAGATGATACATAACTTAGAGTTAATTGTTTTAAGGGATTTGAAATGTAAATTTGTTTGTCCTAAATTAGTTGAATAATTGGAAAGAGAATTTTTTATTTTGTCAGAGGAGCCTGAAGTGGCTAAGTAATTTCAAAGAAGCCACAAACCACTACCAACAACATGATACCTGAGCCTTAAGGTTTGACAGACATAAAAAAGAATATGTAGTTATGATTTTTTACATACATATATATGTACATTTTTGTATGCGTAACATTATTCATAATATGGAAAAATGTAAGATTTCCATCTTATGCCTGAGGATAACTTTTGATTGAAGTCTGCTAACAAATGTTGTTGATTCAAGTATGTTTGTCCCCTCTGATTATCGTTGAGCTCAGGCTCATAGGCAGTTTATTTCTCTTGGGGAACATGTATGGATTTTATTAATGAGGTTTCTGTTTTAACTGTGGTGCTGTGCTTTAATGGTGTCATCTGTGGCAAAAGAAAATCTGTGAAACAAGTTACTCCATACAGGTGTTCTTAGCTGTCCCATCATAAATTGGGCAGAGGATTTTAGAATCAGGGTATTATTATAAGTTGGCTTGCTAGTGGAGGGAGCACTGATCAGAAATCTGGGTGTATATTAGGAGTAGAAGATGCCTGTGCAGGCACAGACACCTACTCACAAGTCTGGAAAAAGAGCTGGTCAAAAGGCCTGTGAGACAATGACTTTCTTAAAAAGACTTGGCCAATACCCAAGTCCCACTGGGCAAATATGTCTCAACAATTGGCTGGAAAAAAAAGAAACAAGCTTTTCCTGTCCAAGAGCTCTAGCACAGCAAAACGACTGCCACATGATGTAAACATTTATTAATTTCTCATCCTGGCTGCTGCAGAGTATATTCATTTTGTTATGGGTTAAAAACCTGAGCTTTGTGGTTGTAACATAAAATCCTGTTCTGTTTTGTTGTTTGTTGTAGTGGTTTTGCTGAATTCCTAACTTAAAAGCTTTCCTATGTAGTACTTTATTATAATATGGCTCTCCCAGGAGAGAAAACTAAACAACTGTTTAGTGAGGAAGCCTAAAGACTTTTCTGACTTCTTTCAATAGACTGAGATTCTTTGCTTCTCTGCACACTCCTAGCTTTGTTATGCCTTGGGAAAGGAGGTATGAAACTTGTTAGCTTTAACATTCATAATCCAAATTCCTACAACTTTAGTGTGTCCAGCTTCTGTGACTCTCAGATTGTCAGGCTCTTCCCTGGCTGCAAATTGTTTGCCTGTTGTGAATGAAATTCTTCCCACAGACTGGCACGAGCCTGCTCTGCAATGTAAATTGTGTTTTGTAACACACTGGGCTTGAGGTTCATTTTCATAAAGCTAATGACACAGGCTAGGCGTGATGACAAACATGCTTAGAGATGATTGTTTTTGGAGGAGATGATTTATTAATGCTTTTTGCTAGAGAAAAGAATACATTCTGATGTGAAGTTTCTGGCTGGCGTGAGGAGTTCTTTATAGTATTTCCCTGGATGTGTTTACCATGAGATGTCCAGTAATAGAAAGCTTAAGTGAGTAGGTTCAAATACCAGGGGCAATGTCACTGTGGTGGTGAACTCTCCTACACTAATGTGTACTGCTGATCTTGTAGCCACCTCCTCTGCCATTTGTTCAGGCTCCTTCTTTCCAATTAGAGTTTTATTTCTAAACTGAAATTAGTTGGAGGTAGTTGTGCTAATATTGGACTGAGCTGGTGAAAGGAAAATGTGTATTTGATAGCCTGAAAACCCGTCCTCAGGTTAACACAGCACTTTTGAGCATGGCTTCAGCTTGTGTTCTTGAGAACTTGTGTCATTAGCCCTGAGACTCCAGCAATAACAGTCACTGGTATTTCCATAACCTTATGTTATGGAGTGATGTGCTCTGTCATCAGCCAAATCTCATTTCAGAGCAGGGGTTATATGAAAGGCACAGCCATGGCAAATTAGCTCCATAATTTAGCTTTATTGAGATTAAGTGTAATAAGCCCGTATGGTTTAATTTTGGACAGCAGTTCTATATAGTGTGTTTGAGCTAATATTTACAGCTATTTATAGAGAATAGCAAGTATTCAAGAGAGCAAGGGCAGAGCAGAACAGATGAGCACGTTGAGTTTATGTAACTCTCTAACTGCTTGTGTCATGAGGAGGAAAAGCAGCTAATGATTGCATATTGTTATTGAAAGAAACAAATAAAAGGGAACAGATTATTATCCAGTAAACTTCTAGTTAACTTACTGGGGCTCTGTAGAAGTGATAGGTTGATGTCTACTAAGGACTGCTAAATACCTGATTTTATACTAATTAACATCCTGATCATTAATTGGACCTTGACTTACTCCCCTTGGCTGGCATGAAGCTTACTCTCATAACAACAATAATGATATCATTTAATGTATGGGCTCATTATGTGTGCCCATCGTTCTGTGTGCCTTAAAATTACCTTTCTGTATTGACACTTTTGGGATAAAGGCTCCAAAATCAGCAGGACTTTCTTAAAATTGCTGAAAATCGTCTTGAGTCCATTCTTCCCTTAACTTTATTTGCTTCTTAGCATGATTAAGATGCAAAGAAATTGCTAATGAGCATGGAAGACCAGTGTAAGTACTGTACTTAAACTGTAGAAAAAATTGCCTGTTCTTTGTAGCAGAGATGTGTCTTGGTTGTACTGGTTCTTGATGATGCCATGTTCATGTTGCTTTCCAAAAGGGTCTTTTGTTTTGTTTTGGTTTTTTTTTTTTCTTGATGCCTGGTGTCAATTTCAGAGTTATTTTCAAAGTTCTTCTTCCCCAATGCATTGTGCTTCCTGAGCTGTCTGCAGACTCAGAAGGTCTCACAGGTCAAGGGGCCCTTAAGTAAAGTCTCTTCTTGTGTTCAGAAGCTTGTACTGAGATGTTTAGGTCTTTCCTGTGCTAATAAATGTAGTTGAAGCCAAGTCCCTGTTTGAACCTTGGTGAGACTGGTCTTAGTGCCCTGTGTCAGATCCCAGTTCTTGCCTTGAAATCTTGTGAAATTTACTTTCCACAAACTGAGCCCCCAGACTTAAGAATCTCTGGGTTAACTTGTGATGTGGAATGTTTAAATACATAGTGTAACTGTGTTATGTTATCTTCTCCATGCTGCCAGGGATGAGGGGAGATTCCTACTTCTTTGGAATGCGGGGCCTCGGCCACTACGGCTGCATCCCGGAGGATGGGGGGCAGTTCCTACTCTACTCCATCAACGGGGACAGCAGCTTAAAGAGATGTTTTGCAGAGGAAGATTTTCATGAAATAATTGATTTCAACGATCTCCCGAATTCTCTCTTCGCCTGTAACGTTCACCAGTCCGTGTTTGAGGATGAGGACAGTAAGGTACAGTGTCTGTTTCCATGTTTTCCCTGCAAAAGAAACCTGTGCTTTATATCTGTTTATTGCAGTCAGTGAAACAGTTTAATTGGTCTCACGCAAAGAAACTTGATCACAAATGTGACTTCTTTCTAAGGTGATAACAACTTTCTGCTGTGACATTCATTTCAATAGTGTAAAAGCTGAGGTCAATTAAAAATGTTTTTCTTTTGCTGAGATTTGCAGAACACTGAAATGCAGGTTTGTGTGTTCATGGCAGCCTTGACTGCTGGGATGCTGGGGATGACAGAGTCAAACGTGATGGCTGCTCCTGCTTGCTGACCACAGACCACTGAGATGGGAGGCTGCCTTTCTGTATTTTCTCATAGAATTAGAGAATCCTTAGGTTGGCAAAGACCTTGAAGATCGAGTCCAGCCATTAACCCAGCACTGCCAAGCCCACCACCAGACTGTGTCCCCAAGTGCCACACGTACACATCTTTTAAACCCCTGCAGGGCTGGTGACTCAACCACTTCCCTGGGCAGCCTGTTCCAATGCTTGACAACCCTTTTGGTGGATAAATTTTTCCTAATATCTGAGCTAAACCTCCCCTGGTATGCCTTGAGACCATTTCCTCATGTCTTATTGATTGCTAATTTGGAAAAGAGACCATCACCTGCCTCACTCCAACCTCCTTTCATGTACTTCTAGAGAAGAGAGATAAGGTCTGAAGAGTTTTAAGTTATCTGTAATACTGTGTTCTCACTGTCATTCACTTTAGATTTTCTAGATAAAGAAGACATGAGAAACTTCATGAAAATATTTTGAACTCTGCAATTAATCTAAAACAGAATGTTGAGAACAACGTGGTCTTAAGATAACAATAGTAACAGTTTTTTAAAAATCAACTTTTGCAGGAAGCATTCAGTTCCTGTTTCTTAGTCTACTATTCTTTCTGACTGAGACTTCAGGAATATAAAACTGATAGCTTGGGGCTTTATTGTCTGATGAAATGAGTCTGAGCTAATTGTTACAGGCACATCTGAAGCTACTTGAGTGTCCTGTTCAGAATTTTCAATTCAGAAACAAGCTGGCAGTGATACAGTGGGTTTTGGCTGAAACTGTCTGAGGTATCCAGATAAAACTACAAAGTCACTGGGACCAAAGCTAGTCAGAATGGACAAAGGATTTTTAGTGGGGGAATTACCAAATGAAAGAGAAATAAAACTAGATTTCTAAGGATACAGGCTTCCTGGTAAAGGTACTGAAAGTGGTGTCTGTTGAGGCTGCACAAGCAGAATTATTTGGGCTTAGATTTTTAGGCATCTTTGTCTTCTGTAATGATGTCTTATGTATGTTTGAGTAATACAGATTAGTGCTGTGATATGAGCTTTAAAATGGGCATTTATATATTAAAAATCCTATGCTCTAAATTGCAATTTTGAAAAAGAATGCCCTATTTTATTGACTAGGCCTTTTGCTAATGAGCATCTTGCATTTACATTCTGCCATTTTCCAGAATTTTCTCACCATCTGGTAATGAACTTGACTAAAGTTGAAGGGGTCTGAAAGTCCGGATTTAAAGGAAGAAAACAGAAGCCCACCTAGAAGTAGAGAATCTCTCTCTTCACCCTGCAGAGATTCTACCCCCACTTGCTCCTGAGCTTTCCCTTTGGAGAGCTGTATTCTGGTATTTAGCTGATGGCTTAGTTAGAAAATGGAATGGGTGATTATGTAAGTATGTGGGATAGCAATCCCCAAAGACTTGCAGGACTTAAGGATGTGTCTTAAGAATAGCAGCTGTGTTGTGGAGGTGGATATTCCCTGCCACGTGCAGGTCTGGAAATGCCCTGTCCATGCTTGAACAGCTCTGTTTGCAGGTAAGTGGTTACTCCTCTAAGTCTGTATTAAACGAAATGGGATTACCTTCAGATTTCTCATTAAATCCAAGAACCTGGGGAGTTGATGATGGTTTTTATTATTCCTGTAGAACATGTACTTGTGTTCCCAGTTGATTAATACCCATAATCCTTTCTATTAATAACTGTTGCTGCAAGATAAGAGCACACATGAATTCAAAATAAAATATTGTCAAGTTGCTAAGCTAAATTTTAAAATCTCACACGATCACTATTCATAAATGCTGCTAAAAATCATATCTTCAATTATATATTGATCCAAAGTGTATGTAAATGGTACAATAAACTTCTAAAAAGAATGTACTACAGTAATGGTTATATCTGCAATTGTTTGATTGTGTTATTCATTCTAGAGAAATGAAAGCTTTTTGTAATGTATCTTTTGACTTTTACTCCTGACCTGCCCTTTTAGGAGGCAAGTGAAGGTATGATTGGAAGTTAGAATTCAGCTAGTAAAGGAAGCCAGAGAAACCTGTCTTTGTAAATGGCTGGTTTGACTTGGTGTGGAAAGTTCTGAGTGGCTTTAGCATGGAACAGCATCAATGTAAAGAATTTACACTATCAGTTTTAAAGTTACATTGTCTGAAGTGTCTAAGGGGCTGAAATGTCCAGTTCAAACTTCTAACACACAAATATCTCAGCAATACACCCACTAAAGACAGGTTTTAATTTGAAGGCATTTAACTCCTTTGTATCAGATACAGAGTAAATTCCAGATGGTGCTTGAGTGTGGACTTGCAGCAGCTACTGGCAGCATGTACACCTGTGCTGGGGATAAGCTGATTTGGTTTGTTCTGAGTCCTGTGTCAGAAATACCCTTTCACCAGTGTTGTGTGTCTGCAATCCCTCTTAGAAGGGATTCTGTCTCCTGTCAAAAGCAATGATGGCACCTGCAGGGAGCCTGAGTTTGGATGCTCATCTTATGAAGGTGAGGAATTCTTTGCAGGGAAAGACACAGGCTTGGGTTTTCTCCTGGCTGGCACCCTGAGGTGTCACCATCCTGAACCTGAAGAGTTGTGGACTCTGGGATCTGAAGATGAGTTTGCCATCAGGCTTCAAGGAAGCTGCTCAGGACTGACTGCCCTTAAACACTGAAGAAAAGGGGAATGGTTAATGCTACCTATAGCTGATGTTGCTTCAGTAACAGAGCATCTGGTCAAAAAATATTTCCCTACATTCCAGACCTGTGTTCTTGGAAAAAAATGTGTGCTTGGTTCAGGAGAATGCCTCAGATAACTGGGTCGATAATGTGGGCATTTAAGGATTTGTGCAGGGTGGTTTAGCAGCTCTCTACAGCTGAGGGGAGGTGGCTTTGCTTATTTCCACTCCCATCATGGACAGCCTGCACCTTTCTATGGAAAATGAAATTGTACCTTCTTCACAGTGTGCTAGAAAATACAGAGCTTTTTAGTTCCTAAAACCCAGCAAAGGTGTGGAGAAGATTATCCAACAGGATAATCTGTTACAAAGCTGGGATGACATTTGGCTGCGTCCCTGTCCTGTGTTCTGATCATTTGTTTTGGCATAAAGCTGTTAATGGTAGGGGCAGATTAATTTGGTGTTTTGGAGTGTACAGCACTGACTTGGTTGGGTCAGGGAAGTCTTATTGTAAAGAAGCTAAAAATAAAATTACTCCTTTGATGCCATGATGATTTTTTGCCTTTTCTTTTATACCCCTTTTATATACTTTTTCTATGGCTTTTATGTATTGTTAGTGCTTCTAGCCCACATTCTTAGACCTAATATTTTATGTTAACCTATATGTTAAGCCAAGAGACCAAACATTTTGGCAGCCTCATAGTGAGGGGTCAGAGAGCCCCAGACACCAAGGGCCTCTCCAGAACACATCCTGTATCCTGAGCTGGGCCCAGCCAGGGGAAGGTTCCTGGGGCGGGGGGTCCCTGGAGCCTCTCCCTGGGGAATCTTTGCTGGATGTGCTCATTTGTGAGGCCCAGGATGTGATCCCGAGTGCCCGTGGGTGTGCATTCCGTGTGCTCTGGGGCACTGCCCCTGGCTGTGCTGCACCTGAGGGGCCTGCCATAAATACCCAGGGAAAAAACACTTTTTTCCCTCTAACCGTGTTTGGTTCTTCATTTTAAGACCAGGGAAAGGCAACACTTAACCTTGGGTTTTGTCGCATCTCTTGGAAAAATTGATGGGACTATTTAGGTATGAGCAAGATATGGCAAAATTGAGACTTATTTTTGGCTGGTAGTGTCACTGAATACGAGGTGCTACTCCTTTTAGCTTTCCTGGTAAAGCAATTGTGTTGGTGAGCCAAAGTGCATGACTCTGATAACTCCTGAGGGTGGGTATTGGAGTGTTTCAGCAGTTAATTGCTACCCATAGCCCTTAAACTTTGGCTAGTAACCCTTTTGTTGTGCTTTTGTTATGCATGTATCGCTATTTTGTAAAACCAACCTTTTTTGTTCTGTGACTCGAACTTCCTTCAGGCTGGGACTGGTAAACACACTGTCAAAGTGAAGCATCTTTGTCTCTTAGGACGGTTTCTTCAGATGCTGAGGTGCCTCAGGAGATGCTTACACAAAGCTGTCATTATTAGAATATGTTTTCATGGGGGAAGGATGTGTTACCTCAAGCTTTTTAGAAGCTGCATGCTCCTTTTTTTCCTGTTCTTTTGGCTCAAATTGGAAGGAGCACTGATGAAACTTGATGGTTTTATTTCAGATAAAGAATGATTCATCAGTTTCTGAGCATTTGAGTTATGGTGATGCTGCCTAGGCCGTGGTAGCCAAAGTCCACCAAGTGCTTTTTCTTGCCAATATAATTTAAACCAATAGGAGATACTATTATTATTTCTTCATGAGAAAATACTGATCAAATGTGTCCAGTTCTGGAATTTCCAGCATGAGGAAGACATAGACATACTGGAGGGAGGCCACGGAGATGAAGGGATAGGAGCCTGTCTGAAGAAAGGCCAACGGAGCTGTGCCTGTTGAGCTGGAGAAGGCCCAGGTGGATCTGAGCAGTGTGTGTGGACACCCGAAGACAGGGTGCAAAGAAGGCTGATCCAGGCTCTTTTCAGTGGTGCCAAGTGCCAGGAACAGAGGCCACCAACATCAGCTGAAACACAGGAGGTTCCCTCTGAACATCAGGAACCCTTTTTTACTGTGGCAGTGATACCACAGGGTGCCCAGGGGGGTGGTGCAGTCTCTGGCTCTCCATGGAGGTATTCCAAAGCTGTCTGGACGTGGTCCTGGGTAGCTGAGCTCGAGCTGGCCCTGCTTGAGCCAGGGGTGGGTTGGAAAAGATGACCTCCAGAGGTCCTTTCCAACATCCTCCAATCTGTGATTCTCTGAACATCTGTTAAGTGTATCCTAATTCTCCTGATGCAGAGGGCCGGTGTGGGAATGCAAGATTGGGGATTGAAGGTGATTAAAAATGCATTTTCTGAACCGTGAGCTTAATGGAGGTGGGGTGGAGCAGGAAGGAGAAAAGTCAAACTAACAAGCCAATGGAAAAGATAATCCTACTTTAATAGAAGGACTTTACTATGAAAACAACTACTATTTCCATGACAGATTCTTTCACATTACAACTTTATTTACATATATTGGATGATTGCTTGCTCTTACTGCAGAAACCTCTGTTAGACTTCCTTTGACTTTTTTTTTAATATGTATTATTGAACTTGGAACCTGAAAAATATTTAAGGCTACCTCAGGTGGGTGCTAAAATGTTTGTCTAAGAGTGATGCTATAAGAGATCTTTGTAGCCTTACTTGTAAAGGCTTTTTTTCCTTTGTACTTGCATTCAGATTTCTCAACAAAGTGCATTTTCATGCAGCTATTTTTATTTTTAAGGTTCAGTGAAAGACACTGGACTGCTCACTGGTCTGCTGTGTTGTCTTTAACTTTTATATGTTAATTCTGGAACTGGAACTTTCTGCTGATGCTTTGACTGTGAAGCAGATAATTGAAATGTGTCTGTTCAGTGCTCCTTTTAAACAAAGTGGAGCCAGTGTGTCTGCTGCCATGTGTGAAATGTTTCTTTGGTTCCCTTTTCCTACAGGCTAATTCAAGATGATGCTCTGGGAGGCTCTAGGCAGGCTTTGTGTCTGCAGGGGAAGATCTGTTCCTTTTGACTTGAGTTTTAAGCATCTAGATCGTGAAGTCAGAATCTCTTTGTTCATATTACATCACTGAAGCCTCCAGGTGTTGAGTCATCATTATATTTAGAGGGTGGCACACTTCTTTTTAGTCTAATATTAGTATTCAATCCTGGACCCAGTAGAAGGTCACCCTACCAAAGATGAAGTCAGGCTCCAAGGCTGGAAAGGAATGCAGGCTTCACTCTGCCTTCCTGGTACACTTGCTGTTCCTTTGTTTTACTTTCAGTTTTTCTACCTTTTAAGGTTGGTGGTGGTTGATATGATAACATTATCAGAAGCTGCCACTTGAAGTAGACTGTGCCTCTGCTGTGGAATCTCTACCTACTTTGCTTTGTTCTGCTTTATAAATGGAATCAATGTTACTCCCTGGCATTCTGTGAAAATGGAAGTGTTTCTTTACTATACTCTGTCTATGCATCTAATAAAATGAATATACAGAGAGCTTGCAAACACAGGCTGCAAGAGCAGTGTCCTTCATGAATCAGAGCTGCCCTCTGGGAATCCTATTTTGCACTTTTCCCTGGGTGCTGGTTTGCAGACAGCCAAGCACTGCTTTTTTTTGTATGATCATGGAAGCACTAAAATAAAGCTTTAGGAGGCATTCTTGCTTTAAGAAATACGCAGCCTAAAGTTCTTTTTCCATTGCATTTTTTTTTCCCTGTAAATAGTTTCAAATACTTTTCCTACAAACCATCTTTGAGCAATACAGTGTTTTGTCTAAAAACACCTGTGACCTTCCATGCTCTGCATCTGCTATTCCATCTGACTGCTGGAGTGGTAAGCCCGACCTTTTCAGTCTCATTATACAAGTTCTCTCTACATCTGGAAAAAGCTGTTGATAAGGCCTTAAAATGGCCTTAAACCAAAGGAGGGTAGGCTGACATTAGATATTAAGGAGAAATTCTTGACTGTGAAGGTGGTGAGGCCCTGCCACAAGTTGCCCAGAGAAGATGTGAAGGCCCCATCCCTAGAAGTGTTCAAGGTGGGTGGAGCTTGCAGCAACCTGGTCTAATGGAAGGTGTCCCTGCCCATAGCAGGGGTTGGAACTAGATCATCTTTTAGGTCCCTTCCAACCCAAACCATTCTGTGATTCTGTGTTTGTCATTCATAAACCTCCCTCCCTTTTATTACCCCATGGGTAGCTGCTGGACCTTGTTACCCAGCTCTGTGTTGGCACATGGAATGGGATGTGGTGGCATTGGCTTCTCCCTGTAGCTGTTGTTCTTGGGCTTTGCTCACAGGTCAGGTGTGAGTTCTGGTGAGGAGCTCAGATAAGAAAAGCAGTAAGTTCATGAAATTGGATGTACTGTAGCATGTGAACTATCTAAACATGACTGGCAGTAGGATCCACAAAGCATCTCAGTGTTTGAAACTCCTTAGGTCTCAAGCCACTTAACCATAAGGAGCTGAGGTATTGCTGGGGAAGGGGCTGTAGGGAAGTTCACCTTCATTGACATTTGGGATCTGTTGAGTATTCATTCTGGTTCAGAGGCAGAAAATGAGTTAATTTTGATTGGTGTGTTTTGCATATTCAGAATGTCAATGCATATTTATAAGGAGATGATTTAAGGCTGCTCTTGTAGCTCTTAACAAGACAACTTGAATTTATGTATGTATATAGGGTCTGATGGTAATTTCTTCTGAGGTGATCTGCCGAATTTCCAAAGGAGCTGTAAGGAGTTGTCAGTCTAGTTTAGGCATTCCTTCCATCTTCTCTTGGGTGGTTGTGGAGATTATGCTGTTGGCATGGAGGAATTGCCCAGCTCTGAATATTCCTCAATTGAATCAATATTCAGTCCTGCTCTGAAAATGTGGTTTGGCGTTTTTGTGGTGGTGCTGGTGTTGTTGTTTTCTTTTTAAAGAACAGAAACCCCTCAACCAACCAAAAAGTAAGTAACAAGCATTTCTGGGTCTGAAAGGCCATTGTCATGTGGATGCTGTCTAATAATTGTTACAGTACTTGAGGTTATTTTCCCATCCATGCACAGTGTTCTTGGTAGCACAAATGCCCTTGTTTTGATGGAAGAACGTGCCTGGCAAAAGACCAACTGGGTTAAAGGTAGGCCTGTATTCCTTGCAGCTGAAATCTGAAGTAGTGCTTCAAAGCATTTAACTATAGTAGTTGTTTGTAAATTACAAAAATAAACTGATTAATGTTCTTTCCAGAACACACAAGACAGCAGTTACTGTCTGCTTTTTAAATTTGGAAACACACTTTTTTCCTTAAGAGCAACTATGGAAAAATTCTTCTAGTGTTGGCTTTCTGTGGCTCTGTTCTACTCTGCAGTCTAGAGGGAATGTGTTATCTCAAACCAGGGTGGGTGGGAAATCTTTCCTGGGAAAGGATCATTCAGGGTAATTTTTTTCTTTTTTACAGGAATATAATTTTCTTATCAGTTCTACTAAAATACAGACTTTTGAAAAATGAGACGTTTTAACAAAGGTGTTAGCAAATCCATGCCAAGGTTTATGAGGGCCTTCTGTTATGGCATGAGAAAACAGGCTCTGGGAGCCATTGAGAATTGTAAGGTCTTGTGTGTAAGTCAGGAAAAAATTATCCTCTTAATTACTCCTTTCACAATGGACACTGTAGGATAAACTGTGGGTAGGTCTGATTTAGATACCCCTAAACACTGGACAAATTTAGGTTAAGATTCCACTTGGCAGTTGTCTGTCTCCTGTAATAGGTTGAACTAAATGCCTGGACTCAAATGCCTTTTGATCTTTGAGGAAGTTGGATCTGGCCTGGGACACCGAGGCTGGTGTGGCTTTCCTCTGAACTCTCCCAGGGTTAGCTGGAACAGGGGTTCAGCCAGGGACTTCTGCTGACAGAGTTTTGGTAGTGGGGGTTTTTTTCCTTCTGATTATCCTGCTTGAAAATACTGGAGTTTGACTGCATGTACACAGAATATTGAGCCTTTCTTTTCCAGGATGATTGCAGGATATGTTGTTTTCTGGGATGATAAGATTTATTGTAACTGGTGATACTTGCTATTCTTGACCAATGTTACTCCTGTTCGTGTTTTTTCCCTTTTTTCCTTGTCTAACAATCTAAGGCATGGCATGTTCTTGTAAAGCAATAAAAGCCAAGATGATAAGACACCAGCTCACACTTGGAATAAACCACAGCCATGAACTCTGCAGGAACTTCCTTGGGTCTAATTGAAACTGATGCTGGCACATTGCATATTAAAGGAGGAAGTCAACCCTTCTGGTATCTGCTGACACAAGCAAGAGCTACAGCTCCCAAAGGGAGAAGCTGCCTTTATGTAATTTATAGAAAAGTCTTTGGTTTGTTCCACTAAGTAGTTCTTATCAGCAAATATCTGCTAATAATCGAACACAATTTTGCCCTTCTCCCTCCAGCAAACTGTCACTCTGAAATCAACAAAAATCCTGTTTTTCTATCTGATAGTAATCAAAAAGTGCAGTAAAGCCATTCTAATGTGGTTAGGGCAGCAGCTGTTCTTTATTTTAATAGCATCAGAGGTCCTAATCCATCCACAAGTTCTGATATCAGTTTTCTGGCCCAAGGAAAAGGCTGCTAAATGAAGGTCAGCCTTCATTAGCAGTCCATAAAGACACTGCATTTACAGAAGCAACCTTATAGTTTAATCACATTCAAAACAGTAAATTCACAACTCTAATTACCACTTATTTAAGGGAATTTCTCAAACCTTTAATACAAAATATATGTTAAGAACACTATTCAAGAGTTAAATGTAATTAATAAACTAATGCTTAATAGAGGTGGGTAAAAAATAATGCTTGAAGAGGAATATTGTCTTAGAAAATGAGGGGTATAGGAGGTGGTGTGAGAAAATACAGGGTAGAGAAGGGAGAGATGGCAGCTTTAGGATTGTGGCATTAGTTAAGACAAAACCTGCAACATATTTGAGCATAAAGTTGAGAGATCATAGGTGAATTAAGGTGATATGACTTATCAGTTACTCCTGTGCATTTGAAAACATGTGTTCTTCTGTGCCAGATAAATTCCTGATTCTTTTCCAGCTGGTAGAAATTTTAGCATTTGCTGCAGTAGAGCAAAGATTTCTTCATGTTTTTTTCTCAGATCCAATCCAGGGCCAACAAGATCTGCTGATAAACTATACCATTCCATCAGTGAGGATTTTGTTTGAGTTTTCAGTTTCCTGTGTAGTGTGTGTGTGAATGTACTTTCTTTAATTGTCTTGGTTTAATTTGATTACTTTTAGGTTATTTTCTTCTAATTCGATTGCATTTTATGGACACTCTACCCTGCTTAAGTTACATAACTTTTGTACTGAGCTTTGAAACTTCATCCAGAAGCAGAGGCATTGCAGATATGGTAGATGTGATGTGTTTGTCTCAGAGGGATAAGAGAAGCTTTCCATGTGATAGGGACTACTGAGCTGGAAGTTAAGATGACAGTAAAATGGGAAAAAAATTTACCATATCTCTAGCAAGAGAGTAATGAAAGCAACTCTTGCACTGCAGCAGGGTGGACTCAAGTCTGTGTGTGTTGTCTTTACCTGGCCTTGTGGTGAGTTAAAAAAGCATAAAGGCATTGTCTGTGTGCAGCATGCAGAATTTAGAAATTTTGCATTTCATGTTACTGGGACCAGTACTGGGGAGAAATCTGATGGTTTCATCCCTGTGTTTCCAGTGTGTGACTGGCTTACAAGGGAAGAACAAACTGGGAACTTCAGGGGATGCTGAGGAAATGAGATACCAGCCCTGAATGGGGGGGAGATGTCCCCAGTGACAAGGCCTCAATAACAGACTGCTGTCTATTGTGGGCTGACTTAAAAAAGCCATGATAAAGTCAAGAAACACATGTCTCTCTAGATTTTATTCTTCATGATCATTTTGGATGCTGATTATTTTTTCTATTTCTTCTTGAAAGCTTTTGGTTGGTTTTTTTGTTTGGTTGGGTTTTTTTGTTAAATAGCTGGATTTAGTGGTATCTCTGACTGAAAGAGCAGTCATTTCACTCATGCTGAAATTCCAGCAGTCTTGAAGAGAAGGGAATGGGTATTTCACATGGCTGAGGTTGTGTTGCATCGAGCCACAGGGCCATCTAAATCAGCCTTCTGCCAGTTTGGGGAGTGCAGTTATTTTTACTTGGTTTTCTTTGAGTTCCTGGGACAGGGCCTTGGACAGACTGAGAGCACTGGCACAGCCCAGAGGCTGCCTCCTATGTGATACCAAGCATTTTTAATATACATTAGCAAGTTGGCACTGCTTGCTTTCACTTTTTTGCTGTTGCAAAGCTTCTGGGTGGATTCTCCCAGGAGTGTTTCCTTAACAAGCAGAGACACAATTTGGGATACATTATGTTAGATGCTTAAACGAGTATCTTCTAGACCCATTCAGTTTTTGCATACTGGGGATCCTGTTCCTGTGAACAAACGTGCAGGGCTGCTTCAAACTGGCTGACTTGAGGGATTTGGTCACAGACACTTCCAAATTCCTTTAAAGTCTGCTGCTGTTAACAGGAGCTGTGGGAATATATCACAGAATGTTGTTATGTTGTCCTTTCTTTCTGTGCCCTTCTGTAAATCCCTTTATCTCTTGCATCTGTAACTACAAATCTTCCTTCTGTTTCTTTACCTGGTGTCCATTTTCTACCTGCTGTGTGCTCTGTGATGCAGCTGCTCCTGTGGTTGCTCCTGTTTGCCTCACAGCACAGGTGGTACAGGAGTGTTTCTTAGGAAGATAATCTGTCTTCCTTTTTTTATATTCCAGTTTCAAATGATTTAAATAAAAAAGCTTACACCTTTTAATAAGTATTTCCCAAAGAAATTGTTTTATTGTCTTAATCTATCACTCTTACAGTTCTGAATGGAAGTTTTTCTGACTCCCTGCTGGTTTGTGACCTACATATAGCAGATGCAGTTTGTCCTGTGCATGTATTTAGATTTTGAGAATTTTTTTGGTGGAGCTGTCGCTTACTGAAGCACAGTTCTGATTATCTATTCAGAACTCTGCTGCATCACAGTTTTTCTCTTGATCTAAAATGTATGATGTGATTGACGCCGTGTGGCGACAACAAAAGCAACTCCTTAAAATAGCTGGTCCAAGCTACGTGTCTGTATTCCATGTGTTTACTTCAGGTCTAAGAATTAAATCCTTATCTGATATTTGTCAGTCTAGAAACAGAAAGAGATGGATGTACACCTTATCAGTAGCTTGAGTGAAGATGAGATTTTTCCATGTCTTCCATTCCCAGCACAACCCTGTATTTTTCCAGCCCGTTCTTTCTCTAACTAACAGGAGGGGAGGAAAAAAATGTGTTGCACAGATCTGCACTTGGTATGAAAATTAGTTTCATGTAAAAAACAACTACTTTCTAGTGGTATAGCTGAAGGGGAGAGAAGGGATGATGGAGTTTGAACATGAACAATAACAGGCACTGGATTTTCAGAAAATTCTTTACAAGGTGGAAGTCATGTGAAGACAGTGACTTTTTTAGAATTTTAAGTGGTTTATGTACTGCAAGTATGCAGTATACAGTTTCTGGATAATCCAATCTCCTTGAAATATTTGGCACCTGCCTTGCTTTTTCTTCTGCATTAGCAGTTAATGCCCTCCCTACCTTATTTTGTTATTGAAGGACCTTGAGCTATCCTTTATCCTCATTCTTGTAGCATAAGGACTGCTGTTAACCCCAGACCTGTAAAACATGAGTTGTGTCAGTATTTTGATACTTATTTTTAAGAGAATTTTAGGTTCTTGTTAATGCATTCTGGTTTTTGACCTGAGTTGCCACCTGTAGGTAGAATTTTTGTAATTTTTTTTTTTTTTTTAAATTTTTTGAGGTCGTACTTTAGGTGTGTGTTTGGCAAGGTGAAAGGGAGTATTTGCAACTGGCATTCTCAAACAGAAACATCACTACTGAAAACTGGGGTAAAAACACTGATACTGTGGAATTTGAGATTAAAATTATGAAAATGAAAATCACTGTTCCACTTCTTTCAGATCTCTCCTTGCACCTGATGATTGTGCAGCAAGTGATCTTGATAGTGAAGGTAAACTTGATTTATACACACTTGATTTACACAGTGTAAAGGAAGATCCTGGCTGGTACAGAAAGAAATCCCAGGCTTTCTGTGGATAACCCAGCCCCTGTGTGTGAGCTGAAGGCCATCAGGGTGTGTGTGCTCTGGTTCATGGGTGCCATCTGCTGACTCCTCCCTGCACCACACTTGCTTTTGGAACAGGGAAAGGTAATACTTGTTAAGGAATGTAGTTTTAAATACCCTGCCATTGCAATATTAAATACAAAATTCGATTTTCAACCCTTGCTGGTTTTGTGGAGTTAGAACAGCAGTGTTCACCCTGAATACGATTCAATTGCATTTCAGCCCTGCAAAATAGTTTTACAGAGGAAGTATTCTTACTCTCAGATTTCTTTTGCAGTGTTTTTGCTTATGGTGGACCTAGATCTTAATTTCTGCAGCACCTGAACTCAGCTTCTAGCATTTTATCTTCAGCATTTCTGAAGTTTTTCCTCATTCCATGTGTCTATTCCATCAGTGGTATCCTCTGTATAGCTAGGAAGACTGACTGAAATAATTTCTTTGTGTGCTTGCTTGCAAACCTGGTAAAATAGGTTCTGTTGTCCCTTGTAACCATACCAGCAGCACTACCAGGTAAAGTGGTATAAATAGGTGACTACACCTGATTGAGTAGCAAAGCTGAGAGAAGGGGCAAACTGGAGGAGAGAACAGTTTAGTTTTAGACCCTAGAGTACTTTAGAGCCCACTGATTAAATTGGTTTTAAAGGCAACTTCTGTTTTGTCTTCCTTGTCATAGTTTTCTTTAAAACCTAAAATCAATTTATTACTTTGAGTCACTCAGCTGAATGTTGGTGAGTATCTATTGAGAAGGAATTCAGTCCTAATAAATATGACATATGTAGAGCCATCATCATGGGCTGCTGTAAATCAAATCTTTTTCTGGCAAGGGCTCCATCCCTATAATGTGAGATTCCAGCCAATCCTCTGTCATGGAGCAGAGCTCTCCATGCTGTGGAGAGGAAGCATAACCAAAGGGTTATTGGTCTGTTTAGGACCTGGGACCCAAATTCTGTACAGGTTTATCCTGCTCTCCTGACCAGGACTCCATTACTCTCCCACCTGCTGTAGCTGGATGTTGTTGGGATAAATGGAATCACAGAGTCACTAAGTTTGGGAAAGACCTCTGGGATCATGGAGTCCAACCATTAACCCAGCACTGCCAGGGGCACCACTAATCCGTGTCCCCAAGTGCCACATGCTCCTGCCTTTTGGGCACTTCCAGGGAGGGTGGTTCCACCAATTCCCTGGGCAGCCTGTTCTAATGCCTGGCAACCCTTCCAGTGAAGAAATTTTTCCTAATGTCCAATCTAAACCTTCTCTGGAGCAACTTAAGGCCATTTCCACTCATCCTTTTGCTTCTCATCTGGGAGAAGAGACCAAGCCTCTCCTGAATACAGCCTCCTTTCAGGCACTTGTACAGAGCAAATATATCCCAGGAATGATTTAAGGCACTTAAGCCTGGCTGTTACAGGGACCCCCTCATCATTTTTTTTTCTTTTTGATAAAGGAGGAGAAGTATTATTGCATTAAGATGATTAAAATCTGATCCATGTTTATGCATATTTATTGTCTTATTTGGCAAAGCCCCACTGAAGTATATAGGATTATTTGAAAGCAAGGTAATGCATAAGATGGATAAAATTTCATCCTGGTTTAGATGAATGGCATCAGCTAAAATATGTAGTAGTAAATTATTTAAATACATTTACAGTGTTTTTTGAGCAAAATGAGAAGATTGAGTACTTGTGCTTTTCATAGCACAGCCTTTCTAAGGAGACTGTTTTTGGTAAAAATAACTTGATAAAAAGCTCTACTTTTGACTTTGAATCTTCTAATTTAAGAATAAATCACTTGTGCCTTCTCCACTTGACTGCTAAGGGGTGGGGAGAAATCTTTGGTATTCTTATCTTTATGGGGGAGGTGGAATGTCCTCCAGATATGCACAGAAATACTTAGCAGAGCTAATTGGTGCCTAATGGGTACAGTCACTATCTAATGTGAAAAGGTATTTAATGAATGGACTGAAGAGAATGCTTCCTGAAATATTTGAATACATCAGTAGTTTTAAATGCATAAAACATAAGGAAAAAAAATAGAAGGACTGATCACTTTGATGTGATTATTGATTATCTTAACTATGTTAGGACTGTGATGCTTGTTAGTACAGCACCTAATACAATGTCCTAGACCCTAGAGGAATAAACACAACCAAAATGAATAATGTAACACTAGTGATGCCAGGAACAGTTTTTTTAGGTAGATATGACTCATGTCCCTCTAATACCTTAAGTAATCTTGGTGATATCATGTCATATTTATGCAACTTGGACTTTTCAGTGAATCCTAAGCCAGAACATTTAATTATGAACTTCCTGCTCCAAGGTAGTAACTAAAAATGTTTTTGCTGTGTGTAGAAAAAAATTAGCATAATATATTTGCATGAACTGAGTGTGATGATTACTTTTTTCTGTATTCTAAGTATGCAAGAGCAGATAATAAACCTTCCTACCACTTGAATATTTTTGCAGTTTGTTTTTTTGTGTTGCATGTGCATATTCATGTAGTGTGTGTGCAACCTTCAGGAAAATAATTCTGATATGGAAGCTCATTGTGATTTTCTTGGACTAGTAGAACAGTCAGGCAATTTTAAGAACAGCAGTAGGGAGTCTACTTGCCAAATTTCAAACAAACGAGTTTGAACTGGAGCAGTTTAGGCAACTCAGATTGGGCACAAGAAATTTTTTAGGTAGAGAGACAACTCATCACTGCAAGAGTTACTGTTCTATTTGCAAAACAGTTTGCTCTAACTGGAATTCAACCCTGTATATATCTTATTTATGTTGATAATGGTGGAACAGCCTATAGGCCAACTAGCTAAAAGATAGTTTTGTATGCTCAGAAGCCATTGCAATGAGTTATATTGTAATTGAAAGTTTGGGTAAATGTAGTGAGGTATTTAAAATGTACCTTACAGTGATATTTAAGTGCAGTCAAGGAGGAGTCGAGAGAGATTTCTCAGACAAAAGACAGAATCTTCTCTAAGCTCTTGGCAATACAAAGTATATTGTATTATTTGACTTCTCTCTACTTCAGGTTTTTTTGCACTTACAAGTAAGCAGACCGCCCTGCTTTTCCTCATGCACATTATAGTTAAAAACCTGTAATGAGAAGGTCTGAAACCAACACATTCCCTTTTGAGTCAGAGTGGTAACAAGTGCCCGTTTGCCTGAGTAGGATGGGAAGTGTTTTATTTGGTGCTTCCATGTGTCAGACTAGGGTGGGCTTTGTCCTCGCCAGGAGTGTTTGTTCCCCAAATTACTATTGCTGTCCTGAGCAATTAAGTTGCTGCATTGTATCTTCACAGGATCACACAGACAGGAGTTGGAAGGGATCTCTGGAGGCCATCTGGTCCAGCCTCTGCCTCCAAGTGTAGAACTGTTGCCAACACTAGTTGAGGTCAACTCTGACTTTTTTTCATCACCTCTTGAAAACCTCCATGTAACTCCACAGCCTCTCTGGGCAGATGACACCTGTATTACCCTTTAAGGGATTTTTTTCTTTTTTTTTAATTGAAACAGAAGTCTTCGCCTCTTCTTTAGTATTTTACTTTCATTTGCACTTTCAGCACATTTGCAATTTTCATTGTTGCCCAGAGTGCTTAGGAAGATACTGAGCAGTGTGTGCCCTGATACTGACCCTTGTGATATTCATCTTGTTATTTTTTGTCAAATGGATGTTGAGCACTTGATAATTAATGTTCCAGCCTGTCAGTTCAGCAAGTTCTCAACCCATTTTAACAGTCTGATTATGCAGCCCATACTTCCTCAACTCACAAACGAGATCATTGGGTCAGGATTTAGATAAGTCGGTCTTAGTGAAAGCTCTTTAAAGTGCTTATGAAACAGGTGATATTTGCATTATATTTGAATGCTTAGTATTAGTGTATTATTTCTTGTGTCTGTGGTTTTGTTTTTTTAATGTCTGAGAGTGATTTTCAGAGCTCAGTTTGCCTTCTGTGAGCTACTGGACCCTGAAACCTCAGCTGCTAAACAGCTGAGCTAAAGAAACGTTGTTTGTTCCTTAGAAGCAGCCGAGCCCTGGGGAAAACAGGCTTCCAGAGCAGGAAATAGCAGGGGAGAAGAAAGGTGAAGAGGAAGAAACCTGCAGTGCAACAGAGTTTTGGTAAGACAGAAGCACCAAGCTGCAGAGACACTGGAAAGGGACTTCCCAGGGAATCAGAGAACACGTTGAGTTTCCTGCAGTGCAAGAAGCCACTTTATTGCTGGATGGAAAGCCCCCTGCAGAGTAGCCCTTCTATCTCTGAGGATACAGCAGAAAGGGGTAAATTTGCTTCCAGCTGTGTTTCATTTCTGTGAGGCTTCTGTATTTTAAAATGCTCAGATTCCAGTCTTCAGTCACAGATAACTGCATCGTGTGCTACGTCTGCAGAGCCAGCAGGCTGAAGGAGGTGATTTATTCTATTTACTGGGGAAGCAGCATCTGGGATAACATGTCCCGTTTTTGGGCTTCTGCACTCAAAAAAAAGTTGTAGACAAGCTGGAGAGGAGCTCTGAAAGGGGAGCATGTAATGAGGAGAGCCTGTTTGTGGGGTTGGGTTTGTTCAGCCTAAAGAGAAGAATAAGACTCTGGAGGGACCTAATTGTCCTCTGCCACCAAATGAGCATAGAGAACAGACAGACTTTTCTTGCAGGTGCACCACAGAAGGCAGCAAATTAACCCAGTCAAAATTTCCCAGCTCAAAACTTAAAAGGAAAAAACAGTTTTCACAATAGGTAAGCACTGAATCAAGCTGGTAAGAAGGCTGAGGAACCTCTGTCCTTGGAAGATTTTTTGGAAGTTGACTGAACAGGGCTCTGAGCAATCTGATTTGACCTTGAAGCTCTCTGTGCCTTGGGTAGGAGTTTGCACCACATGACCTCCAGAGGTCCCTTCCAAGGTAGATTATTCTGCTGGCCTATAAAACATATGTTTGCATGGCACTTTATTGGAGTAGCCTGGAAAGTAATGTGGGTTTAGGTACATGGCTGTTCTTTTGTTCTTTGACTTTTGAAGGTCATTCAGCAAAGTCAGTCATTTCTTGGTACTGTGTTTCTCTTAGGGCTTTGTAAAGGATTTAATCTTTCCCTGTGAAGACTGACATATGCTGAAGAAAACTGATTCACTGTGTCTGGTGTCAGCCTTTTTCTTGTCTAATTGGCAAATGTAGAGTTTCCTTGTGTATAACGTGCCATAGATGGAGTGTGGGTGGTTGCAGGCCTCTTAAAATTGTGCTTTTATTTGGACTTATTCCTGGCCCTTCTGTGCATTGTTGTTACTACAACAGATCAGAAGTTCTCATCTTAGTGTTCCTTCCTGCATAACTAGGAAGAAATGGAAAATAGATCAGAATTCTGACACCAACCTAATCTTTCTTGCATTGATTAAATTTAATTTTTTTCCACATAGTGGCCAAGTACCCTGTGCTGAAGTTCTTAGTTTCTCACAATCTCTGCTAAAGGAAGCTGTCTCTGGACTGAATCTTTCCAGAGTGGATATGTTGTATTTGTGTGTGGATGTGGTATTTCAGACTACTTTGGAACCTACTTTGTGTTCTCTGGACTGAGCATGCCTGGAATGCCTCTTCCACTTCAATTTTGTCCCAAGAAATCCAATTTGCACACTCAGCCTGAGCACTGGTGTAGAACAAAGTGTGATAGGTGAGTGTTGTCAGCAGGTTTGCTTCAAAAGCACAATCCTGATCTGAACTAAATGCAAATACAGTTGCACCTATAAAATACTGTTGTGTAGGTGAAATGCATTGAAGTTGAGATTTTTCTTACCTGCTTGTGGAGACTTTAAACTTTTTCCTGGGGCTCTACATAGCATGAGCCTAAGTCGTGTAAACTCTCTAAAACATTTTTTTTTAAAAATGCATTTTTGGTAATGAGTGACTGTCACATTACCATGGATTGTATTCTGATCTCCACATGTCTGTGTTGTGAAGCTACTGAACAGCCATCTGCAAATATGTTGTGCTAGGGTGTGCTTAGCTGAATTTCAGATGGGGAGAGAGAAAATAAATGGCAGAGGGGACAGAAAGGCAAATAATGGGAGAGGGGAGAAAATGTTAAATGTAGGGTTTGATTAATTCCTTAAATTAGAGTGTGAAATGTTAAATATGTGGGAAGTCATGCCTGATGAACCTGATGATGGTCTGTGGTGAAGTGATGACCTCAGCTAAAGAGGGGAGAGCAGTAGATACTCTTTATCTTGACTTTAGGTCTCTTGGCACTGTCCCCTGTACCATCCCCATGCACAAACTAATGAAGCAGGTACTGGATGAGTAGGCAGTGAGAAGGATTGAGAAGTGGCTCAGCTGCTGAGATAAAGAGATAAAGAGTTGTGATCAGCAGCACAAAGTCCAGCTGGAGGTCAGACACTGGTGGTGCACCCCTGGGGTTGCTGCTCGGGCCCGTGCTGTGCATAAGCATCTCCTGTAAAGGAGTGAAGAAGCTGAATCCAGACTCTGCTCAGTAGGGTTCAGTAAAAAGAAATAGAGTGGACACAAACTAAAAAAATGGAAAATTAATTTAAATTAAGTTTATAATAAAACCTTCTTTTTATGGTAAGATGGTCAAGTGCTAGCACAGTTTGCCTACAGAGACTGTGGAGAGTCTGGAAATACTCGAATCCTGACTGGGCATGACCCTGAGCAGCCTGTTCTAGTTTGACCCTGCACAGAGCAGGGGGTTGGACTAAATGATCTCCAGACTTGCCCTCCAGCTGCAGCCATTCCCTGATTCTTACTCATCTTCCCTCCCTTTTAAAAAAGTCACAACTTAATGCAGTGCATTCCTAAAAAAGCTCTGTGTGAAGCAGAATTTTCTTGGTATATTCAGGAGTGTTGATGTGCTGGTATCAGACTGCTCTTGGTTCCTGTTTCCTCTCGCTTAAATTTATCATTGCAGACCACTTAATTTAAAATGATCAATTGCTCATACTGTTTTAGCACTCCTTAGAACCATTTTATCACAGACTTTATTGCACAAATTTAGGCACTTCTTTGACTGGCACTTGTTGAAGTTTTTACCCAAATTAAAATCAAACTCTATGGAAGTAAAATAGCTTCTAGAATGTTCTTTAGGTTATAACAAGCTCCTATTAGATTTGGATATGAAACTCTATTCCCAGTTTGCTAATAGACATAACCCACTGTTGTCTGTGCTTCATTGGCTCTTTTGGTAAGAATCTTAAGTTGTCTTGAATCATTCCTTTTTTTTCTGCTTACTTGAGTCATCAGCACAAAAGCTGGAGTTGACTCAGCTTCCCAATTCTTACCTGGCTCCTTAAATCCAGTTGGCCTGGTTTAATGTTCACTTACGTGTGCTTTGCTGGCAATGTAAAAACTTGAATGACTTCAACCAAACTCTTGTTCCTTTTCTGATGTCTTTTTTGTTCTTTTGTGCTGAGTATGTCGCAAATACCTCTGCCCTGGTTCCGGGTGGCAGGCCCAGACAATCAATCAAAGTTTATCTGTGCTCAGCAAACTTCAGCTTTAAAAACTGTTCTTTCCCTGGTTCTGAGGCTGCAGGAATGCACTGACCAGTGCAGCCTCTGAGCTGAGCTGACCACGCACTTGGGTATCACGACTCCCACGCTTTCTCCCAGGCTATTTCATTATCCAGCATTGCTGGTAAGCATCTTCCCTGTGAATCATTGTGCCCATGATTCTGATCTATTGGAAGATGCAAAATGGTGTGAGATAGGAATGTGCTCAGGATTCTTTTTTCCCCTCTCCAACACTATCACTCTTACGTATTCATGCCGCTGTTTTACATTTCCGTTTCAAATTTATCGCCTTCTTTGCTCTGCATTTATTCCCTCCCACACTTAAACATCCTTCAAATCATTCTTGTCTTTTTCTTTCCCACAGCAGTGCCAATCATCCTGTCCTGTTAGCATTCCCACGGACATCTTGGAGCTTGTTCTTCAATGACAGGAGTGTATTCACTTCCTATACCACCATCATCTTTTCTCTCTCTCTCCTTAAATTGTGCTGAGGTGTGGTGAAGTGACACAATCGTTTTTCTTTACCTGGAACTATTCTGCTGTCAAACCCTGGGAATGCAGCAGCTTTTTCCAAATGCTAGTTACATTACCTTACCTAGGTTGTTGGTCCTGGTCAGCTTTTGGTCCCAATCTTGATTTTTTATGCTTTGAAGGCTTGGAGCCATTGGCAGATGTGTGAGTGCTGACCTGCTGCATGAGTTGTCGTGGGTCACGCGTGGGTTGTCACGAATGTGACAGATAAAATTGCTGCTAATAATACAATTCAATGGGAGATATTCACAGCCTTCCCACGGGTTGGTACTTCCGCTGCTGGCACTGAAGGGAGTGTTCTCCTCTGCTGCACTTCGTTCCTGCACCAATCTTGCCTTCTCTGCATTAGCAATTTTCTGTTTGAAATTATCTGAAATAAAACCATACTAGACAAAAATCTTAATAAAGATTCTCTTCAAAAAGAGTCCAACTTTAAACTTTTGCTGTCTTATTTTAACATTCAAGTGTATGGATTGCAATGATCTCTTTCAAAACACCTTCCAAAAATCTCTTTAATTTGTGCAGGCTTGTGATTGCCTACCCCATTTCTGCCTTTATTTAAGGAAGCTGTCTTCATGTTTGTCCAGTCACGGGGTTTTATGAATTGTTGACACAACCCCAGACTGATGAAATTTAAGGTTGTTCTAACCCCCTACCTTTGATTTGAGGTGAAAGTTTCAGATGTTTTTTATTAGCATTTATAAACAATGCACTAAACCAAGAAAGCACTCAAATAATGAGTTCTCAAAAGTAATTTAAGAGACAAGATTAAATGGTTAGAAAACTTTATTCTGCAAAAACAGGATGCAGAGGGAACACAGGAGTCTTTTTTTCTAGTTCAGCCACTTTGAGTGGCTTTCCAGATTGCAGCAGATTCTGTACATTGATAAATGGAGGTCTGAGACAGTGGAAAGAAAGAAGCTTGGGTTTGGTTCCCTGTTATCTGCCATTTTGAAGACTGAAATCTCTGTCTGGGATCTATTTGTTCTTTCCTTTGAATTTAAAACTGCATGGACTTCAGGTCACTTTTATTTATGTAAGTTCTTCTGCAGTGTTCTGTTACTTAACAAATTCACGTTGTAAATACCAGTGCCTCTGGCTTCCCATTCACCAAAGGAAGCAATACTTTAATTCCAGACAAAGCAAATTCTGTACAACTGAATTCTCAATCGTTATTACATAAAAGAATTATGGACAGAAAATAATAAAAATTATCAAAATATTACAAAAATTATTATATTGGTTGCAGCATGCAGCTGTCCTGTGGATTATAAAAATCACTGTTTGAGAATAATGACTTTTAAACAATAGAAAAAATACTTCTGGATTCTTTTTCTGCCTTTTAAAATTTTGCTTTGAAAAAATATTATTCCTTTGATCACCTTTTGCTCTAGAGGTGGTGCTAAAATAGTTCTTAACCTGTAATTCTGTCTACATTTTAGGGGCAGAGGAACTGCCCCTAAAACCAACTGCTGTTGGTTTTGAGCATTAAGCTTGCATAAATGTTTTACTTCAGAAATTTGTGTAGTAGTAAATAAACCAGCAAAAATAATTATATGTGTTTATCTTGATAAACGGAAGAATTTAATTAGCAAATTGAAATACAGCAGTTGTTGTAACTGGGGAATGGCTCAAAGGCATTAGAGGAAAAGTCAAAGATGTGGGCCATTAAAATTTAAATAATTTTTTTCTAGAATTAAATTGATGTTTAAAAAATCCTAGCAATGCCTTGAAGATTCTCTGTGGCACGATTTTGGACTTGGTAACTACTCTGTCTTCCTGAAAAGCTGTTGTAATCTATGTACTTCCAAAATGCCCCATCCCTGGAAACAGCCAAGGTCAGATTTGACAGATTGCTCATTGCAGGGGGGTTGGACTAGATGACCTTTAAAGGTCCCTCCTATGATTCTGTGATATTTAGTAGCTTTTGAACATTTATTTTACAGATTTGTAGCTAACTCTGCGTGTAAGTGGATGTTAATATGGAAACCTGTCTGTCTGTCATCCACCTTTTCCTTTGTAGCTTTACAGAAACAAGGAAGCGAGTTGGGACTGTCATTAGGAATGCCAGAATATGAGTTTTTATGAGTGAGTGTGCTTTCAGTGCAGGGTGGGCTCAGCTGAAGCCCCTGTGGCTGCACAGTGCCCCTGGTGCCCACTCTGCTCCCCTGGCTCACAGCCTTGGCAGACTGATGGGAGTCTTTGGGTGCTTAGCAAGGGGCTCTGCTTTTATGTGCAAATTTTATATATTATGTCCATCACTGCAGTGAATGTGATGCCTTGAAGGCTTCAGTGGCCTTCTCTTAGGACAGTCTAATGTGGAGCTGACTGCCCCAAGACAATCTGTGACTTGATACAGGAATTGTTTAATTGAAAAATTGGTTCTTCTAAAAATCAGATCACTGTATATGGCCTGGTCCATATCCCTTCAGAAATTTGGCTGCATTGTTGGTGTATATAAAATACTTTTTAAATGGCAACCAGACATTGCCATCACATTTTAGGATGCTACAAGCATATTGACAGAACAGGAAACAGTAATTTTTTCAGTTGCTCTGTCCAAAAGGTAAGACACTATTTTTTGTTCAAGTTGTAATTCAGTTTTCTTCAAGGAATGTTTCTTGGCTGGTGACTGTCTTGAGTTTTTTCCGTGTGTCACAGAAACACAAACATGCTTGAGACATGCTGAGATTCATTCCTACTCTAAATTACTGCATCAGCTGCAGGGCTTATTTCCGCCATGAGAAGGGGTTGCTGTCATTGGATATCATCCACTGTTAGAACACTTTAGCTCTCTTTTAAGTGCTAATTCAAAGAGTTGTGACCTTCCTCTGTTACACACATTTTGGAGCATGAATTTTTTCTTGTTCAAGTTGATAAAACCAGTGCTGTGGAATGAAACAAAGCAGTTCCAAGTGATCCTTTGAGAGAGCAGGTGGTACAGCCAAGGTGCCTCTTGCTGTGTGTTGTAGTATCTGAGCCTAAATTTGTCTCTGGCCTGAGGAAATTGTAACATAGTTGGTGGTATCTCAAGTGAACCAAAATAGGTTTTTGCTTGTCCATCTTAAATTGAAGGATGAATATGAAATTCTGACTATAAAATCTCCGCTTATGACTAAAATGTATAGATATTACTTTAAAAATTCATATTAAATTGCAAAGTAATACTTAAATCTTTTTTGTCCTTTCAACAATGAGGAAAGAATCAGCTTTCTACAGTAAGCTCTGCTTGCTGCAAGGAAAAAGAAACTGTTGAAACAAATTCATATTTTATGATAAACATTAGTGTGGAACATCTCACATCAAAGGGCACAAGGTGGAGGGGACTGGAGTTTTTAAGTCAGACACTTCTTTCCCCCCTTAACTGAGATACTGTGCACTGTATAAAACATGAGGTTATTGGATTAACTCTTAATGGTTGAAATTTTTGAGTGCTTCAGTGCTGGCACTCTCCATTCATAGCTCATTTGCATTGTTCTAATTTAAGTGACTAAAGAGAAAATTAAGTGGTCTATAGCTATGTGATAAGCTTTTAATTGGAGTTGTATCCATAACTTCCATGAATTGATTCATGTAACTATAATAGAATATTACCGTGAAATTGTGTTAACAGATTGCAAAAATAATTAGCAAATTAAAGTTAAATCACCAATAAATATTCTCAGATAATTTGATGAGCTTACTTGTGAAGAAATACGTAACTAAATATGCACTGCTTGGTGATGAGGTGAAGTCAGCTGTGATAAGGTTGTGAGCAAAATTCAGAGTGGAATTAACTGGGACACAAGTGGTCATGACTAGGCATGCAGAATTGAGTAGCAGGTAAAGTCATCCTGTACTAACAGATAATTTTAACTACAGTTTTTGTTAAAGACTCCCCTCATTTGGATGTTTAAATCTGTCTTGGACAAAGTGATAGATGGACTGGGCTACAGAGAACAACTCACATCAGATTATCGGGTCTGCATCTGTGTGTCTGGACATGCACAAGTCAAAGGCAGTTACTGTGGGACCCAAGTTATGACTTTATGGAAGTTGTACTTCACATTTTCTGAGTTCCAGTCACTACATGGTTTTTTTGACCTTTCCAACTGGAATGTCTTAATACAGTTTTTGAAAAAAAAAAAGTAATTAAACAGGCCCATTAGGCTCTAGAAAGTATCTTTAACTGTTAAAGTGTGGCTGGGAGTGGAGGCAACTAAAAGATCTTAAAAATGTTCAACAATATCAGCACAGATGTGGACTGTTGGGTGCTACTAGGTCTTTAAGCCTAGAGTATTCTTGGCAGACTTAGTTACCTGGAGTAAGTGCAGGTGAGGTTTTGGAGTCAGTTCTAGGTCCCAAACGTGTGTAGTCACTTGGTATGAAATCTACAGAAAATTAACCAGCATATTCCCAAAGCCAAACAAGTTCATAAGCTGAGTTTGCATAGGTGTGAAGCAACCAGAAGATTATAAGAGGCTATAAAAGAATGAAAAAGTAGAGGATGAGAAAGTCTTGCTTCCAGGAAAACAAGAAACTTCACAGAACTTCAAAGAAACAGTTATTTCTGGTTTTTCCAGTTTTGACAGGGACTTCTGATTAAAACTGAATTACTTAAAGTAAAATAAAAAAAAAGAAAAAACCAAAACAAACAACCAACCTACAAAACAAATATACCCTGTTCTAAAGTAACAGCTGAACTTGCAGTAGGTTAGTTGGACCCAAGATTTGGGTTCTCCCCCTTCTGCCTTTGGCTTTACCAAACCTTTTTCCTTTTTCTACTTTCCTAGAAAAAATAGAATGAGATGGAATTTTTGTATGGAAATGTTCTTCTACTGGAAAAAGCTTTGGTTTGGGGAATATCATGTATTTGGGTTGGTTGTTTGAAGCTCTGTGTTTCAGAAGGAAGCTGACTGTTTAAATATAGATCAGTTGCTTTGAAATAAGATCAATTTTCTGTCACTCACTTGTACTTTAATGTATTTGCTATTTAATTACTGTCAATTTAATATTGACAATGCAGTGTCAAGCTCCTTTATTAGGGAGTGAACCAACAAATAGAATAACTAAATGATTTGGAACTGTATTAAATACCTCCTGAAACCACCCTGATACTTCATATATGAGATGCCTGTATGGGAACTAGTTCTGCTTTAATTTTTTAATTATTTTATTTTTGTTGATGTCTCTTTAGAGCTGTATCACACTTCATAAGAAATATGGAGGTACTGAGTAAACTGAGAGTTCAAAGCATAGGAATGGAAGTGGTTCTGGTCCTTTCCTGGGCTGGGTCAATGGAAGACTGTTTCTTGAGTTCTAGTTGGGAAAATAAGTTTGGGTTTTAGAGAGAGCAAAAAGGGGAAACTAAATCCAATCTATCTTCAAATAAGGTACAGCCTCTTAAATGGCTCATCATGGTCTCTTCTGTTTGTGAAATCATGGAATCAGTCTTGTAAGGAGAAACGAGGATAAATTCATTTTATAAATACATTATAAGTGCAGTAATATCTTAGAATTACTCAGATTTCTTTCTTTTTTTTTTCCTGATCATTTCATGCTCTAGGGGAAAAAAAACTTCCTTAACAGACTTCTCATTTCGCTTTAGAGCTATTGTAATCTTTATACCTGACTTTTAGGTCTCATTGTAGCTAATCTCCATCTGTCTTTTGAAAAGAAATAAAAAAATAATAGCAGAGAATTTATCAAAATAGACAACCTCATCTGTAATGAAGACAAGAAGTAAGATGTGTATTGGCAAATTTTAAGTATCAACACCTTTTTTTTTTGTCTGCAGTTTTGATCTGGGGATTAACAGAAGAGACTATTTGATTTAAAGTGTTGCAGCAAAATAAATCCCACCCTATAATATCAGTATAAAATAGCAATTACATAAGAAATCTATTATTCATTGCTTCATTATTTGCTGTCTGACTGCATGCTGTTTGACAGTGGACTTTTTTTCTCTTTTTTTTTTTCTTTTTTTTTTTTTCCCTTTGAACTGGGCTGCTTTTGCTGGCTTGGCAGTAAACGCTGTTTTCTCTCAGCACAGCCATTAAATCTCTCACCTGCGTGTCCTGTGCAGAGCTGCAGTTGAGAGATAAGCTTGGTCTCTCTCACAGCAGTGAGCATTGGTATTCCAGGCTCTTCTTTCAAGGGCATTTTGCTGTGATGAAGCGTCTGAAATGACAAGGAAAACATACAGGCATGTTAAATACCCTTGCTAGTCTGAGACGAGTAAGGGTAAATGGAAATGATTTAAAAATACATTTTGAAGCTGTTAACAGAGCTCGTGGATAACTGCAAATCACAGTTTTAGGCAGGAGTATTACAGACCTATTCCAACTGGCATCATCCATTAAATAACAAACAGTAATGGAGAGTACATGTCTTGCCCAGCTTACACTTAAAATCTAAATAAAACACAAAGCTCTGAGCCATTCTGAATGTGTGTTCCTACATGTTCTTCATCCAAGGTCACAAAGGTAGTTCTTGTGAAGAATTGAATCCATTTCTTCAGTGTCTTGTTCCTGTGAAAGCCTCTGAGCACCTCCATCTTCCCACTGGGAACTGAGGAGGTGCTTGGGATTTCAGTTTCCTGCAGCTCTCAGAGCACTGGCCTGGCATCCTTTTTGTATGTGAATCTCATACAGAATCCATGTAGGACCTGGTTTTAATTCTGTTTTCAAGTCTTGCAAGAATAAGCATATGTAAGGACTTTGCCTGTTTTGTAGTCTGTGGCGATTATCACTTTTATAAAATTAAAAACAGCATAAAAATCTGTTTTACCTGTGCTCATTAACATTGGATGCATTGACAGAGCAGGTATCACCTTTCCTGTCTTGCTGTTGGAGAAATCGAGGCACAGTGAGAACTTTGTGCAGCATTCAGTTCAAGTTTAACACTTACATTTAAACATCAGTTTATACATATGTACATATGTGCTAAATACTTAAGTTTCAGTTGTAGTTGCTGGAAATCTCATTAGCAATCAGAGGCTGGAGAGAAATTCAGGCCATCCTAAACTACACAGCAAGTGATTGATCAGCAAATCCCACTCTAATAGTCCATGGAGTGCACTGAACAGGGAGTGTGTTGAACAGTTGCCCAGATAATAAGTGCTAATTTAAATATCTTAAAGAACCTCTTGGGGCCTCTGGCTGATGGTTCAGAGGAGAGGGATCTTCCAGAGGTCCTTGATCGTGTCTGTGTGTGTGTCTTGGATACCCTTAGGCATCTCCCACTGCATTAGCTATCCATGCTAGATCCAGGAAATGAATTCCCAAATCTGTTGCTTATACTGGCAATGTGTATACCAGCATGTGGGCATCCATGTTTGGTACTCTTAATTTGAAACCTGTGCAATTTATCAATGATCCAGTGTAGAAAGGCTGCAAATAAATTCAGCTTACACTGCAGGGCTATGATCTTCTGTTGCCAGGGATTTGTGTGTTACATATTCTTTAGGTGGTCATGGGTTCACCAGACCAATCAAGGATGTCCTGACTCCTGAACTGCTGCAGTTCATTTCACCAGAGAGCCGGGATTGCAGTTTGGGACCATAACAGTTGTTTTTCTGTGTGATCTGGCACAGAAAAGGATTTGTAACCATTTTAAGTTGACAGAAGACACACGCACGGATTTCCACCCCCTCACACCTCCCTGAATTTACTTGGAAACGAGGGACTATGAATGGTTCAGCCCCGTTAAAATAATTGAGCAGCTCTGACTCACAGTTGCAGTTTGTGTGTAGCTAAATGAGACAGCAGAGTGATGCTGCCTGACTGACACAGTTGTTTATGCAGTCACTGAAGTATTCTCCCATCATGTGCAGGTCTTTGAGTTGTTTGATATTATCTTTATTAAAGAGGGAGAAATCCTTCATAATGCTGATGAATTGTTTTATTTTCTTGGATACCCTCAGATTCCGAGACCTAGAAGCATGAATAACAGAAAGTTATTGCCTACAGAAAAGCAAAATATCACTTAAAATACAGAAAAGTTACCTTTCCAAAAAGCAAAGCCAGCTAAGGCATTTCCTAAGATCAAAAGTCTCTGCATGTATGAGGAACTTATTAATTTAGGATTATTCTAAGTTTAATTACAGATTTTTTGTCTGCTCGCGATTCTGTGTCTTTAAAAATCTTCATAGGAATGATTATTTATTATAAGAAGGGGTGAATTGGAGTCCTTTTTTTGCCACAATTGATGCCAATTTCAGATTTGTAGAAACTTTAGCTTGGGGGTCAGACTCATCTTGGGAAAATTAGTGGGTTTGTAGCTGTTGGATAGTTTGGTGTTCCTTATTTACTGCAAATGATTGTTAAATGTTCTGTTTAAAAGATACATTTCCAAACAGTTTGATGGCCATTCTGTTTGTTGGTGTGTTCCTCTGGCTGGATTTTTCTGGTGCTTCCATCCTTTTGGGTGTAATTGACTTTAGCACGAGCCAGTGCTCAGTGTCATGAGAAAAAACATTTTTATTTTCCTTCTGTGGCTGAGCTGAACCCTACCCAGTGTTCACCACTGTATTTTCTTTGTCCTCGTAAATCCCTTCTTTGAAGGAGCTAATTTTGCTCCTGAAGAATGTATCTGATTGGCCTTTCTTATCTTCTGCTGGAGACAGAGAAATTGGAAGAATTGTATTCTTTTCTGGATTTTTTTTCAGGGCTGTCTCTTACATTACTAAATTTTATGGGGTTTTTAAAGTATTTATCATTTATAATTCCATTAAAATGAGATTATATTTGTAAAAGTATGTTCCTATTGACAGGTAGGAGCATGGTTTAAATGCTGTTTACTTGTGTAGTAGGCTGAATGAGATCAATAGAGATGCACATCATTAAAAACACTTCAATCAGCCATAATGTGAATCCATTCCCAGTGTTCCATTCAGCTCTCAAAGGGTCATTGATGGAGGGCTCCTTTTTATTTTTCTGGATATATACATTGACTTAGTTAGGTCTGCACCTGCAAGCAGAGCTGCTACAAAAATAACCCCTCTAGTACCAGTGATAACAAGCACAAGCTTCATCCAGAGAGCAAAAAAGTCAGGATTGGCTCTGATTTTAGCTGCTGGTTTTGGTTACCATGTGTCTGATGTTACTGTGAGGTCCAGAGCCAGGGAAGTTTCCCTAGGGCTAAATCAGTAGTAGTTTGCTTGCAAAAGGAGGGTCAAGATTTTGCAGAAGTTGTTCTAATGACTTGAGAGTTGAGCTTGAAAATCTTAAATCTGTGGTGCTGCTCGTATGTGTTAAGCTGAGACACTGAGTTAGGTGTAACTACAGAAGGAAAACAACTCCAGAGTCAGGAGGAAAGGCTCAGACTGCATTATCCTAGAACTGTACAGATCCAGAATGCAAGATTGTCCCTGGCTGGAATGACATGGCTTTTATTTTCCTTCTGGTTAGGGAAGCTTTTTGTATTTCTGAAGGGTGATTAAAATCTAAGACCTGATCATCAAGTGTTAATCATCAGTCTAGTGATGCTATGGGGTTACTGTGGTGCATATGAAGGAACAATAACCTGAAATATTGCACTGGGTTCTGGAATCTGTCTGATGCCTGTGCATGTAACTGTGAAAACTTGGTATTTCCCTGCTCAGCCTGATTTTACAAATGAGCCTCAACTGCTCCTAAATTCAGCCCCCTGAAATATTCACTCATAAGGAGCAGTGCCCCTGGAGTTCCATGCACAGCTGTTACTATGGACAAACATTGAAACAGATTAAGAAGCTTCTGAATGACAGTTCAAAACTCTCCACTTTCTGTTCTCAGAATTTCTGGTCATGGTCTTAAACCCCATGTAAAATTGGTGAAGGATGGCAGTCGAGTTACATACTGGTACCGGTTTGTGATCTGGAGAACCTACTGAATGAGTATCAGTGCAATACTGAACTGCAGGTCTGTCTGTATTAATTTCTGTTTATTAAAGATGATACTTTAAAGTATGCATGAAACATGGCTTCATTTTTTCTTGGGAGTTTGGTGAACTGAATTTAGCAAGACTGTCTAGAGACAGAGTTAAGAAATTCTTTGAAAGAAATTCAAATGCTTTTCTTTAAATTTGGATGAAAAGCATGTCTCCTGAACTGGAGAAATAAGTCAATATTAACCAATTCTAAAGTGTTCAATAATAAAATTTTCATTAACATTAGGTGAGACTATAAGGAATTGTAGAGTGCCCTGAAAAAAACCATTCACATAGGAATATGTCTTGATTTCAAATGAGAAGTGATCAGTAACAAATAGAATATGACATATATTGAAAAATATTAGTTGGAGTACTCAAAAGCTTTGTAGAGTTCTTCTGTTAGGTAATCTTTGTTTTCAAGAAGCAAAAACAACTAGGTTATCTTTGTAAAGAGCTCACTAAAATACCCTAGTGAGCTAGAGTGGTTTTTTAAGGGGAAAAATTAGGTTATACTTTGGAATAGGCAAGAAGAAGCAAGAAATGAAAGTAATTGTGATCTCAGTAAGGTTTCCTTATTCAGATGGAGTGGAAAAATTGCAGTGATTCTCTTTTGAAAGGGGATGAATAGTACAAGTGCAGGAATAATCATGAAGTGGAACAGGTCAGTTTGCACATCAGGTGCCAGTTTTCATAAGAAGATTAAGGCTATTGAAACTGATAGGTGACAGTTTTTAAAGAAGAAAAAAGGAAAAAATAATTACAGAACTATCCAGTGTAGCTCTGTATTGTAAGATCTTTTTGCCATCACATAAAACCCCACTCAGGCCAAGCATCACCCTCACTCTGGATGCCTTTGTGGACCTTAGAGACATCATAATCTGATTCTTGATCTTTTCCAAATGCTTGTTTTGTTTTCATCCTGTTGGTCCATCACTGTTAAAACTTTCATAAGACTCAGACACACGCCTCATCTTTGCTTTCAGTGTTTCCTTCCAGCTCTTTCATACCCCTTAATAGCTTCTCACTTTTCTATGGCATGATTTTTCCATTGCTGTCTGCCTACAACTTCAGTCAGGACTTCATGGCTTTTTTTTCTCTGTTATCACATACATATTATATTCAAATACATGAATAAAAGGTCCTATAAACACTCACAAAAACGTAAACCTCAAATTCTTTCTAAAAAGTGGTTTCCTGTGGCTTATGAAAAATCTTGACAGTGATGAAGCAACCAATGTACAAAGCAATTGATAATCATGACAAACAATATTGGTTCATTTACTGCCTTCTGCTGCCCTATCCATTTCTGCTGGTCTGTATAGTCTGGGTTTGTAAAATATTTACTGCTTGGATTTGTTTTTGTCATGGCTGTGGATCTTAGTTTGTGATTAGTGCTGGGGAGGTTGCTATAAATGCAAGTTAAAATGTGGGAAAATTATTTAATAGATCTTGAAAAAGAATGCTCTGATAAGAGATCTTGGCTTATCTGTCTCAGCATCTAATGTCACTGTCCTTTCATAGTAAAGAATTCCTTCCTAACAATTAATGTTAGTATAGTTAGGAGTTTATCTGTGGGTGAAGTGGAGGTAAGCAGAGCAGTCTCTCACACTGAGCCATGAGCTGCTCCTAGGTTCATACCAATAATAAATACTTTAATTCTCCCTCTTAATCTGACATATCCATAAATGCCAATTCTAGGCCTACAACAATTAAAAGTAATTTATGGATCACAAGAACTAAATGTTAGAGGAAAAATAATGGTGCCAGCCTGGGATAAAGATCACTTTAAAAGTCCCAGACACATAGATATTTTATTTCTGTCATTAAAAAAAATGATAAAACTTGCAAAGAATAAACAGACCACTGAGTCAGCAGGTGTAAAGCATCTTCACTTCTACTTGTTACTTTTGTTAAACACTGTTGTATTTGGGAAGGGTTAACCCTGAGGACGGATGGTGTTAAGTCTGCCTAGTGCGAAGTCCTAATTGCAAGGAAATTTTCATGTTCTGTTCTTTGAAGGGGTATTGACTTCCAAATCACACACAGACATGCCTCTGATCTTCCTGGGGATGAGTCACAGGCCAACGTGGATGCGAAGCACTGGGATCGAATTTGCAGCGTGTTGATCACTGCTGATGACAGGACGAGATGTTCTCTAATCCTGAGTGTGGGGTTATAGAGTGTGCTTTATTAAAAAAGAGGACTTAGAGCTATTGAAAGCAGAGTGTTGAGGTTTTTGTTGATTTCAGGGGTTTTTTTATTAGTGTTCTGCTGTAGATTTTGAAGTATAATAAACTAACAAATGTTACCTTGAGCTTAGTGGCTCTAAATGCTGGGTTAATTCACACTCAGAGCGGAGCTTTCAGTGTCAGGCGATCTCTTTTCTTTTTTTCTTTCCTTTTTTTTTTCTTGCCACCATAAGCACTCAGCTGAAACAACAGCTATGACTCAGTTGACAGTGAACGCTGCTTGAATTGATTTAGTCCGAGTTCAGATTTAGCACATAATCATGTTCAATTTGATCCACTGTGCTGCCTAGAGATAAAAGGGTTGAAAAAATAGATTTAGCTTATGTCAGTCTTTGTGGTGATGTCATTGCCATGAGAGATGGAATAGCGCTGTTACTATGCTGTGCCTGCTCAGTTGGTGGGTGTACGGGGGACAGGCAGCCAGCAACTCACTTTAAGTGCACAGAGCTCGTGTTGGAGGCTTGCAGGCATTGCCAGCGCTGAAACTGAATCTTGGACTGTTCAATTGCAATACTGAACCGAAGATTTTTTTTTTAAATTCTTTTGTTGTTCTTTTTTCTGCCACCGTTTGTTACTCTGAGCTTGCCTAACTCTGTGTACAAAGGCGGGGGATGCCAGCCCGTAGCATGGACTGTGATGTTTCCACTCTGGTTGCCTGTGGGGTTGATGTGGAGGTTTTTGCCAGCCAAGAGGTTAAGGTATGCGCCTGCAATCCTTTTGTTGCTTCTTAGAAAAGCCTTTGGGAGCAATAGGCATTTGTATGTAGCAATTCACAATAAGGGGGCAGATGAGATTCTGCTGCGGTGGTAAAAGCCACGCAGTTAAAACAATCTGTTAATTAGGGGAGAGAAATATGGGAGAGGAATTGTGCCTGCTTTTTAGTGTGATTTTGATAAGCTGAAAGAATAGCCTGGTGTTTACTCTTTAATGATATAAGAAATGGGTTATATAACTGACATCTGTGCATATGCATGTTTCATATTCATAAAAAATCTTTCATTGTTAATTTTGTCAAGTTATTTTTAGTCCAGTGTCACTTTTTAGATCAGCCTTGCCATAAATGTTATTTGCTAATGTTGATAACCTTCAGATATCTTTACTTGCTTGAACAGTAGCTGTTTCTTTCCTTCACATTCAAATGAAATGTGCAAGCATAAATTTTTTGTGAAGGGTTAAAAGTTTGTAGCAAGTAATTTGGTGCATCTGCAGTGTAACAGAACACAAAAAGTTGTGCATCTTGCATATCATATGAATACCTGAAAAACAATGCTTAAATCTAAGGCTTGATATGCAGGGCTCATAGTCTCTTAATTAGACAACTGCTGTAGAAAAGTCGTTGTGTGTAATTGCTTACTGTTGAAATCAATTATCTTTTTCATTTATTCTCATATTACTGCAAGAAAATCACTGCAAATTAAGTTTGAAAGAGGAATTCTAAGTATGCTTTTCACAGATCATCTGAAAGAGCTCATAGATGTAATACAGTGATATTCAGCAGTTTATAAAGCAGAAAGGTACAGACAAAATTAGTTTCTAATCTGATGGTTCTTAGTATTGAAAGACTGGAAAAGGGTAAAAAGGATTTACAAACTGGAGGTCAAATTTTGAACCTCTGTTCTGTTTGGTTCTGAGTCAAACATTGTAGCCACTGGAAATATCTGGAAATAAAACTGCTTTGATTTGCAAGAGGCTATGATGATTTTTGTTTCCCTGTTAGTTTGTTACCATGTGAGATCATTTGTACTTTGTACAGATGCTTTTGTGTTGGCACCAAGAGATTCCTCTTAATTTAAGAAGCTTTTTCCTGACAGTTTAATAGTGGGTTTAGAGATGAAATAATGAGTAATTCAGAGGAATGATTCAGGTGAGGAATCTTGCATGCACTGGGACATGTTTCTTGTATTATTTTGAAATAGTAAAATGCGTATCTGCTTATTCATTTTTTCTTTTTTCTTTTTTTTCCCTTTTTTTTACTTGAAAACATTTTCTTTTAACATGTAGGATTTACACCTGCACTGATATGATCTTGTACCTGGGTCTGTTAGTGTCTGGTCCATGTTCGATGTAAGACTGTGCAAGAAATAAAAGTTGTAGTGAGCTTCTTGTATCCTCATTCATATGTCAGTAGCAAAGCAAAAGCAAAATTTTGGCATCCATAAATCAGCAGAAAGCATTCCATTGATTTGGGTAAGACTTAGATTAGCCTGGTTTAAGCTGCAGCATCTATAAAGTGTGGGCCAGGAACATGAGGTAAGAGAACAAAAGGGTTACAGAGACATTACAGGCATTGTAACCCTTCTGTGTTACTTGGACTTTCTGTACCTTCTTTGCTTTGGTTAAAACTGCCCTGTTTTGCTTTTCCCCCCCTTATGCCTGAATTAAAATGTTGATTGCAAAGACTTTGGGTATATTTACAGTGGGGACTGCACTGCAGACTGCACTGCAGCTTGGAAACGCAAAGTCTACTTTGGAGTTGCCTGGCTTAGAGGCTGTGAGCAGCGTGTCCTCCCTGACCCACAGCTCACTGCAGGCTCATTTCCACTGGCTTGTCCCCAAACTCTGTTGTGGAGGCTGTGGCCAGCTCTGTGCTCATCCCCAGGCTCCCCATGCAGCAGCCTGCAGTGTGGGCATCCTCTTAGTGAAAGTTTCGCTGCTCTGATAGTTTAAAGTTGGAGATACCAACTGCTCTTTGCTCACTTCCTGGAGAATTGCAAGGAAAAATCAGTATGGTGTTGTTTGGTTTTTTTTTTAATGCAAAAGGGTTCACTTCAAGGTGGGGTTTTCTGGTGATGGTATGGTCATGGCATAAAAAAGTTTATGTTGACTTTGATAGAATGGGGAACAGCTTTAGGGTTACAAAAGAAGGAGGCTATTGCTGAGAAGAGATGGGTGTGGAGGAAGAGCAAAAGCAAGCACAGAATTCCTGTCTTCTCCACCTATCCTGTGAGTACCCCTCTGCCCAGCCCTTTTGTGGGTCAGCCTGAAGGCACAGTTAGCATTGACAACTGAAGTCCAGGCTATTGTCCCTTCTCCAATAGAAGTTTTTCTTTCAGGAAACCTTCTCCCTGTGTGAAGGGAATGCTCCCTCAGTGGTAGAACAGATATTAAAGATCTTGCAGTATGTGTGGTGCTTGGTGAGATTTGCTAAAACGAGCTGTTATTCCTGTAGAAGTAGTTCTGTGATGTCAGCAAGAGTTGTGTTTAGGGTTAAAGATATGTTTACAGCATATCTCACTTTTATTTCAGTTTAGGTTTAGAACTGACGTGAGGCTTGGAAGAAGGATGCTGGATGTGCTGAGCCATTGTTCTCCCATGAGGTTTTTTGGGAGAAGGATGCTGGATGTACTGAGCCGTTGTTCTCCCAAAAGGTTTGGGAGAAGGATGTGCCTGTACTGAGCCAGTGGTGTCCCATGAGGTTTGGGAGAAGGATGCTGGATGTGCTGAGCCGTTGTTCTCCCAAAAGGTTTGGGAGAAGGGTGCTGGTTGTACTGAGCCTCTGTCCTCCTGTGAGGTTTGGGAGAAGGGTGCTGGTTGTACTGAGCCATTGTTCTCCCAAAAGGTTTGGGAGAAGGATGCTGGATGTGCTGAGCCATTGCTCTCCTGTGAGGTTTGGGAGAAGGATGCTGGATGTGCTGAGCCATTGTCCTCCTGTGAGGTTTGGGAGAAGGATGCTGGTTGTACTGAGCCATTGTTCTCCCAAAAGGTTTGGGAGAAGGATGCTGGATGTGCTGAGCCGTTGCTCTCCTGTGAGGTTTGGGAGAAGGATGCTGGATGTGCTGAGCCATTGTTCTCCTGTGAGGTTTGGGAGAAGGATGCTGGTTGTACTGAGCCATTGTTCTCCCAAAAGGTTTGGGAGAAGGATGCTGGTTGTTCTGAGCCGTTGCTCTCCTGTGAGGTTTGGGATAAGGATGCTGGTTGTACTGAGCCATTGCTCTCCTGTGAGGTTTGGGAGAAGGATGCTGGATGTGCTGAGCCATTGCTCTCCTGTGAGGTTTGGGAGAAGGATGCTGGATGTGCTGAGCCATTGTTCTCCTGTGAGGTTTGGGAGAAGGATGCTGGCAGCACGGAGCTATGGCTGTGCACTTTGCTGCACGTGTGTTGGCCACAGCTGCAGGCTGGGGGTGTGAGGAGCCTGCCAGGCCTGCAGTGGCAGAGCTTGGTGTGTTTGGGCTCTGGAGCAGCAGCTCTCACAGCAGGTGGCAATGAGGACTCCTGGAAGTTTCCACTTCTCAAAAGCATCGGCTCCTCAGAGCTGGGGAATTCTTATATAGAGCTGGCTTTGGGCACAGGGCTTGAAGCAGAGGGGGCTCTCTAGGTTATTGCTGCTTTTCCACCTTTGGAGGAGACCTTATTCTGTAGGCATTATGCTCTTAGCATCTGGCAGTCAGGCTTGGAAACACTCTGTTTCCATTTGGCCTCTGGAATAGGGGAGCAATTATTTAGTACTGAAGGCAAAGCTTTTTAGTTGCTGCATTTGGAGCTGCTCATCGTTTCAATGAACAGAGGATTGTACGGGTGCCTTGGCAATGGCAGCTGGCCCCCAGCACTGACACTGTGGGTTTGCCACCCATGAACCCATCCAGCAAGCCCTTCAGTTCTGATCAGCTGCTGCTTTGAGTTAGTTGCCTTTTCTAATCCAAAAATTGGGTCAGGTTAATCAACAGGCTACTGACTGTAGATCAGGAACTAGAAGAGTTGAGAAGGCAACCACAGAAATCACAAAGTGCAGTTCTGCTTAGAAGTTCACCTGGATAATTAAAATTCTCTCAGTGCCTCTAGATGATAATTTCATGTAATGATCTTTGTTACATAAGCAATTAGTTAATGAATATCTTGTTTATTTCTAATAGAGGAATTCCAGACATCACTGAAACAGTGGCAGAGAATTTAAACTCGAATTTCTTGCTCTAAGCAATGTGTTTCTATATGATTAATTCTAGATAATCTCTCCTCATTTGTGTTCACACAGACCATTCCACTCAGGAACAAGGTAGCATTGGGGCAACTTGGCACTCCTGTGAGAGAGAAGAAATAGTAATGATCCAGATGGATCCCATCCTGAAGACAGTAATGGGATGTGGATGGGACCATTATCTTAACATAGGGAAACAACCCAATGTGGACATCAGCCAGGCAGCTCAGGGAAATAGTTCCACTGTTGCTTTGGAGGATTCATCCCCACTGGAGTAGGATCTCTGTCACTCTGTAAACCCTTTACTCAGTTCAGATGCTCCAGTGAGCACCCTGCTAGTGGGAGTTGTTTGGGATGGATGGGTTGGAGGCCAGTCAGTGTCCTGCAGTTGCCTTTAAGAGGTTTAGCAGTCTGAACTTCTGAGGCCTAAAGGGCAAAAAGCACACTAGATGCTTGTGGTTTTTGCTCTCCACTTCAATTCTCCACTTGTCTGAGTGGCTCATTCACAAAGATGTTCTGAGGCTTAAAGTTCAAGTGCTCTAAGGTCAGAGTCAAGTGAAGAAGACTGGAGAAAAAGAGAGGAGTGTTGCTGCCCCTCTGGATGCTGCCAGCTGTCCAGTGGCTGGGAGCATGACTTGCTGGGAGAGTTTCTGGGTCTCTGTCTTTACATCCTTCTCCTTAGCCATGTGAGCTTGATCCGTGGGAAGAGTCTGTTGCACAGTCATAAGACTTCACAGACGGGCTGTAAGGAGGAAACCAAACAACAGCATGACTGCCAAAAATACCCTGATGGCTAGAAAGGCCTGCTCTGTAACTTCTCTTGGTATTTCTGTAGTTGGTGGTTCTTTCTAATTGCAAATAAGGTTGTGTCTGTGAAATCTGCACGATCCAAGAGTTCTGCTGGAGAAGTAGACGTATGTGTTTTTTGATCTCTGCTTACTGTCTGTGTTCATTTAGAGGAGGTCATGGAGAGGAGCTTCCCAAAAGCTGTAGTGCTGTTTCCAGCACACTGACCCTGCTCTTGGCTTCAGGGTCAGCACAGAGAGACTCTTGACAGCAAAACTGTGCAACCAGTGCTGCTGTGCACTGAGGTGCTCCCAGTTCCAGTCACAGGCTGGGCTTTGCCTCTGTCCTTCTAAAACCCTTGTGTGAAGGCACCTGGACTCTGTAGGGACGTTTCCAAAGAGGTGATAGAAGGGTAAGACTTCTAAAGGTCATTATATGCTCTTTAGGCTGATCTTTACTTATTTGTACTTGCAAGTCAGAGGGCTTTGTATTCTCTCTGATTCTCCTTTCTTTTGGAAGTCACATGAAGATATTTGCCTTTCATAAGGTAACTAGACAATCAGCAGTTTGTCAAGTGAAAATAAATAACAACTTGCATGTGTTGGGAGAAGGTTGGCAGAGTTAATCCAAAGCAGGTAATAAGGTGAGATGTAATTCTACTGAGAAATGGCCCAGCCTATGTGAGGAGCACTGAAAAGTTGATTTTCTTCAGCAGATTTAAAGAATTAATCAGTGCAGCTATAGATTGAGGTACTTGTAATATGTACACAAGTGTGATACAAATTTTTCATTAAATAATTACTTTGGTTCAAATTCTCAGAAGAACCTAGAAAGGTAAAGTACCCAAGCCCTTTATCTTCTTCTCAAAAAAAAAAAAAAAAAAAAAAAAAAAAAAAATCCCCACCCCTTTATCTCTTTCTAAAAAAAAAAAAAAAAAAAAAAAAATCAAGGACACATCTGTAGTGATCCAGTCTCATTTTCCTCTGAAGGTGCTGTATATGTGCAGTCTTTTGTCTCAAATTTTACTGATAATGTTTGCTGCTGCTTACCATGACTAAGCTTTGATACTGAGCAACATTGCACATTCTGAGGCAGAGGTCTGCACCAACCTTGTATGTATCTTTAGTAATTTTTTTGTAATTTCTAGTATTTTTTTTTTTGGTCATAGACTAATGTACATGCTTTATGGTTGGACAGTTCTTCATTTAGTATTCTAAATTCTACCAGAGGCCTTAAATAATTTACTCATTTTTGATCATTCAAGTGCTAAACAGCCTGTTTGCTTTGGAAGATGTTGCCTAATCATATGCTAGAGTGCAAACAACTGTGACAGTGTGGTCTTGAGCAGAGAATTCTTCCTTGGCAAAAAGACACTGAGGAAACTGTACCACAGTTTGTCAAACACTTGGCTAACACACAGGCTGCCAAGGTCCAGAAACTGGCCAAGCAAAGCCTCCAGTCAGTAGCCCATTGCTGGAACACTCTGTGTTTTCCACCCACATATTTATAGTGGTGCCAGCATCGTGTGCAGGAGCCTTTCCTAAAGATTTCCCCCATTAACATGATTTTCAATAAGCACCTTCTCCTTCTAAATGCCAACAGAATTAAAATTTCCCCCAGGGGAGATTTCTCCCCTTTCTTTTCCTTATTGACAATGCCTGTGATAAGCACGTGCAGCCATCAAGTTTGGCTCCAGCCTGTTTTCCATCTAGGATTCCAGTTGATTTCTGCATTGTCCATGTCTATTCCTGAAAGCACAGACCCCCTTCTCACAACATCAGTGTTCTTGTGATGCCTTTGGCTGTCCCCACATGGAATTTCTGTTGGTGCTGAATCAAGGAGAAGCCTTTGGTTGCAGCAGCTGTGATGGAGTCAACACCCCACTGTCCTTGCAGGGTGGGAAATCAGCTGGATGGGTCTGTGTAGAGCTGGATGCTGCAGCACCATCTCCATGGCACCTTCTCTTCTGTACACCTGGAGTTGCTGGAAAACCCCAAAGTGGTGTTAGAGGTAAAAAGTCCCAAGTGTTGTCATTTGCAGATGGAAAACTAAGGAATGAGGAAGTAAGTTCTCTGATTAGGAAACTGGATTTGGAATGCAGCAGAGCTTGTGTAATTAGTGATTCTTGTTCTTAATAATCATGTTCTGTAGATGTTCAGTCTCAAATGTCATTGTGCTCTAGGCATTTTCCAGAGACCAAGGAGCTTTGCTCAGTTAGTAGCTGAGTTTGGTTGCTTTTTGGTGGGTTTTTTGTGATTTGTTTTCATTGGGGTGTGTGTGTTTGGTTGGTTGGTTGTTGTTTTGTTCTTAATTAGCCCAAACATGCTACTTTTCAGAATCCACATTGTATTCTGGCAGACAGAAAGACTGGCTTTATCTTCCAGGATGGCTTCATGTTTTTCAGGAGCATGGAGGAGCCTCCAGTTTTGCAGCACCAGGTAGTTCCACCTGTTGAAATAATAGTCCCTGAGCTGAGAAACCCAGTGAACCCGTTGAGCTCAGAGCAGTAGAAACGGGCAGCTGTACAGGGAATTTCTGCAGCTCAATTTGTCACTTGCAGAAGAATTTCTCTGCTTCATCTGTTGCAGTGAGGGATGTGTTTGCCATTAAAAGGTGGAGGCATTCAGAGAGCTTAATCATGCAGCAGGACTTCTGCTGCACAGCCTGAGAGAAGCCACTTTGCTGAAATCTCACTTGTCCTTTTATTCATGTAGGTCAGATATGCTGGTGGGAGGCAGATGAACAAATTATGGTAAAAAACCTGTGCTAATCCTCTCAGAAAAAGAAATTCCATTTATGGAGGAGATAAGAAGATGATTGTTTTATTTGCTGTACAAATCTTACTCAAACTTTACCAGCCTCTAGTTTCATTATCCTTTTCTGTGTGTCCTCTTGCCTGAGGACAAGGTTCATTCAGTCTTGGCTACTTTTCCATGTTTCTTAAAGAAAACCAATAACTAAACCACTAAGAATAAAAACTTCTGAATTGTCTGAATAATTACACCTATGCAAGGAAATGTGTTTTAACAAAACAAATTGTTGGTTGTGTTGGAGGTGGGGTGGTGTATATTTTGTTTTGTTTGGAGCATTATTATTTTATTTGCTAATGCTGATAAAAAACAAAACCAAAACCAACTCACCATCAGAATTGTCTTTCTCCCTCAGAGAAGGACATTTATTTAACAGAAACAAATGTCTCAAAGGGGCAGATCACGGGTGGAACTGTTCTGCGCTGAGGGGGGAGGAAATCAGTTTATTCAAAATGTGGCTGAAATGAGGAAGGGGATCCCGGGGTTTGGGAGGAGGGAAGTCACTGTGATGAAATACCTCTGTTGGGAAAGAATGGGGAAAACTCCTGTGGAGGCTGGGGCAGGGAGGCAGGTGCTGGCAGGACTGGTGTCTGAGGGGGTTACAGCAGCAGGGCAGTCAGGATGGAGGAACAGCACATGAAAACAAGAGTAATAATGGGAGACCAAGGTGAGAACAGATGACTTTGACTTCTTGTGCTGAAGTGAAATGATTTAAGGGCAGAAGATGACACAAGGTGCTACAAAAATCCATTGATAGTCTAAAAAAAAAGGAGGCGTTTGTGAAAAAGCTTTCATCAAGCAGGTGTTAAGCATCGTGAAAACCTTAGTTAAATTAATCTTGACAGCTTTCTGCTTTACTAAAAGCATTTTCCACAGGCTTCCATCCCACCTCCAGGTAACAAAATCCCTTTGTGAGCCGGTACTCTGGGCTGCTGCCACTCTCCTTTCAACTCCTTCCTCAAAACTTTTTGCTGTTAAATGTCTCACAAGGAATTAAATGATTGAACATAGCTAGACTAAGCTACATATGCATGCGTGGGACAGAAAATATTTTGGAAACCTTACTGAAAAAAATCAAATATATTCCCTTTTAGTATATTTTATTCCTACCTTCTCTGTCTTCCTGCTTCATCATCCTGTAAAGCAAGAAGGAATTTTGTGTTTTCCCTTGTTGTTTTTGTTCAATGTGGTAGATGATACTAGAAATAAATACCAGAAATTTTTAAACCTTTGGAAGTATCCAAATAGTAGGTGATACAGTAAGACATATATCAAATTATGAGACTGTTCTGGGTGCAGTTTTTTCAGCAAATGGAGGTAGGTAATTTTATCTGATTTTCGGTTTTGATGTTAGCAGTTGAAGAAATTAATAATGACAAGTACTGTTGGTGAAAATTATTTTGAAGTTAGCTTTTGAAATAAAGTCTGAAGTCAGAGGAAAATAATTTTTCTGAAAAATCATTTTCAGTGACCTTATGGAGCTGGTAAATAGTGTCTCCTAAGAAGCTTATCTTAGAGACCAAGAAGAACATGAGAATTAGCAGCTAAGGAGGCACTTTTGAATGCATAATGGAGATTATCTATCCTGATGCAAAGGACAGATGGGACACACAATAAGAGACTGTTAGGGCTAGATCAGATACTCCTTTTGCTTTACAGCAGTTTAAGGATTTATATATAACATGAAAATCAAGTGTGCAAAATCACAAAATAAGTTTCAATTAGCTTTTAAATAAGAACAAAGAACGTCTCACCATGTATAAAAATTAAGAGTCTCGTGATGTATAAAAATTAATGTGCTTATTCATTAGCAGCAAGATACACAATGTGGGGAGGGTTATGGTGTGACTGATTTCATTTGTGTTATATAATAACACAGATAATTACCTGAATTAATAGAAAAAACAACTCTAGTAGTAGCCAGAGCAGAGAAAAACTGCTAAAAATGCAGGGGTAAGACAGATACTTAAGTGTACAGGACCTGCAAAAATCTACCTAAGAATGCTTCAGGATGTAGCTGAAATAATTCTTGACTATTTGAAATTATCTTTGAGAATTCATAGGTTACAAAGAGACTGCTGAGGATGGGAGATGTAAAAAAATAACAATCGTGTTTAAAAGGAGCAGGGGAGAAAGACCTGGGTAATTACAGATCTTTTTATCTGACTTGAATTTTGGAAATAAGTTAAGAAGTACTTTGGAAGTAATTAGGCCTGGGCTGTGTAGACCAAATCATGTCAAATCAATGTGCCTTCCTTGTTTGACAGGGCAATGGGCTAAGTGGGATATAGGAGATGTGGAGTGTAGATATTTTGACTAAAGCTTTCACACTGTTCAAGTCATTTCCATAAGCAATCTACACTCCAAATATAATTTCCATAAGGTGGGTGCTTAGTTGTTTACAGAATGTCTGAACCAGAACCAGTTCATTCTCAAATGGGGAAGGCATTTCAGCAGATAAGCTCATATGTTCCTTCCTGAAAGCAGGTTGAGAATAATGACAGTAGTCATGAGGGGAAAATGTCAAAAAAAGTGTCAATGACACTGTCCTGGTAGGGCAGGGTCAAAATTCTGAACAACCCTTAGTTAAATAACAGGATGAAATTCAGTGCAAAAAGAAATCAAAGTCACAGCTGTATGAAGGCATTCACATGACTGAACAGTTGTGTGATGCAAATCTCTTGAGTTCTAGTGAATGGCAGTGGATAATTAGCAGCAGTATCATAATTCTGTAAGCAAAACAAATGTGGATTCACTGAATGATTTGGGTTAGAAGGGACCTTCAAATATCATCTGGTTCCACCCCTGCCACGGACAGGGACACCTTCCACCAGACCAGGTTCCTCCAAGCCTGGACACTTCCAGGGATGGAGCAGCCACAGCTTCTGTGGGCACCCTGTGCCAGGCCCTCACCACCTTCACAGGGAAGAAATTCTACCTTAGGTCCAATCTAAACTTGCCCTCTTTAATTTAAACCCATTCCTCCTTGTCTGTCACTACAGGCCCTGGTAAAATCTCTCTCCATCTTTCTTATACATCCTCTAAGTATCCCAAGGCTATAAACCATAAACCTCAGAACTCCTAAAGCCTTCTCTTCTCCAGGCTGCACAACCCCAACTCTCTCAGCCTTTCCTTACAGGAGAGGTGCTCCAGCCCAAGTTTGCTGTTGCAGCTGGGCTGTTTGTCTCTGGTGGGACTGGTTAGACTTCTCAGATGTACATTTTCTTGTCTAGAAAGGAGATTTCATGTTGCTACCTTGTTTACAGAGCACAAGAAGAAAACCACTGATGTGTGAAAAGTAGTACCTTTATCTTTAGAAACAGCAGATTCCATGAGAGGAACTGCAGGGCTGTGGGACCAGCCAGCTTTCTGCAGGCGGCTGCCAGTCCTTGAACCAGAATCTGAGAGTTGTTGAGCTAAAAAAAAAATTCCTATTAATCAAGACAGCTGGGAGCAAAGCCAAATGCTGGGCCATAGCAGAAATGAGTATGCTGCTTATGTTAGACAGAAGTAAATTATTGGCGTACTTAAAATTTTAGAGGTTTGGGAGCTGATGCCTTTTTGCCTGATTTTTTAAAAAATAAGTGAATAAAGAGGAAAGATGTTTAGCTATCTGCTTCATGCTTTTGTAGCAAATTATTAGACTGACACTGTTGAAAAACTGTAGTGATGTAAGCAACCTGCCCAAAATCTTAATTCCCAAAGTGGTGATATTTTTTGGGATAGGGGAAGGAGCTTGGCATACAGTAGCAGTCACAAAACAAGAGTTTACTCAATGCATGCTGCATCCTAGTAAACAGTACAGAATATTTTTTTCATGATATTGGCTCATTGTAAGATTGCTGGTTAAGCTTTAAATATTATACAGTTTTACAGTCTATGTATTATATAGTGAAATAGAAGCAGAGCAAAGGACATTAACAATTCTATAAAGAAAAGATCTTGGATAAGGGGAATTTACTTTGGGAATAAGTAGTTGGTATAAGTATGGTAAAATGATGGTATAATGGGAGTGTACACTTGTGTTTAAAATGAGGTGTGTGGATGATAATGCTGCAGATTGGTACCTATTGAACTGCTCTATTCTAGAATTATAAAATTAGACAATCACAGACTAGTTTGGGTTGCAAGGGACCTTAAAGATTATGTAGTCCCACCCCCTGCCATGGGCAGGGACACCTTCCTCTATCCCAGGTTGCTCCAAGCCCTGTCCAACCTGGCCTTGAACACTCCCAGGGATGGGGCAGCCACAGCTTCTCTGGGCAGCCTGTGCCAGGGCCTCACCACCTTCACAGACAGGAATTTCTTCCTTATATCCAATCTAAACCTGCCCTCTTTCAGCTGAGACCACTTACTTACATGAAGGTACCCTCATTGGTTTATTCCCCCCTAATGTTTTCCATTAAATTGAGGTTCAAATGTAGCAAATCCAGTTCTGCTGTGTTTCTGGTTTGAGTATCCCTTAGAGAAAGTCTGGACTGTGCTGAGCATGAATGTATTCCCTTTTAGTTGATAATTTGCCCTTCTTAATTAAATAGTACTATCCCATAATGATTAAATACAATTCCATTTCAATTCCAAAGTGTAAATTCTATTCTTGAGGCCACAACTGACTCTGCTTCTGCAGTGCAGTGATGTGCAGCTGGATGCAGGCACAGTCCATGCATCAGGCTGAGTGGTCTGGGACACCCTCTGAAGATGTAACTTCTGTAGTGAACAGGTGTAGCTTCCCTTTATTTTGAATGGCTGCTTCCACCAGATTTGGCATCCCACTTCTCCTGTCATTTCGAATCTATTTGCACCAAAAAAGCCTTGACCTCAAAGCCAGACTCCTGGAGTCTGCACTGTGTCGTGGGAGGCTTGGGTTGGATACCCCAGAGGGTGGTTGGGCACTGAGGGGGCTCCCCAGGGAATGGGCACAGCCCCAAGGCTGACAGAGCTCAAGGAGTGTTTGGCCAACGCTCTCAGGAGCAGGATGGGGTTGTTGGGGTGTCCTGTGCAGGGCCAGGAGTTGGACTTTGCTCATCCTTGTGGGTCCCTTCCAGCTCTGGGCATTCTCTGGTTCTGCACGTCTGTCTCCAACATTCCAGACTGGCACAAGGGCATTTGCAAGGCAAATGTGACACAGAGCTCGTGTGGAACAGTGCCACAGGGCAAGAATCTGTGGGATACTGATTATTTTTATGTGTCCTACTTATTTCTAAAAAACCTGTTCATAAAAAGAAGTAAATCTCCATTTTTTTTACCACTCTGCTTGCCAGTCACAGGGCTCGTTCCTTCTCAACAATTGCTCTGGATCTGTGGACACCAGCTTCAGTTTCATAATCCCAGTCCAGTATCTTTTTAATATCATGCTGTTACTGATGTATTTTTCACATCAGGAAATGAAAATGATTTTGATGAAGAGCAGTGCTAGTTTTAGCTCTAATATAGGATTAGTCTACTTTCCAATTCTTGTTTCTAAACAGAATTCGTGCCAACTGGAAATTTTCCAGTTGGTTGACAAATGTCATGGGAGCAGTTCAGTCAGGAATATTTGCTTTTTCACCCTGGGGTTCCTTCCATCTGCCTAATAAAACAATTATATCACTGTAAGACTGAAATTCCATGTGTCCTGTCTGGAAGTGGATGGTACTAGTGGCTGTTGAGTCAGATGGAAACCTCTGCTTCTTTTTCTGCCCTTCTGTACCCTGTACAGAACCTGTATTTGTCATCTCAGCCTTTTTGGGTGCTGGAATCTGCTTACTAAGTCCACACAAATCCTCTTTCCTGGCCTGCACAAGCCCAGTTGTCTGATGTGTGCTAAAGTCTTGATGTCATGAGGTACCATAACACTGTAAAGTTCTAGAGGCTAATTAAGCATTGTGCTGTATATTGGAAATTAAAATATGCTGTTGAAATATTTTTAAATAGGCAGGTAAACCACTGTGTGGTGTTCCTTTGGTATTTCAGCATCTGTGCAGCTTGAGATCCTGGTATCCTCTGAAGACTGTGACCTCTGATGGGGAAGAAAACAACCTCTCTAAGTGTAAAAATATTTCAAGCACATTTTTTTTCACAGAAGTTTATTCAAACTGGAAAGCATCTTCAGTTTTTTTGTAGGTCAGTGCTGAACTGGGGGTTCCAGTGACAATCTAGAAGCAGCATGGAGGGAAGAGTGTATCATCTCTGTTTATGCAGATGCTTTCCATCCATTTTCTGCCATGATCTGCAAAATCAAATCCACAGTTCAACTTTTCAGAGTGGTAACAGCATTAAGAGGAATTATACCCAGCAGATTATAGCTCATCTGAGCCTCCTCTGAGGGCACCAAATCAGTGAATGTGGGAGAATGAGAAACTTGCAGTCTTTTATAAATCTTTCTATGCAATGTATGAACATAATCATTTTAGCCTATGGAAGTTCTGCTGTTTGAAGTCAGGAGGAACAGACTGTTATCTGTAGTCATTCCTTTTTTGAACTAAAGATAGATAGATATATATGTATATCTATTTACACTGGTATCTTTACATTTTAGATAGCATAATTCCTGTTGTGGGGAAAGTCTATATCCTGTGTAATAAAAAGAAAAAAAAAGAAAAAAATTCTGTTCAAATAAAGGCATCAAGAGCAAATGTTCTCTTACAAACAATTAGTGATGGAGGGACTACAAGGAGCAAATTAGATTAAAAAGAAAATATACGTAAAGAGTTGATGATGAACATGGATTTTCACTGACAAACTACAGAAGGAGATGTGCACCATTACTCTGAGCATGTGGCCTCCTCTGGACCTGCTCCATCAGGTCCATGTCCTTTTTGCAGTGGGGTCCACAATGCTGGGTGCAGTAGGGGGGCAGAATCCCCTCCCTCACCTCCTACACTCAGTTTTTGGTCCAGCCAAGGCCATATATGATATATATCAATGCAATGTCAATATCCCCGAATTTGTCACATTTGTAAACAGGACATTACCTTCCCTTCCAGCCCAGTGATGATTTTTCTTTAGTTTTCTTTTTACCACTTCCTTATATGTTTATCTCTGATACTTTTGTTTATGCCATTAATTCTGACACACTGTTTACACACAGTTGATGCAGCTTTGCTGAAGACTCCGCTGAGCCCCTCGACTGAAGGCACCCTATTCCCATCCTTGGTTTATCTTCATTGTACAAAGAGCCTCCAGTCTCAGAGGCTGCAGCTCCTCAGAGCTGCTCAGATGTACAGACAACAGACCTGCTCGAGTAATTTGCAAATGAAGTGTAAGACGGGGAGTGACAGATGGTGGGGACAGACTGGGAAGAACAAGGAACAGTCAAACAGCACAAGCAGAGCGTTAGACAGTGGCCACGGTGCTGCTGGTTGTGACTGTGGGGTCACTGACTAGGGGCTGCAGGGGAAGTAGAGGGAGAACGATGGTGAGACAATGTGCATTGGTGGGTCAGGAGTTTCCCTTGTACCTTTTTTCATCAGTTAAGTAACGTTTATGGAGCTGCATGGTATTAAATTCTATTCGACTCTCCTACTTGGTTTTTTTTTTTGCTTCATAGTCACTTTCAAAATTGTCAGTGTCCTTTCAAAATCCAGACAAGTTCAAACTGTATTTTTAGTCCTGTTCGTGCAGTTTGCAGTGTTAGAGGAGAGGGAGAAAGCATTTCCCATGACTGATGAGAACAGCTGAATTGCTATAAATGTTGATCACTGTAGGCAAAACAGTAAATCAGGAATGGGCAATGCAAGCATTTTATTTGTTTAAACTGTCCCATGGCTTGTTCTTGTTTATTTTTCTAGTTTAACTGGGTTGACAGTGTCAGGGAATGAGTAGTGTGCATTTTATGGTTGTTTTACAACGTTGCATCTCCAAGAGTATAAATACGACACAATTTCTCAGCTCTTGGTGTTCCCTTTACTGTAGTTCATCCTTGCATTTAGCATTTTGCACACTGACGTCCTGATTCTGCGTCAGAGCAACAGAGGTGTCCCCTGACACTTCCCCAGCCTCAGTAACAGATTTTTAAGAGGCTGAGGTTTCTATACTCCAACGGGGGGTTGTGTAGAAGTAAAGGGATTCAGAATGAGTTATGGAAACTCTGGTTGTACTCCCACAGATTCCCGTGAGCTGTCACTGTGACTGTGGGTCTCTCCTGGCCTCAGTGTCACCACACAAACAGGACAGTGGGGTAACCTCAGAAGGCTTGAGGAGATGAAATTGCAGTTGCCAAAGATCAGTGAAAAATAGCGTCATAAGAAGATGCATATTTATGTAGCTTTTCTTACAGCATCAAAGTTTAAACATATAATAGGAAGAAATTCCTCCCTGTGAGGGTGCTGAGGCCCTGGCACAGGCTGCCCAGAGAAGCTGTGGCTGCCCCATCCCTGGAAGGGTTCAAGGCCAGGTGGGACAGGGCTTGAAGCAACCTGGGATAGTGGAAGGTGTCCCTGCCCATGGCAGAGACTTGGAATGAGAAGATCTTTAAGGTCCCTTCCAACCCAAACCATTCTATAGTTCTATGAATATGAATAATTTTCACACAGCTTCTCATAATAAATAATTTCATTTCTAGTTTTGTGCACAGGTTTGACCACCATCCCCTTATATATTATTGTCCCTGACACTTCAGTTTGGTTGTGGGGTGGTTTCTTTTTCTTCTCCTGGAGTGCCAGCTCACTGTTTTTATGAGAGATACGGGCTTGTGTCTACATTAGCATTTGGAGTCTGAGCTGGGCATTCTCATGAGGCAGCTTTCCTGTTGCTCTTCATTAACTGTGCTTTTTGTTCACATCACAGAACAGTTCATGAACTGGATGCCTTTCAGATGAAATTAATATAGAAGATGCACTCCAGTAGTGTGCCTGATATGCTCCAACTGCTAATGGGCATTCAGTCTGTGGCACCTGATCAGAAAGTCCTCAGCACCAACTGTTTTGCTGCAGTGTTCTGCTCCTGGAACGTTCCTTATAAAAATAAGTGTAGCAGCTTTTGGTAAAAACTAATTAAGGTTGTTTTTCTTCCTATTTTGTGTGCTAAATTAAGATAATAAGAACTTTAGAAACATATATACAGTAATTTGTTCCTTTTGCTACCAATTAATTGTTGGGCTTAACAACAGGAACAAGACAAAATTGATAGCTGGTATTGTACTATGAACATTCTTATATCCAATGCAGATGAGCCCCTTGGATTTCACTACATACATTATCTACTCAGTTACTGTTTGAATCTTAAAGCAAACAAAAACAGGTGGTTTTTTTCAGGACAGTCTGAATATTTTCTTCATGTCTTTGTTCTTAGCATTATTTTTACAATTCTCAAGCCAAAATGTAAGGCTTCTATTTGGAAAACAAATGCCTTAAATCCTCCACAAATCTGTTCAGGTTCTGATTTTTTTTTCCACTGCCAAATACAATGCAAAAGAGAAAAAAAAATTAAAAAGAAGGCAAGTATTAAGTGATGTTGCACAATAATGGTAGCCAGCACAGGAATCAAAAGTAGCTTTTCAGGGAACAAAGAATGATGTCTCTACAGAACACTCCTCAGCACTGAGGGTGAAACTAATGGATCTGGTCATAGGATGTGCACTTTGCCAGCTGGTTTGAAAGAGCACTTCCAGCATTTCAGGGAGCTCCTACAGCATCTGGAACTGGAGTACTTCAGATACGGTGTGCTCAGAAAAGCTGTGGCTGATGATACAGTAAAATAACAGTGCTTCTGTAAAGAAGAAATGTAAAGTGTGGATTTTTCTTTTAGCTCAATCGTGGGGTGTGAAATTGAATTGAGAACTCTCCAAACTATATTAAATCACCCCCTTGGCATTGCCACAGGAACAATTTATTTCATCTTGAAGGAGCCTTTGGTTTCCAGATCAGTGGAGCTAAGCAGGAGGAATGTGCGTCACATTGAGGTAAACAGGGATGTGAGCTGGTTAAAAACAGAAAAGGCAACACAGCAAAATTCTGTGGCCCTGACATTTGTCAGCCTCTTCCGAAATGTGAATGCATTTCCATTAAGCTTTGGGGCAGATATTATCTCTGTACCTTTTGTTGTGCTGATGAGTTGGAAGCCAGAGGTAAATTTATTTGGTTCAGCTGATTTTTGAAGAGGGAGATCTGTGTTGTTCTGTGGACCAGGATGTTCACAGTGCTGTCATGCCGTGGTGGGCACGTAATGCAGGAGGGCTGCTGAGGGATGGATGCCTCTTCCTGTCTTATTCCCAGTGTGAGGTGGGACCAGCAAACTTCTTCCAGCTCCCGACCTACTTCTGCCATCAGGGCTCTTTGAGAGATGACGAGTTACAAATGTCTTTACAACATTGTGTGATGTCTGTTACACTTGCTCAAAGTCCCTCTCTGGAACAAGACACTGGATCTGTAAGCAGTAAGCATCGCATCAAATATTTCTGCTGTCAGAATGATTTTGGCACAACGTTGAGAGCAGAACTCTCAACACATCCTTCAGGATCTAAAAGTTCTATGCTGATGCCTCTGAACAGCCCCAGTGTGTAAGGATAACACAGCAGGATGTGAGCCATGGACCAGGGCTGTGTTTTGTGGCCAGTCTGCTCCTGTGTAGGGTTGGCTCATTGCATTCTGCAGAGCAGCAAGGCCATTTAGCATCACTTCTGGAATACAAACTCTGCATTCTTCACATAGTAAAGCTTAGAGGTAGATAAGAGCTCCCCTTTATCAGGATTGCAGTAGTGCAGGCAAATCAATCTTCATTTTACTGGAGACAGCAAGATTTAAAGCATTTTGTAACACCTCCCATCTTGAAGTCCAGCCTGATTTTTATTTTTGGCTTTACTCTTTTATTTTATATTTGGTTCCCAATTTACCTGACCTTCAGCCTTTGAAAACAAGAGAAAGCCAAGCACAGAACAATAAACAGAATGCACTGGGGTATCAAGCTGAGTTGGTTTGTTCATGTACTGAGAGAATTGTTCAATTTTGGAAGATGCTAATTACTGCTGTGTTTAATGTAAATAAACCCAAGCTCTTTCCAGCCCTATCTCAATGCTCTAATCTAACTTCAGGAAGAGATGAGCAGGGCTTTGCACTGAGTTCCAAGGTGAGGAACACACTTTTAGACAATACAGTAACCAGGAGGTCCTTGCAGAGTACTGTATAATTCTGGCTACCTGACAAAATAGCCAGTGTTCCCTGGTTTCCCCCCCTTTCAAAATGTGTCACATGTAGAAGTGTCCTTTTAAAATGTACCATGGTGAATGACAGGTGGAAAGACACATTTTTCTGCTGCTGTTTCCAGCTGTGGGATTGCATGAGGGATTCCCTTTGGTAACAGAAGAAACTTTCTGCAAACCAACATTCAAACAGCAGTATTCCATGTGAATATTTTATTCAAATAATACCCTGCCCCACTTGTAAAGAGGGACTAGGAAGATCCCACACTCTTAATTACAGCTACCTACAGTGAAAGGCAAAATGAAAAGCTACAACCTGGAGACCTGTGCCTTAAGGGGATCTCTGAATGGTAAATTTGTATTTTATTCTCCTGCCATTACTTAAAGGCAATAGGACAAGCCCATAGGAACTCTCTATTTATCATCATTGGTTTCAAATATTTCCTCTATTTACAGCACTCCTGGAATTTTAACTGAGAGTCAGTAGTGGTTTTTCATATGCACTTCTAGGATTTCCCAATGATTTTCATCTTTTTTAGAAGCAGAGAATTTGATCATTGAAGAGGCTGTTGCTTACACTGGCTACTTGTGGGAGTTCTTGCTTTTAAGGAATTTTCACATGTCAGTTGTATCAAGCTGCTTGCTTAATTGTTAAAAGCACTTCAGGTGAACCCAGTTCTTTTAAGTTTTCATTAAACAAATTAAGATACATTTTTCCCTCTCCTTTTCTCTTTAAGAACCACAGAAATGCACAGTACTCTTCTCTAATCTTTTCTTCTTACCCTTTTCATAAAAGTAATTAGGCTTTCTTCTATTTCTGGGCCAATGGCATTTTGATATGTTACAGGTCTAGTGCTAAATAACCTTCTCAATTTAAGTCTAAATCTTTTAACAGGCAGTCTTTGTTTAATATCAACACTGTTGGTTATTTTAATTCTGCTAATATGTTTCCCTTTACATTATTTATTGATTTCCTTACACTCAGATGCAGCAGGAAACACCTCATACTTTGGGTTCTGTTTCCCAAGGCAAGACCACAGAATCCCAGAATGGTTTGACCTGGAAGGGACCATCTCGTTCCACCCCTGCCGTGGGCAGGGACACCTTCCAGTGGACCAGGCTGCTGAGGTCCCTGTCCAGCCTGGTCCAGGGATGGGTATCATCTACCTTTACCTCCTGTGACAGGTTCACAGCTCCTCTGATCATCCTTGCAGTCTTTTGTTGCTCTTCCATCTTCCTTAATGGTGGATGAGAAGAGTCATACACAATATCCAGGCCAGGTCATTACGGTACCTTCATGTGGCGTTGACATATCCCAATCCTGAAATCATTTCAGCTCATATTTTCTAGGCTTCTGTTGTATTATATTTGTTACATGTGTGTCACTTTGGTGACTTCTTTATCCCCCTGGAAGTAACTGGTGTGCCCATCCTCTTTGCTATAAACAAGTTCTTAGATTGGTTTTGTTACAAGACTCTTCAGTGCACAGGACCCACATGTTCTACCAGATTCTGTCTTTCTTCTTGTGCCTCATGAGAGCTTTGTACTGTTGCAACCAGCTTGGCTGGAAACAGAAAACATTCAACTCTCAGACAGGAGTTTATGTCTTACAGGGATATTTATATCCAGCACAGAACTAATTTCAGGAAAAACTAATTTCGTAATTGTGAATTATATCCCTTTCCCTATTGTGGTTAGTTCCTTGGAGTATCTTTACCTGAATGAACAGGAAAAATTAAAATAGGAAAAAGACTTTCTCTATTTGCTTGCAAAACTCTAGGAAAAGCATTAGGCTAAAGTTTTAAATCACAGCCATCTCCTAAATCAAATGTGTAGCATGGGTGATAATGAGTGTAAACACACTGAATAATAAAATGTAATTTGTGTTCTGAGTTCTGGGGCTCTAATCCAAAGCTCGCTGATGTCTGTGGAAAGGCTTCCATTGATTTGAATTAGGCCTTGGCTTTTGTCCTGAATGAACACAATACCAGTGGAGCTATTCATGAAAGAAATGTTTGGAAATAAATCACAGGAACTTGCTGTGTCAGAACCCAATTCACTTGCTAATTATGGCTGTCATGTTTTACAATGCTCATTGTGTCGATACTTTGTCATAGTCCCTCACATGAACTAACCAAATTCAGTCTTAAAAAAATAATTTGCTGCCACTGCTGTAATTGGAAGGTTGTTTCTGGATCATTACTCTGATGTTTGAAACCTTCTTTAACTTCTAGACTAAACCTATTTATGCCAACTGTTTACACTTGTTTTATGCCAACGAAGTCTTCTAGATTTACTCCATACAGTGTGATTTGTCCCTGCTCTGAACAGTTCTGGTAAATTACTGATGACTGTCCCATCTCCTCTCAGGCTTTGCTTTGTTTTGCTAAAGAACCTAAACATTTTCATTTCTTATTTAGTAAGTTGGTATTTCATAGAATTATGGAATCGTTAAAGATAGAAAAGACCTTTAAGATCATCAGATTTAACCATAAACCCAGCACTGCTGTGTTGACCACTAATCCATGTCCCCAGGTGCCACATCCACCTGCCTTTTGAGCACTTCCAGGGATGGTGATTCCACCAGTTCCCTGGGCAGCCTGTTCCAATGCCTGACAATTATTTCAGTGAAGAAATTGTTCCTAATATCCAGCCTAAATCTCCCCTGGCTCAGCTTGAGGCCATGTCCCCTTGTCCTGCCTTTGTGCCCAGGAGCAGAGCCCGACCCCCACCTGGCTTTCCCCTCATGTCAGGGATTGTGCAGAGCCAGAAGGTCCCCCCTGAGCCTCCTTTTCTCCAGGCTGAGCCCCCCCAGCTCCCTCAGCTGCTCCTCACCAGACTTGTGCTCCAGACCCTTCCCCAGCTCTTTTCCCTTCTCTGGATCATTCCAGCATCTCCCTGGAACCTTTATCTGGATCTATTCCCATTAATCTGCTTCGGATACAAGCAACAAACCCTGCATTTTTAATGAGGTGCAATAGTGCTCCATATAATGCTGTTAATACTCTCCTTGCTTTACTGGAAATACTTTTCCAAATACACCCAGCATCTTGTTTACCTCCCTATGGCTGCATTTCACTGATCACTGTTACCATGTGACTTACAGGGTCTTGGTCCCAGGTGAGCTCCCATTTAGTGCTAGAAATAGTTTTTAGTCCAGGAGGGCATAGGTTTGCCCTTGTCCTCAGAGGATTTTAGCTCCTGTCTGTCACTCCAGCACTTATTTTTTCCTTGCATAGTGCTTTGTTTGTCCTCGGCATTGGCTGTCCTAAATGATAACTATCAAGCTGGAGTAATCAACAGCTTTAATTAGTATGGTCCTACTTTGTGCTAATTTTGTTAATTTAGACAACAAACAAAAAAAGAACTTTGGAAACTGCTAGAGGCACTGAGTGATGGGAGCTGACAGAAGGTGACAGGAGAGACCTGGGGAAAGGTGCCCAGTGTTGGGCAAAGGAATAACGAGATGAAGAGAGGGCACGGGGCCCACAAGGGAGAAGTGAGAACTTGGTGAAATGAAGGCTGCTCACATTTTCCAGAGTATTAATGGCCCTCATTGAGACACACTTAGGATGGATGAAGACACTCCAAAATCTCAGAAATAAATGCGTAACTCATGACTTTCTACATTTTGACTTTTTAAGAATAGCAACACTGCTGCTTAACTTTAGATGTTTCCTTTTTTTTTTCCACAAGTTTTCAAAGTGCTCTGAAAGTCCAAAGACTTACTTTCTAAAAGCATTTTAAAAGTACCGAATCCTAAAAGCACTTTAAAAGTCCCGAACTGAGAGGATTATGAGTCTTGAATAATTTATCCACAAAACTTGAAAGGGAAAGAATTCGCTTAGGTCTTTAAAATGTATATGATAAATTTTCTTATAGATTGGAATGATTCTGAAAGACTTTTATCCAGATAAGTGCATTCAGCAGATACTAGAAGTCACAGGCAATAGCAATTAAGGCATAAGGCCTTTCCTGGGAATTAATATCAAGCTGGGAGGAGTGGGGATGGCTCAAGATGCAGCTGAGGGCCATTAACTTCACTTGATGATTAATGACCTCTGCTGAGGTCATTATTATTATCAGCTGAAAATGTAGAAAAATCCAGATGTATGAATCTTTTTAATGGGAGTTGCAGTTTCAGTCAGTGCAGTGGAAGTGTCCCCACTGTGGATAGACTGCCCTGTATTAATATCAAATAGAGGGCTTGATTTCCCTCCTCCCCACGGCATTTTCAGGAGCATTAATCAAGGCTGGATCTCTAAAGCTGTGCCAGTATCAAATTGAAAAGCAAGCAGAATAAAGTCCATAGTGCTTTAAAGTTCTCCCAGTGTGACAATGGCTTCCAGGACTTAATCAGCTTTTTTTAGACTTCTCCATCTCTCCCTTTCAGTGCCTAACGAGAGTGAGTCTCAGTGTAGCCCAGGAATGTGCCCAGCACTTTCCTTGTGCTCACTGTTCTCGGACCCATGTTTGAAATCGTGTCCTCCCTAATTTTGTGTTACCTCCCTCACCAAGATCTGAGCTCTGGGTTGTGTTACAAGGAGGGCAAGCACACAGCCCTGACTGCTGCATCCATACAGGGAGCATCTCTTTATTAATAAGTAGTCAGTTGGAATAGATACTTCCCAGTGTCCAGGTAAGTCCATGCGTGGTTCCTTCCACACTTGGCAAAGCTTTCTTTTTTATATGATGAATTATTTCATTGCTGACTCGTAGCGAAATTGAGAGCTACTACAGGGAAAGGTTCACTTTGCTCCTCATTTTTACCTTATGAGACTTCTGTTACAATACCTTGATCCTCTTTTATATATATATATATGTATGCATGTATGTATATACATGTATGTATGTATATATAAATACCTTGATATCTCTCACAGAAACATAGAATAGTTAAGGTTGAAGACCTTTAGGATTAACTGTTAAACCAGCATTGCCAGGTCCCCCACTAATATGTATTTAAGTTTGTTTACTTCAAGATGCTTTTTAAAAATTTACTGAAGAGGTCTGAAATAGGTGATAAAGATAACATGAAGATGTAAGTTTTAATTAGTCCCTTTTTTTTAATTTGGACTATATTTCTGAATGCTGTGTGAGTCCTACTTTACACAGACACTGGGCCCCTGTCCCTTTCTCTCCCTTCCCCCAGCCCTTTTTCCTCATCATTGTGAAGGCTGTAGCATCAAAATTCCAGTCAGGACAGGAGTGAGATGACTGCTGCTTTTGGCTGACCTTTATACAAATGCCACCGGACGTAGGCTTCTGCTCAGGAAAATGGAATTTTTCAAAAATATAAGCAAAGCAGACAAAAAGCATAGCAGATGTGTGAAATGTTGACAATTTGGACATTGGGTGGTAAGACTAGACCTGCTTGTACAAATCTATGCACTTCACACTGTTTTGGGGATTGCTGCATGCCTTTAGTCACCCTCTGCCAAACCACAGAGCTCTCGCCTCTCTTTTTTCTTTCTTTTTTCGTTCCTCCAAAGTATCTCCTGTGGTGAGAGGAAGAGGTGAGTGAGGTCAGGCAGAATGAAATGAAAATCATGAAAGCTTAATAGACCATAGGGAGGTTTCCTTTGAAAGGGTGCCAGCGATGGAATATCAGTTGTGGGGAGGAAGACCACAGAGCTGGCAGTGAATGAAAGGAGATCAGGCACATGCACCGTGGTGTGTCACAGCCCTGGAACTGGAACTGGGTTGTTTCCCTATTAACTCCTTAACAAATGTCTCACTCTGGCAGTAGTTACTCCCATGGTGCTGTTAGTGCTCCCTGATGCACCTGCACTGAACTTCAGGATGCATTTTTCTGAGAAATTCTGAATTCTTTGTTTTGCTTCTAAGCTCAAAAGATGAGAACTGAAGTGTTGATGAGATTATATAAATTGCATTTTCTTTCTAATCTTTTGTAGTCTCTACCAGTATCCACTCTAAGGGAAAAGAAATTGTTTTCCTGGATGAGAAGAAAAGAAGTCATATTTTAAAACATGTAAAAATGTGAGGACTTGCAAAGATAGTAAAGAAAATAGAATCCTGTAATGTTTTGAATTGGAAAGAACCTTAAAGATTATCTTGTTCCAATTCCCCTCCATGGGTGGGGACACCTTCCACTAGACCAGGTCATTCAAAGCCCCATCCAACCTGGCCTTGGATATTTCCAGGGATGGGGCATCCACATCAAGTTATTATCATTATACATTAGGTTATTGTAATTGTAAAAACCCCTGACACAACAGCCCTCAGTGTATACGAAATGGTGTGGCAAATCATCTCAGTCACTGGGTTTTTTTTCAGGATAAAGCACTCCTAAAAGCAGGGGCTTTGGTCTGGCTGATTCTCCATCTTATAAAACTTGGAGTCTTGATTGCAGAAGTTAAAATGCTCAGTTTTGATCTGTGACTCACTGGATGGCAGTCTGAAATCTGAGTAAACACGAAGGCTGGCTGAAATAATAACTGCCCTCTTTCAGCCTCAGCATTTTATGAAACTGTGCTTGTGTGAATGAAAAGTCCTGTGCAAGTATCAGAATTGATTTAAGGACTTCGGGTGTATTTGATGGTGTGGAACTAGTCCTCTGTGTGCTCACAGCTTGCAGAGAAATCACAGTCTGAGCCTCCAAGGCTGCCAAGGTGTCTTGAATTTCCGTTCATCTCCAGATCCATGGATGTGGTAAACTTCAGACCTTTCTTTTACAGTGTTAAAATATCCCTATTTTTGTCATGAGCTTTTGAGTGTGTTTCTACAGCTAAACGTTTTGAAGCCTGAAGTTTGTTTTTGGACAGGTCACTATTTTCAGTTATCCAATTTGTTTCCAGATGTTTCACGACCTCTCAAAGAACAAGTGTGTATTCTCTAAGTATTCAAATGACAAAACATCCAGAAAAACATGTAATGCAATTCAAAACGACCCTGCAGTGCTGCTGTGGATGTAGCCCTGGGTCCCAGCCTTTGTCTGCTGACTCCATTGTAATTCAGCACAATTCTGTGCAGATGAGCCCACAGCTGCCTGGTGTTTGCAGTCACGTGCCCTTTCAGCTTCATTTCATATGTCACTGTCATAGGTTTGCTCAACTTTTATGAGAAGTTCAATAGCTGCTGGGTTCTCAATTTGAAGACTTATTCCCCTAAACCTTTTGCAGAGTTCAGCACGACCAGACCACTGCTTTCCTCAATTTCTTTTCACAGAGCCTTTATTTGTCCATGGACACCTGTCCCCAAAGGCCACAGGTTGAAACCTCCTGGTTAAACAGTTGTCAAATTTCAGATTGTTCTTTGACACAGACTGATGTGACAGAGCATGAAGTTAATCTTCAGCATTATTTCTTTTTCTTTTGCAGGAGAAATTTGAAGGCTTGTTCCGTGCCTACGATGACTGCGTGACATTCCAGCTGTTCAAAAGCTTCAGGCGTGTGCGGATAAATTTTAGCAGTCCCAAATCAGCTGCTCGTGCCAGAATAGAGCTGCATGAAACACAGTTCAGAGGGAAGAAGTTAAAGCTGTATTTTGCACAGGTAATGAAATCTGAAATCTGCTTCTGCGTTAGTGCGTAGCTTTTATAGAAACATTGTGCAGTAACACTGAATAAAAGTAATAAAGGTTTCTCCCATGCCCAATCTCTCTGGTAAAAGATTACTTAAACCTCCTTGTGTTGACTGAGCTGTTCCTGCCCTGAGGGTCTACAGTAAATTTAAAGGACCACTTAGGACTAAAGTTGCTCATTCAAGATACAGAATTACATATCTTAGAGGTGATCTACAACACTGGGTGTTGTCTGTGGGTAACTCTCTTAACTAACCATAAGAAAGTGTTAATGTAAAGAATCCAAGTGAAAAAAAAGGTGGGGCTGGATTTGGCTGCAACCCTGAGCCACAGTCAGGCTTCCTCCTGCCTTTTTGGCTTTTCCTTACTGAATACATGAATTACAAATACTGAATTCTCTAAAAGGAATTTATTGAATCCAAGGCAAAGGCAGAAGGTAGGGGAAGAACAACACTCCCAGCCTGGGGCTGTAGATGATTATATCCATCTATTAGAACTGTCAGGTGGGGGTTCAGTTCTTGGCCAAGGGAGAGAGAACGAAGATCTCCCACAGCCTGGGCCCCAGCCAGGATATAGAAGTTTGAGGAAGGTTGAGAACCCAACCACCACCTCTTCTGAATGCATTTTATAAATTGATGTGGTCACTATGGCTTGTGAGATATTCACTAGTGTTTATGAACAATATAGGTGTGTTTTGAGCTGCCAGATTGGCCCTTCAGAAGTCTGAGGGTTTGGGCTGGCTCACTTGAAGGTATCAAGCAAACCTAAGAGGCTGTTCAGTTATGAACCTCTTCATCCTGGTCAGAATAGGAGCTGTTTTGAGCCTAGGCAGGAGCAGAACCACAGAAGGATGGGAAACTACAGCTGTGAAAACAACAATATGCTTAACAAGTTGGATGAGCTCAGAAGATTTTTCAGTTGGATTTAGGTTTTGAGAATCTGTCTCAATCCCATTTTCTATGCCTTAATCTCCTAAATCTGGCTCTGAATTTTTTTTCTGAAGGGTTTCAAAACTTGCAGTTAAGCAGATCTGAGAATGGTTTCATTCTAACCGCACAGTCAAGAGGCTAATTGAAAACTTGGGAGAACAAGAAAAAGAAAAATGTGCACAATAGTGATTAGTCTCCCTATCTAAGCTGATTTCCTGCAGAACCATTCTGGTACCTGCACTAGGCTCTCCAGTACATGTAGTCTTAAAAGAGCTTATTAGTTGTATCCAGGGAATGAAGATATGGAAGCAGCAGTGTCTGGAGCAGTGTCTGGCCTCAGCCAGACTGAATAACCACTTCCAGACCCAGAAGTTCTGGGAAACATGGATTTGAGAGATCCAGATTGGCTCTTTGCAAACCCCATTCTGGTACAGGAGGGTGCCATCCCAGCACCCATCCTGGCATGTTTGCTGTCATGGAAATAGGGTTTATTGCTCGTGCTGCTTGTAACCTTGCTCAGATGGTTGCAGTGCAATTCATTTATCTCAAGGATTCTTCAATATACTAGAAAAGAGCAGGAATTAAAGTAGGTAATTTAAGATGGAAATAAAATAAGGACACTCAGTTGCAAATGACTAAGGAACATCATAAATTCCTTTTTCACTTCATGTAAAGAAATCAAATCTTTAGAAACCTTTCTGAAGTTACTTATAAGGCCTTGGTGCAGGAGTTACTTGTGTAACATCACTTTTTACTTAGGCATTTAGACCAGATCACAACAGTACCTTTACAGCCTCAAAATCTCTGAACTAGCAGCTGTGGCAATTGCCACAAATACACAATACAAAGCTTTGTATTTCTCCTCAGAGAACGTACACAAAAGGCACAGACATTGTGCCTTTGCTGATGTAACAGCCCCACACTGTGCATTTACTGCAGAGGCACCATCTGTAAGGCTGAGATGAAATTTGTCTCCAGGCCTTCTCTGCTGTGACTGACGCTGAAACCCTGCCTGGGTTGCATTTGGGATGAGAAGGGTATGATTTGAGCAGTCATTCCATTTAGCCATCCTGTGTGGATGAGAGGCTGGACATGAGCTGATAACATGCACTGGCACCCCAAATATCCTGGGCTGCCTCACACACAGCATGACCAGCAGGTCGAGGGAGATGGCTCTGATCTGGTGGGATCCCACTGGGGTCCTGTGTCCAACGCTGCAGTCCCCAACACAGAAAAAGCATGGACCTGTGGGAGTGAGGCCAGAGGAAGCCACAAAGATGCTCAGGGGGCTGGAGCCCCTCTGCTGTGGAGACAGGCTGAGAACTGGGGGTGTTCAGCCTGGAGAAGAGAATGCTCCAGGGAAACTGCACTGTGGCTTTCCAGTACTTAACAGGGGCTTACAAGAAAGATGGGAATGGACCTTTTAGCAGGGCTTGTTGCGATAGGACAAGGGGCAAATAGTTTTACACTAAAAGAAGGTCATTTTAGACTGGATGTAAGGAACAAATTTTTTACAGTAGGAGTGGTGAAACACTGGCACAGGTTGCCCAGAGAAATTGTGGATGTCCCATCCCTGAAAATTTTCAAGGCCAAGCTGGATGGGGCTCTGAGCATGGCAGGAGGGTTGGAGGAGATGACCGTTACAGGTCCCTTCCAATCCAAGCCGTTCTATGATTCTATCCTGTACTAAACAGTGTCTTTGTTATGCTTTAAAGATTCAGACCTCTGAGACAGATGGAGACAAGCTTCATTTGGCACCACCACAGCCTGCAAAACAGTTTCTCATCTCGCCTCCAGCCTCCCCACCTGTAGGGTGGCAACCAATAGATGATGCAACACCTGTCATCAACTACGACCTCCTTTACGCAGTTTCTAAGCTTGGACCAGGTAAGCTTGTGGTCCTTGGGTGAAAATGTGTCAGGAAAAGCAGATGAGAAATATCAGCCTAGATAATAACTGTAGAGGGAGTTGGCATAGAGCTGGAAGTTGCATTAAAACTTGGATTTGAGTTGATGGATGTCACCTGGCTCTTTCCTTCAGAATGAGTTTTGCCATGTGTAGGCACAGAATTGTATGTTATCTGCAGCTTGTGAGAGCTGATCAAAGCTTTGCATACAGCATTTATTGTGCTGGGGTTTGTGCCTACATGAGCCAGCTGATGGTTTAGGTGGAGACTGGACAAATGTTTGGCTATGGATGTGAGGAGTTTTTGCTGTACATGACATCTGCTTGGTACTGCATTCCAAGGTGCAAATTTCTCACAGGCACCTCCACTGGAGTGGAGAATCTCTCACATTGTTTGTTGAGAGAGAACTACTGTTCCCCAGTCCCAGTGGGTTTGCTCTGTTAGGAATGCTCATTTCCTGCTGAAAACTATGCAGGAGGAATAGGATAAGTTGTTGCCTCTGTTAGCACAGGATAAATGTCAATGGATAATGCATCCAGGCTTTCTTCTGTCTCCCCATCTTCAGCTAATGCCAGGAATTGAAGCTAGCTGGGATTTTCAAGCAATGCTTTCCCTTGAAAAATGCTCATCTGATGAACCCAAAACTTTACATAGGAGAGGGTTACTTTTGGTTTAATTAAGTCATCTTTAGAAATAGTTTTCTTTCAAAGATGTTTAAGCATCCTTTTTTAGAACTTGCAAAATAGGAAAGGTTCCAGTTTCAGGTCTAAGCAGTATCATTTACAAATTAATCTAATTTACATTCATAAGCCACAGGGAAAAAATAGCCTATTAAATTACCTTCATACCGAAATAAAACATTTCAGATCCAATCTAATAACAATTGTGGGGGTGAGCTCATGAAAATTTAGCAGTTTATTTTTGAAATTCTTGTGGGATGAGAGAATTGTTTTCTCCCCAGCTGTACTGGGGATGTTGCTTGCTCACTCTGAGAGCAGCTTCCAATTGCAGACATCTTATCATTGGGGCTTTTGTGCAACTGCACCAAAGTAATTCAGAGCTGGAGTGCGTGGGGTGCAGGAAGATGTTTCATGATTCACAAGGTTTGCAGGCAGGATTATCTCCTATCTTTTTCACATGGGATCTCTCACAAGGGGAAAATATATATCAGGAGATTCCTGTGGTTTATTCCCCTTCAGCAGGAAAGCCCTTGGAAAAGGCAGTCAGGTGTAAGACTTCATACTATATTGCATATTATTATTTCCAGGAGTGATAGTTTGCTTCTAAACTGCTGAATAAAAGAAAAACAAAAACCTCCTTTTTTTTTTTTTCCCCTTTGATGCAGCAGTGTTATAAATGGAAACATGTAAACGAATTCCCAAGCTAGCTGGGTAATAAATCAATTCCTGTTCTGGAGCAGTGGAATGTGAAATATCACTCATTGTCCCACACTCTGGGACAGCTTTGCGTGAAGGTCAAATTCTCCCGGATTTAAGGAGCCTGCAGGGAGCAATATGAAAAGGCATCGTGTGCTCTCTTCTTTCTATTTTTAGCACTTGTTAAAGGGATCAATTTTAGTTAACTGCAGCGGCGGGTTTAAAATAGTGTTGCTGTTCTCAGTTGTGCATTTACTATGTTTAGAATTTCATTGAAAAACAAATCCCACTAACACTCATTTCTCAGTATTGCAGCAGTAAAACACTGCTGGACATCAAACAGTATTGGTAGCCTCAGAGAAGTGAGATTTTTTTCATTCAAAAACATAATTTAAAATTGTAACTGTGGCTGTTCAAAAATACTCATTTGGCACAGTTGTTTACAGAGCTGTGAATGTTAGAATCTGACTTCCATGTCTTTAACTTGTGAGGAATCTTTGCTGTATTGAATGCAGTGATTTGGTAAAATAAACAGCTGAGGACCAGGAAAACTCGTTACAGCTTTTAAATAGTGAACAATGTCTTGTATGCCCTCAGCATAAGATGAGTTTTACTGTCCTACTTCACTGGGAATGCAAGATGCACCACTTGGACACAGACCCATGCTCCTTTCCCATTCCTGAATCCAGGTCATCTCCTGTCACAGTACGGTGCCATAATCATCATAGCCACAAAATTAGAGACCAAAACTGTCCCTGGGGGCAAAGCGTTGGGAGGTTTGCTCCAGAGTATAAGGAATATGCTGGAAGTGAGTTAACAGATTTGCTGTGTGCCATCAGTTTTGGGACAGGTGTTCTTGCTGCAGCAGTGACAGGCTGGCATCTCGGAGATCTAATGGAACAGATTTCTTTCTGTGCTCAACAGGAAGCTGAATTTTGGTCCCTTCACATGAAATTGAGGTCGGTGAGGGTGCATTTACCCCTTAGGGAAGATTGTGGTGTATTTAATTAAGTTCCTGGGTGATTGATGTATATTCTCACTTTCTGCAGATGCAGAAATTAGGCTTTAAATGAGGCATGAACAGAGTGCTGCAGATCAGTCAGAGGCAGGAACCGTGACTGTCTGGTGCTGACCACCAGCCTACAATCTTTTCAAAATATTGCAAATAAAGGAGTGTAATTGTTAATCAGTTTGATAGAAAACACTTCCACTGTCAGAGAACTTCCAGTAGTTTGAAATGCTGATGAAGATGTGAAGATATCGGGGCCAAGACTAGAGAACACCTTGGTATGTTGCAAGCATTCCTGTAGGGAAAAGTTAACTCCAAGTAAGGCCAGCTGAGGATACAACCTGGACCTGACAGGCAAACAACCAAGCAACCACCCCACCTTGCAGATATATTTTATATGAGGAACATTTGCAAGGTAGAGGGAGAGGGAGTCTCCAGGTCCAGCCTGTATTTACAGCAGAGATGCTCCTCTCAAAGGAAAGGCAGCTGACTGCCATTTATTAGTGCAGTGATTTACAAACCATCCTCTTGGCACTAGAATGTGCCCTTTCTTTTCTGGAAAGCAGTCCTTCCCTTTCCATATCCACTCCCCAACCTGCCCATACACGCCCTCCTTCCCCCACTGCCTCTTTCTTCACAACAGACTGCCCTCTACCCCTCATTTCTAACCCTGCTCTCCAGAATGCCTTTTCCCAGGATTCCAGGTGCCACCCCCAGCCTCAACCCCTGCTGCCTGCACTGTGGTTGCCCAGAGAAATCACTTTTCTCCCATGAGTTTGATTCACAGATCACAGCTGCACTGATGGGATCTGCACTGTACAGTAACACCCAGCACAGGTCAGGGTGCTGAGCACTTTATTTGCTCCACGCATTCTCTGGTGCACTTTTGCACTCTGTCATTGGCACTTGCCTCCACAGCTTCAGACACTGTTGGAAAAGCAGTGCAGGGCACCATGTCCTGTAGCCCTTACAGACAAGTGACTGCCCTCTACACTCCTCTCCATGTCATGCAATCCCTTATCAGCATTCCAGCAGGCTTTGCACCACAGGCTACTCTCCAGGTCTTGTACAATACATTTTTCAGATTGTGAAAGCACCGTTCTGAAATGTCACACATGGTGGCTCTTCAGGCCACAGCAGTGGCTCTTGGGACACAGAGGAGAGCTGGCAGCTGTCTGTGCCACTTGGCTGTTGGCTCTCGGTTTCATTTTTGTCTCTGAGCAATTCAGAAGTAGATGTTCCTGCCATCCTCCAGCTGGAAGGAACCTCTTGAGAAGGTTGCACAGCACCTGCCCCTGCTCTGCCCTGGGTTTGGCTCACCCTGCACCCTTCCCCTGGGAAGGGGAGAAGAGGTGAGAGCAGGATCCTGCCCAGGAGATGCCATACACAGGGATTTCAAACCCTCTCACAAGGCAGATTTTCTGTGCCCATGTGCTTTCAAACTCTTGTGTTTGTCATCGCTGATTCAAAGGAAATCCTAAATATTTCACACGACTCCCAGGGAGGATTAAAAGGGGATGGATGGGCATGGTGATAGATAAAACTTTTCATCTCTGTCCTTCCTCTCCCTGCTGTTCTGTGGCTGCTTTTTACCTTCCCTCCTTTTACCAGGGGCAGGGTACAGGAGAGCTGCTGGATGAAGAAAATCTTTCCTCTGGTTGGGAGAGGAGGATTCCCTGCTCCTGCAGCGTCAGTAATGGGATTCCAGGGAGCAGCTCCTCCACTTTGCTATGGCAGATCCATGCTGTAAAGGTGTTTATGGATGTATTTTGTGGGATGGGCTGTAGCTCTTCTATCACAAACAAAGGACCTCCTGTTATTTGCACCCTGTTATTTGTAAAGCACTTGGATGGAGGGACTGTAAGTGGAAGGTATTTTTATGATGCTAATGCCACATTTACATGGAATGGGCAGCTCTGAACTCATTAACCTTTGCTCATGAGACTGAATTAGGGATGAGATAGCTACACGTTAAAATTAGCATTTATTCATTATTCTTTATGTATATGAATATCATCTTGGCTGGATAAAAGGGTCCTGTTAGACAGGAGCTGCACCATCAATGAAAGGTCACAGTATTGACTCACAAAGTGATAGAAAATCCTATACCATTATTTTTAATTCTGAAATATCATAAGTTGCTTCTGTGGTCATATTTCTTCAGCATCACCCGAGGCTGTGGGTCACAAAAGGTTGGGCCAAGTGACATAAAAGCAGTTGTGCTCATTGTTAAGTGGGGAAACTTCAAATTCTTACTGTTTTTCTTCAGCAAAGCAAATGGATAGAGAGAAACATCACTGCTATTATCAGGGGTTTATCAGAAAGTTTTTCTGACAAATCTGTGTAGTGGAGGTGCCACAGCTGAATTCTTCCCTGAAGACAGAGGTTACGTTTGAGTATACTGGATAAATTTTGTGATATTTTTCTGAGTAAATTTATGAGTTGCCACTGTTAGCTTATGTGAAGGTTTAAACCTTTTATTAAAGGACAGAGATAGGCTGGAGGAGGAAGACCCGGGTCTCTCCCCAAAAATCCTTTGGCTTAGCTAGGCTGTAAGAATTCTCCAGGCAAGCAGGAGAAGCAGGAGCATGGATCAGTGTAGGGCCTGAGAACACAGAGGGGCCATGTCAGAGACAGTTGAATGAGGTCACTGGAAAGATGCTTGGGTGGTTTTAGTTACAGAAATTAGTGAGTCTTACCTGTGTTAACTCAAATTGCTACTCACAGCTTGGGACAACGTAGGTCTTGTAAACATAACTCCACTGACTCAACCATTATTTTGGTAGCTGAACTGCTGCAGACTTAGTTAATTTTTTTTTTTTTTTAATGCTGGAGGTGTTGTTTAAGAGAAAAGAAAAAAAAAAAAAACCATAGAAAAAAGGCAGAAGGGAAGGGCTAATCTGGCTGTATCTATAGGATTTTTATTTTGTGCTTATCACCTTAGTGTTTTTCCACAAACAGCGATTACGTTTGGGACAAGATACAGTGGTACAAAATCCCAGAGTTACTGTTGCCCTGTTCCTAACTCAGCCATGAGAAGCTTTTGTGCTGTTTGAGCCACAGTTCTGCGGGCATGAATAATCCTGAGTACAGAACAGAGTCTGCAGCTCATTTATGCTCAGAAATAACTGTACGCCTTAAAAACCTAATTTATGAGTGCATCACATTTTGGTTTGCAAAGTGACATTAATTGCTGCTGCAGTAACTTGTGCCAGAGGCATCTGAATATTTTTCCTTGCGTCTGTACTTACTTCCACTGTTCTTTTTCAGCGGAAAGAGTCCTTCTGTGAGGGATTTGAGCAGTAAAAGGAGGTGGCATTTGGACTGGGATGATCATCTTTGGGGAGGGCAGGGATTGTGGTTTCCTGGGCGGTGCTGGGGGAGGACGGGCGGCGCTGCGTGTGCGCGGCACCCGGAGCTGCCCCTGGTGACAGTGACCGATGCAGCCCCCGGTGCTGGCTGGCAGCATTGACGTCAGCCCCGAGCTGAGAAATTAGCCGAGGCCCGCAGGGAAAAGGGGCAAAGAAAAACCGTGTAATTCCTCAATGCAGCACGACCAAGATATTTCTCTTTTTATATTTTAGCCTATCAGCAAGACCTGTAATGCCTTGCCCGATTTGGATTCAGAGGAAAGGTTGCCAAAAATAGAGCAGTTAAATGTCAACATTAATGGTATCACAGCAGTAAAATATTTCTCACAGCAAGATGCCTGGCTTATAGCTATTATTCACTAGTTGTCTCCTTGTTTTTAGGCAAAAATACAGCGTGTCCTCTAGTCTCAAGCCACCCAGGCTTACTCGGGCCAGGAATTTGTCAGCACAAACAGCATGGGAGCACAGTCCCAGAGCTGCATGTGCTAATGCAGGGCCAAACCTGCAAGCCCTTCCTCACACGAATTACTCTGCCACAAAGTGGCTAACAAATAAAACTCCAAATTAGTCCCACAAGCAAGCCACAAGTGCTTTGAGACAGGGACTGCTGTTTGCTTCCATGGTTCAACACCTGGCACTGACGGGTTCTGCCAGTGGTGCAGCATTTAGGAGCCATTGCTCCCCAAACAGAGGCCAGCTGGGTTGGCTGGGGCCTCACCTTCCTCATCTCAGAAGATTTTGCAGTCAGTGTTTTTTTTTTTTCTTAAAATTCTTAAATTAATTGCTTGCAATCTAATAACCAATACCTATTTGTATTCCATGTACAATCCAGAATACATGTAGTGCCAGCAGGCTCAATTCAGGACTGAAAGTCCTATGTCTGATCCTTTGTTTGCTTGTGAACTTCTGCAGATAACCAGCCAAGCCCATATGGACCATTCACATAAGAGTTGAACTCAGTGATCTTTGTGGGTCCCTTCCAACTCAGAATACATTCTGTGAAAAAGAAAAAAAAAAAAAAAAAGCCGTGTTCATCTTCCTCAGAGGAGAGTACTGTGTTGAGACTTAAATAAGGAATGTAGATAGTTAGAAAATATAATGTACTGTTTAGGCGTTCAGCCTGCTCTAGTGAGCATTTATAGACTGCTCTGTAATCTCATCTGCAGAGACAAAATTTGTTACAGCCTCAGCTAAAGCGCTTTGAAACTCAAAATCCGTCTGGAGCACAGATATGTGGGTTTTTTATTTCTGGAGAAATTAGATTAAGTGTTGAAATCTGTCTGAGGGCAACAAGTGGGCTTTAAATGGGACTGAAGGAAAACCACAGCAAAAATAAAGAACAACCACAACCGAACAGGTGTGAAATTACTTCAGACCAAAGGTTGGATAGGTTGGGTTCCAGTTCCTCTTTTTTTAACCTTGAACTTCTGTGTTCTTTCTCCTCTGCCTGCTTTGTGGGTTTATTTCAGTGCTGTTGGCCACCAAAGGCCAAAGCCCAGTATAGACACGAGGGTGTGTGGATTTTACCATGCCTTACAAACCTGTGAGCAAACTGCCTCCCGGGGCAGGAACCCCAGGATGGGTTGTGGCAGCCGACTGAGTCCAGCTGTGCTGCTGCTCACCTGTATTTAGGGGCAGCACACACTCACCTCCCTATCCAGCTGTGGAGTATTCTGCACTCCAGGAGTGCCACGGGCTGTATTATTACTCAGATTGCCATCTTTTGACGTGATTGCTTTTCTCTGCTTCCAGGAGAGAAATACGAGCTGCACGCAGGAACAGAGTCCACTCCCAGTGTGGTAGTGCACGTCTGCGACAGCGACATGGAAGAAGACGAGGACCCAAAGAATTCTCCAAAGCCAAAAATCATTCAAACTCGACGCCCCGGTGTGCCGCCGCCTGTATCTAACTGAGCCTCCCCGGCAGAAGCAGCACTTCTCTCTCCTCCAGCACAGCTCTTGGTTTTTGTTTGCTTTGTTCTGTTGAAAGGCAGCCTTTGCCTTCTGAGCACCGGGACATTAAGGTCATTGAAACCCCTTCACAGTAATCAAGCCTCTGTAACAAAAGGGCTAGGAAAAAGATCTTTGTACCTGTAACCATATCACACACCAACTGATAGATCTAGCTGGAAAGGACAAAACACGGCTGAGGAAACAAGGGAGGGTTTCAGTCTGAGGATCTTTTCACAGCTATAATGTGCATGCTGAAACACCACTACCAGAGAGATCGTTTGGGTGGGAATTAGGCCGATACCAGGCTTGATATTCAAACTCCCAGGATTGCTACTGCCCTTCATCAAGCAGCCTGCTCCTCTGCCCTCCTCACGTCCCGACAGACCTTATTCTTTTCCCTTTTCCCTTTTTTTAAGGGGGGTAGGTGAGTTGTTTTTACTCCACTAGCAGCTTGGTGGCCTTTTCACCCCCTTGGAATTTTCCGTGAGGAATACTATCTTTGCAACATTTTTAGAAACAACAGAAAACAACCCTCTTCCACCAACAGCGGTAGGGAACGGTGGTCTGAAATGGTGACAGGGGTGTGAGATGGAGCTCTCTGGGCTGAGGGGAGAGGCAGCAGCTGCTGGGGGGTCTGATGTCTGTCAGTCCTTCTCTCTGAGGAGTAGGGAGCCAGAATATCAGTAGGGGTTGTGAGTTTATCTTCCATCAAGGGATGAGTGGTGCTTCTCTCCGGGTCTGAGGAAGAGGAGCTGGCTGGCTGTTCATGTAAGATGGGATTCCTTGCTCTCTGTGTCATAGCTGTACGTTCAGTAATGATGCAGGCTGAATGCTTTCCTAGTGGTGTGGTGAATAGCCCTGAAACTGTCAGTAATTACTTAATATTCTTAATATTCAGCCCTTTTCCCTCCCCATTTCCTGTGCTTCAAAGCCCTTTTTGAGCTGTATGCAGTTTGGGTTTTTGGAGGTGAGCAGAGGTTAGTTGAAATTCTTTTCTTTTTTTCTTTATTTTTCCTCTTTTTTTAGGCCAAAGAAAACAGGACCATAATTACACACTTGAAATTAGACTGCATGCAACTGAATCCCCTTTTTTCACCCTGTCCTGCATGTTTCTTTCACTTGCAATATATACTGGGTTACAAAAACTGTTCTGTGTTTGCATCATGGGTGACAGCAGACAGATCCTGGATTCCCTGTCTGGCAGACCTTCCATGATGATTTATTTTTTTAATGCGTACTTGTCATTTTGAGAACATATTTTCTAGACATTTGAGCTCAGATTTTGCATATATTTAAGCATGCGCTTAATTTATGCACATGAGTAGTTCCACTGAAATTAATACTGCAGAAACTGAGCATATGTGTAAGGTATGGTGGGATTTTTAAGCTAATTAGCTGCAGCTGTACTCCCCAAAGTGACTATGAAATGGCACAGTGAGCTTCCACCGTTTAAAATCCTTTACAGCTTAAAATAAGTAAATACATCTTGGAAGCTTATTCTAGGATCTGAAAAGTCAGCTTAGGTTCTGTAATCAAGATTTTAGTCGTAAAAACTAATGATCTGGTTTCTGAGGGAGGGTTCCATCACACCCTTAATTAACAAGGAGGCTACAAAGCTTCAGCAGAGTCGAGTCCCCCTTGCAGGGGTCTTGGCTCTGCAGCACTTCCAGGACAAGAGGCGTGTTGCTCTGTCAGTGAGGACATTCCCAGCCTGCATGGTGAGGATGTNTGCAGCACTTCCAGGACAAGAGGCATGTTGCTCTGTCAGTGAGGACAGGAGATGGCATTCCCAGCCTGCCTGGGAATGTGAACTTGCCATTCTCACACAGTTCATCCTCTTGACCACCACAGCCCCCTGATATTCCTGATGAGTAGTTCTTTACTCAGCACATTTCTATAATGTGATAATTGTTACTGCATTATGGACATCGTTGTGTGCGTGTTGCACTGATAGAGTAGTGCTCATTAAATACAGCAGAGACTGAACAGGAAATGGGGCTTTAGTATCCTCATGATATGCATGTGAAGTTTTCTTAAAGTAACTCCTTAGAGGTGTCCCTTCAATTATTTTTTCAGTGATACATTTAAAATTGGCTTAAGGAAACAAATTGTCACTCAGGTCACAGCCCTAGGAATGTATCCTGTTGAAAACACCATCTTGGGCCACAAACGATATTCCCAGGGTAACACCACTGGCTTTTTTGGGAACACACCCAGCGCTGATGTCCGTGGGGTTTAGCCCAGTATAAACAGGGACAGCAAGATTTAAACACATAAACAATCAGAGATAATCACCAATGGATTTTTTTACAGGCAAGACTGTAGGAGGCCAAATCCTGTCCTTGTATCCATGTTCTCAAACTTGGAGGAGATGTGGTTCTGAACTAAGGACTTTGGCCTCAAATGATGTAAAACTGTACTGCATTTTAAAGCACTGGACCTCAAATGTTCTTTCCTCAAAGTGCATTTCCAGACAGATTTAAAAGGAGGCCCCGTTCAGTGAGTGCTCCGTGCTTTGTAAAGCTGTGTGGTACTACCCAGGAGGCAGCAGGACACGGCTCATTGCTTCAAGCACAGAAATAGAAACACAATTACAAACCTGAAAATTCAAAGCCGCCTCTATGGTCAAAGCTTATATATCACCTGTATGTGATAAAATAATGGTCATCATTAAAAAAAAGTGTTTCAGATATTAGGGAATAATGTCCCTATCATCAAGGTACCAGCATTTGGGACTCATGAGAGAAGCTGGTATTTTACTAAAGGCTGGTTCTTGCCTGGCATGGAAAGAAGGCTTTTTAAAAAATGCTGACTATCTGGAAGGGGAATTGTTCTATTCAGAAAATCACAGGCAGAGCCTCTACTCATTTGAGTGGGAATTTGCTTTTCTGTAGCTTCTCCGAGGTCAGTCGTATCAGTGGGTTCTCTGCTGCTGGAACCCTGGAAGAAGGAAGCCTCAGTGTTCCATTGTGGCTCCTGAGGCACAGTGGCACAGCCCACACTATTTTAATTTCCTCCCCAAAGCAGGAGCTGGCCAGCACGGCTGGAGGGGATGTCCTGGGGCCTCTGATGAGGCTCCTGCTGCTCCTTGGAAATTAAAAGAAGGAAATCAGGGGAGTACAGCTGCTGTTTCTGTTGCCTGATGCCTGCTTGTCCTTTCTAACCTCTTCAGATATGAAATTGACATTTTAATGACTTCCTCAGTACAGTTTAAAGCATGAAAACATTTCCAGTGCATGGAGAAAGGGTATTTTGGAATCTGCTCTTTTGGAACAAAACAACAGATTTCTGTGGCCTTGATTTTTGTAATTAAGAAAAGGTAGTGCAAACTCCCCCCTTCCTAACACACACAGACACACTCCAGTAAACTTTGTTTTCAGCCAAGAAAATATGGCAAAATATGGCATCCCTTCCTCAACCATAGCAAGACTACAGCCATAGTTACTGTAAAATGTTTTAGGTTATAGAAATTCTTGCCCTGCATAAATTGTATAGCATCAATTTGATCCTAAATTGGGTGAGAGGGGTGGGTTGGTTTTATTTTGGTCTTTTCCACCTGTCTCCCATTCAGCAACACTGAAAAAGCTTTCAGCAAAAATACAGATTGTTGTTTGTACCACGGAATGGATTGAACTCCTGGCAGGATGCAATTCCAGTGGTTTGTCTGAGCACTGTCACAGATGCCATGAGCATTTCCATTGTATTGTACATAACTTTTGAAATATTCTATTTAGTCATGTTTTATAGGAGTATTAAAAAGCTACTGGCTAATTAATCACTTTTACACTTGTATAATTCAGAGCTTAGTTTAAAATAATAAATATGGCAAACAGTATTCTTGTGTTCTGCTTGCATTGGCGTTTGGAAAAGCAACATTTAAAGAGTTAAACTATATCAATAAACTGAGTAGTGTGGTGTATACCCCTGGTAGAACTGAAAATGCTTAAATGTGTGACATAGGCCAAACTCTGTTTCAGTAGAAATTAGGGGGAAAGCAGCCTTCTTGTTGGCAGGCTATGCCATGTTCCATTTTAAGCTGCTGCAGCTTCACAGTCATGTGAGCTTGCTCTGGTTTGCTGTGGATTTGGCTCGGTGTACACAAAAAAAGCTGCAGTGCAGTTCCTGGTGAGCAAAAGCTCAGCACATCCCAGACCCCCAGTGTGGTTCTCCCTGTGCTTTTGTAATCATGGGTGATGCAGTGTCCATGAGTGCTTGGACAAGGAACATGGCATCCAGCTGCCAGCTAGGCTGGGGAAAGAGTTCTGTTAACAGTCATTATTATAAAAATTGAAACTAATTCTTGTCTCTTGCATCAGTTTGTACTGGGTCTTGCAAAGGACTGGAAACTGGGAGATGAGTTTGCTGATAACTGTCCTGTGAAATTCTGATATCCAATTGCTCAGATCTCAATTGGGAAAAAAATGATTTGTTTTTCTTTTTCTGTGTGCCTGGCATAAAAAACTTCATTTCTCAAAGGACGATCGTTCATGATTCTGAAAATTAGATTCGCTTAAGAAGTCTCATTGGAGATGTAAACTCTGAGCTCTTTAATTCCTTTGGAAAAAGGACAGGCCTTAACTTCTGTGTTTTAATTAGAAAAACCAGTAATAGTGAACTTCTTCTGGGGTTCTTTTCACCTCTTCTAGAGGTGAAGTGCAGGAGGCCTAGTTTATTCTTCACTTTGAGCACCAAGAGCTTCCCCCAGCACAGTGAGTCTCTTCATCCACCCGACTGAAAAGCTGTGTTTGTGACATGCAGGCTGTGGCTCTTCCATCGTGCTTGGCACTGGACACAGCACTGGGAAATGGGAAAATGGGCTTCAGGGCTTCAGCTGTGGATGGCAGAGATCTGTGTGTCCACAGGATCAGACTGATCACAGCCACAGCACTTTCAGATCCTCTAAAGAACCTTTACTGAATTTATTTTTGGTCCTTCTTTAGTGGCAAACACTTCATCACTAAACTTCTGCTGTTTCAGGCTTTCCCTCACATACCAGTGTGAATGTAAGACCTTTGCATTTCCTTGATTCCCTTTTGCCTAAGAAATCACATTTAATTCTGGTTTATCAAAAAGCAAAACCAGGTATGGAATAAACTCCCAGCCCTCATTTATACTCAGCATCATGCAATGCTCTTGAATAACTGGTTACACTATCAAAAACCCCAAACACTGCATTTCCTGGTGTAACCCATCTTCTGGAGGAGTAGAGCAGCTTTCAATATTCCAGGCTCCTCTTAAAAGGAGATGTTTTTCTCACAGTACCTATGCTCTTTTTCTTGAATACATGCAGCATTCAGGGGTAAAATGACAAGGAGGAAGTGCTGTAAAAGCTCTTTCCCACAGGTCCATTGGAAGTGTGGAGTGTATTTGCTTTGGCTTGGAGGGGAGGGAAGGCAGCACTGTTAGAGGCAGAACAGCAGCAGCACTCTGGATGGAAGGGCAGGAACCCTGAATGGCCCCACTCGCAGAGATGTTCAGAAAACTTTAAAAACCAGCCTGAACTCTCTCCCCTTCTGTCAGTTCATTCAGTTGCTGCACAGAGATTCTGGGGCTGCAGCAAGAGTCATCTTAATACAGGATTGTGTCCTGATGCAGCAGCTGCAAAGCCTAGATAGGGACATTTGTTAGGGAGATTTGCTGGAGTAAAGCTGGGAAAGCTGTGATGTGTGAGTAGCCTTGAAGTTAATGAAAAATGAAGATATTCAGAACCTTAAAACAGACTTCAGGATTCAGATCCAGGTACCCAAGAGCTGTGTTAAGGGCCCATTGGAATCAGGGGCTTCTTCACTCACAACACTAAGAGTATCCAGCAAGAAGGATTAAACTTCTCTATTATTCTCACCAGAAAATCAGCCTTCTTTTAACAAATTATTGTAACTGATCATTTATCTAGTGCAAGAAAGTTGTGTCTACATTAGTGTCACACAGATGTGTTCTCTTCACTGTTGGGTTAATGAAGGTAAATGTTTTGAATCCATTTTAGAGCAGAGTTCTTTGTACAGAAACTTTGGAAAGAAATGCCATCTGTAAGGACTGGTGGATCCTTAAGTGTCAGTTTGGCAAGTTGTCCTACTGTGGGTAGCTGCAGAAATATTTCGTGTATGTTGTTGTAGACTTAAAAGCATTACTCATGGTTTCATTCACGTGTCTGCATTTCTGACACGGATGTGACATATCTGTATATATTATAAATCAATACTATTTTTAACCACATATTTTGTACAAATATTCACATTAGCTCTGTACTTCAATGAAAATCTATTATGGTATTAAACATTTTGGTGGAATTAGCAAACTTGTCTGTGCTTTGCTTTCATTTTATAACAGCGTTAAGCAGCTGAACCATTTCTGGCATCCAAGGCAAGTATTATCATATCCAGCTATTCATGTTGTTCCTTAAATCCAGGTGCACCTGTACCCTCTAGTGACAGATCCCAGCCACTGCAGAGGCAGCTCCCAGCACCTCCGGATCCGAGTGAGAGCCCAAAATCAAACCTCAACCAGCAGTAAATGTGAGCACAGCTTTTTCTAGGTGATGGGTAACAGCAAGGGACAGCACATGGCTGTGGAGGGACACCCAACGAGAGATTTCAATGCACACAGGTGCAGTTTTGTAACAACTTTTTCCTTCTTCCCCTTTCTCCAAAGTTTCTGGTGGGGTTCATGGCCAGGAATCAGAAGATGAACATTGGGCAGCAGTTCAGTTTTCTGTGCAGAACAGCCACATCCACACAGGTTCTGCCAAGCACAGCAGTGATGTGATCCTCTGGGCTTGGACTAGGCAGCCTCACAACTGTGACGGAACAGTAATGAAAGAGGGAAAAAAAAATATTAAGAAGACAATTAAAATAACTTTGTCCCCTACTACAATTCCTAGAGCTGAGGTGAAGGGGAGATGTATTCCATATATAAAAATTAAAATTATAAATATAAATATAAATATAAATATAAATATAAATATAAATATAAATATAAATATAAATATAAATATTTATTCACTAGATAGGCAGTGCATGTACATACATATATATATATATATTCACCATATAGGCAGTGTCAGCTATAAAGTGATTAATAAGCATCATGTTTGAGTCTATATGGTTGGACTTGATGATTGTAAAGGTCTCTTCCAACCTTGACAATTCTATGATTCTGTGTTTCCCCGCTGGTGCAGTAAGAGGATAACAGTTTTGTACACTGCCATGAAGTGGGGTGGGGGGTTGTGTACATACACAGGACATGGACTTTGGACTCACACGTAGCACAGATCCTCAGCTAGGAAACGTGGGAAACCTAGCTTGGATTTTTGTCCAGTTCAGCAGTTTAGGTTCTAGTGAGATGAGGAAGGATAAATTAATTTTCATTCCAGGGCGTAGCTGTGGGTCTGGACATCACAAGGTGGGGAAAAGCATCTTCCAGGAAGCAAATAGAAAATTTAGAGCCTCAGAACACAAGAGGAGAAAAAAGGCTAAAAAAAACCAGCGGGATCAATTTTTTTTTTGTTTTGTTTTGTTTTAACTGAAGAAGCATTTCCAGATATCTAGAGAATGAATTTTGCTCCTTGTTTTTACAGTTGGGTCACAGCCCATCCAGCCCTGTATCTATTTAATTTCTATTTAATTTATGACATGCAGCAACACCCTTACAACCTGCCCCTCTTGACACTTGCACAAGGGCTGTTCTGGGGAGCCCACTCCAAACACACACCTCACCTGGGACCTGGGGGGGCTGGTGACAGTGGCTGAACATGAGCCAGGTGTGCCCAGGTGGCCAAGGTGACCAGTGGCACCTGGGCTGTCCCAGCAATGGTGTGGCAGCAGGAGCAGGGCAGTGACTGTCCCCTGTGCTGGGCACTGCTGAGGCCACA